>VRYO01002772.1:74661547-74693506 GCA_009812075.1 Sialia sialis
TCCAGCCTCACGCAGCACTGCGGGAGCCGCCACTCGAGCGGCGCTCCGGCCGAGCATCACCGTCCCTGCTCGCAGGGACTCGGTCATTCCTTCCGCACTGGGAGGAATGTGCCTTGGCTTTGGGAAAATACGGTGAACGCGACCCTGGAAGTAACAAACTGGGTAGTTCGGGGGCACATCTCCCTTAGGAGATTACCAGTAGCCCCTTTCCCATACCTAGACGTGTTGGAGGTAAAAAGGACAGTGTCACACAGGAGTGATCCTTCACAAACACTGAAGATAGGTATGGAAGAGAGTGGAAAAGTCAGCTCTTTTAGTTCAGCTGCTTTCCTGAATTGGACTTTTACCATTAGAGCAATTTGATTGCTTCAGTTGCGAAGGCCAGTGCTTTAGACAGAATAAGTGCATCTACAGTCATATCAATGAGCTTGTGCTGATTTACATTAACTGGGTACTTGGCATGCATTTCCTTTGTCTTTGCCACAATAATAATACACTAATTTTCTGTTATTTATGTGCGGTTCAAGGATATATTTCATTTCCTCCCATGCTCATTAACAATTGAATAGATCATTCATCTATTCAATTATGTAACTATATTTTTCACCTCAAATTGAGATCGATTATCTAAAAACATATTAACAAAATTCAAAGGCAAAAGAGTGACAGAAGTGTGAACACTAATTTTCAGGGAAATTAGTCTGCACTTTGGAAATCCAGGCCCCTGCTCCCAAAACAGTGTATGCACTCATCATAAAGTTGGAATGTTAGTGTGTGGTTTCTTTTCCATTAACATAAAAATCACAGTCTCATGAGCCAAAATGATCTGAGGCTTTTGCACTGATTAATGAACATGTATGTTTTCCAGTAAGGTCTGTGGGCTCAACACCATGCATTGTGGGATCAGGGAGTAAGTGCCTCTACTCTAACAGGCAATAGTGGACTGATGGAGTAAGCCATTTTTGTAAAGATAGAAAAAAAATCATAGCTAAGCTGATCACTAGCAAGCTGCTTCCAGACCCCACTGGGATTTAAAGTAGATGGGCTATGCACCTTTGAAAAATTAGATTAATTATGGAAATGGCACATGACCCTTAACTAGAGTGACACTAAATAGCACTGAAATATGGCAGGAAAAAGAGACAAATGGTAAGAGCATCCCACGGTGTGCAGCACTGTATGCTGGTGAAGGTATAAGTTAATATTTTTTTTGAAAATAAAATTCTATTGAAATTTATATTATTTGAAGTTCCTACAGCATACTGCTTGATTTATAATAGAATCAGAAAAACGTCCTTTAATTCTGTCTGTACTTGCACCTGTGGAGAACTTTGCATCACTGAAATCCATAGGACAAGTTCCTCAAGGGAAGTTGGTCAGTGCTGCCCGGACTGGGTTCACACACTTACACTGAAGTATGAGGCAGATATTCCTACGGGGTTGCAGAAGAAGTTTTCCATGTCAACACATTTGCAGTGAGAGGAAGGACTCGCTTTCTGCCATGCTCTGAAATGTTGGTAATTTTTCTCTCCAAAGGGTAAAGCAAAGAACAGCTGTCCAAATATTGGTTATGGCTCAGCAGTCAGTGGGGATTTCCACTCACAGAGGTACCAAGTCTCTAAAAAGTGAAGAGAGACGTTGACCCAAGTTTTGGTTCCTCAAACAAAACTACATTGTAATATTCAATTGAGGTCAAGGAGACAGGAATACTCGAAATTTCTGCTAGGAATAGAAATTAATGGATTTCATTTCAGAAACAAGATGTCTGGAGAAACAGGCTTTGGTTTCCCTGTTTGGAAAAGGTTTATGACTGGATTCTGGTCCATGCTCTTGCTCTTGCACCTAGCACACAATGTAGAGAAGGAAGGCTGAAGTGTGCAGCATTTCAGCAAGTCTCTGTATCTGAATGGCTCCTTGGGTGCTACGGCTGGCAGCTGTAAGGAAGGGCTAAAGGCATGCTGTAAATGATGCTGGAAGCCAGACTGATCCAAACAATCTCTTCATCAAGGGATTATAAAATGACTGTTGCAGGTTTGATCCACAAAAGAGAAAGTGAAGGTTAGAATTCTGTTATTGATTAATGTCCTTGTCTACACTGGGTGCTTAAAACCTTTTCCATGGTTTAGGTGACCACTTGCAAACATTTTTCTATATGCAGAGTTTCTAATACTAACACCATGATACCAGGTGTCTCAAGAGACACCTTTACTCCCTGTAGCAATATGCTTGGATTACCTCCTAGCCTATTCTGGAGCAGTGTGTTCCTCTCTGGAGATGTTTTAAAGAGGCCATTTGATGTTCAGAAGAAAATTTAACTTCAGTTTCACGATTAGTCAAGAAGAGGCAAGATGGAATGTGGGCATCTCACTAGTTGTAACCAGGGGTGTGGCATCAGTATGAAATTTGTATTTGACCATTTCCAGCAACTAGTGGTGAAACCGATTTCTAGATTAAGGGAAGGCTCATTGCATATAATTTTTTTGTTGTTGTTTTAGTTTACCAGACTCCATCTGTTTCTCCACATCTCCACTGCACAACTAGCTCTAAAACAAATCTTTTTTTTCTGTAGATGGAATGGTGTGATAGCTGCCGCTATCTATTTGTTTGTCTCTGTTTTCCACTCTCACTCTTTCCTCAGGCTGTCTAACTAGACAGATTGCCCTAGGTAGGAAACCTTCTCAATTAAAAACAGAATCAAAGGCAGTGTGTTTCCACTTTATGTTTTAGCTTTGACTAAACATTCTGGTGCATTAAAGACAGTGGTTTAATAAAAAAAAAAATATATGCTGATGTTTGTATGTTTCAGTGGGTTCTCAGCTCTCACATCAGCTGTGTGTGAGGCCCCATCCCATGGCTCCCTCTGCTAACAGTGAAGCTAATGGTTAATCATGATATTCCTTCATCTGACTGCTACAAGCAGTGTCAGTGGGTAGCAGTCATGGCCACTTTCCACAGGGTTAGAGTGAGAGTGTGGGCTGCTACTCTGCTTTTGCAAATACCCTGCAAATTTCTGAAGCCTTATAAAATCAGGGACCCATAAAGCAGCCTCCTTTTGAATGCTAACAGGAATGTATTTTAGCTTTAAGGAAATCAGAAGTGATAAGAACTGGCTTTAGTTGCAGTGGGTACCCTCTGAGGCCTTTCTCAAGGGGGGTTCAGCCATCCTCTCTGTATCGAGCTTCTGTGGTTCCATGCACAGTTGAGGCAGCCTGTGGTTTTTCTATCCCATGTGATCTGTTCACAGAAGCCGTGGATGTTAAAGAGAACTGAGGTGACAACTGGATCCCTTTGTACACTTTGTGCATTTTATACCTGTATGTAAAGAAGAGGTGACCTGTGTGGTCACCTCTCAGCATCTTGAGGTAGATCAAGGGGAATGACTCATGCTCTCCTGTGTCTTTTGTGCTTTTTACGTGAAGCTGATCCACTTTAGACTCCAACTGCTGCTACCAAAACCACTTTTTAGTGCTCACTGCAGAGACCTGTTTGCAAAGCCTGTCCAGCAAAATGCTGAACAAAATAGTTCAGATCGTTGGCACTGTTTAATCTGGGGGAAAGGAGAAAAAGGGAAAGATAAAAAATGAGAAGTAATTTGAAAGGGTTTAGCCAACGTGTAGATACTCCTCCCGGAATTTAACATTCAGGTATGATAGTATAAGAAAGAAATAGCCTTCAATATGAAAACTGCTTTTTATTACCAAGTAGGTCATTTTTCCAACAACTGTTTCTCAATATGTAAATATAAGCAGTGATAGCTTTGAAAATATATATAATTATATATTCAACAAATTCATATTTTTTCCCAAAGCAGCACAGTTAATTTTATCTGAAAATTAGTGATTACCACTTTGGTGTAAATTACGGAGTACTAAATCCATCTTCAGTGTTAAAAGACAGACTCATCTCTATTTCATATACCCATTATGGAACTCACTTGTGGAATTAACAGTGTTGCTCTGTGATTTTAGAGGCTCAAAAAAAAAAAAAAAAAAAAAAAAGAAATTAGGAAACAAAAGATTAATATATTGATTAGCACCTCTGCTGTAACTTAGGCCTACATAAAGGATTTCACTCTTAAGCACAGAATTTTTGACTTATGGGCATGGATATTCTGTGAGTGTCCCTGAGAGATCCAGGTCTGGGGGGCACCAGAGGGAAAATCACGGTATAAGCTGGTTTTATTCTGGATACATGCACTTGCTTCTGTGCCTTTCTCTGTCTGCAAGCCACAAATGTAACCCACAGCTGGTAGGGAATCATGTAGAAGATAATATGTGGTCTGAGAGAGCATGAGTGGTTTCAGTAAAGCATTATATAGAGCAGAAAGCTTGCGAGTCAAAGAGTGCACAACAATCTGAAAACAGATGAGTGTTATACAGGAAAAAACACAAGTGGATACAACCTTTCCTTTCATGTGCAGCCCATCTCATTTCATCCTCCTGAAATGTAAAATGCTGTGAAATGTAAAATGCTGACAACCCTTTCTCCAAGCAAGAGAGAGAAAAGTCTTACCTCCTGCTATGTGAATCATGATACAATAACCTTATGAAAGCAGTCTTCCCCATACCTCATTCTAAAACATTTGGACTCAAAAATTCACTTGAGCTTTATCAGAGATGATGAGTTCAGTCTAGAAGGCTGGGATATAAACACTTACTGAAGTGCTTCGCTAAGTTCCTATTGTGAGCTATGATGATGTGGGCTGGAGAGGCCAGCCTAGTGTTTTTAGGAGGAGCTGACTCAAATGTATGGATTATCCAACATTTTCATTGGTACCTCTGGGGAGATTCGAATGTGGAATAATTTGCGAATGAAGAAACCAGAGAGGGGCAAAATGCATACCCAAGGAACATTAATATTCAACTTCAGAGCAACCTCTGTGTGAGCATATATGCACTCATTGCAATATTCTGAAAATAATTGCATACATATGTACGTTAGCCCCACCCTCCAGTGGCATCAATCGGTTTAACCTCAGTTTTCTGTTGCACTGCAAATTAAGGGGAAAGACTTTATTTTGAGAGTGTTGAACACATGGCTGCCATCCAACAACTTCAGAATGGCAACCTCCCAAGAAAACGCTCCAAGGCAGCCTAATCAGGACAGAATTCTTGGCAAAGTACATTTTGAGACAAGGCTCTCTCTCTTTTTCCAAAGTAGAAAACTCCTTTGATGGCAGGCACAGAGAGCATTTAAGAACATTCTCAGGTGCCTTTTTTGCAAACTGAAAAATCCAACTCAAAAAACTGGGGATGAAAATTGCAGGAGTCATTTTAACACTTTTCCTGCTCTAGTTGGGCAATGGAGACTGAGAAACAGACAGCTGATTTCACTTAAGTTCTCATTTTTTCACTTCTGTCATTAGGTACAAACTCATAACTGATTACAGAAGGTTTTAATGCTGCTCTCTAAACATGAATGGTGCCTTAAACTGTATCACAAAGCTGAGTTAAATTCTCTCCTAAATGGCCACACATTCCAAAATGCTGGTTTGGGTTTTGTGCAGAGATTTTCCCTCCCCACAGGCAGTATGTTTTATTGCTTCTGTACTATTCTTCCTGCTTTGCACAGTTCAGTTCTGGCAAGTGGCTATACCTAGAGCTGTGGTTTGCGGCAAAAATGTGATGTGTTGGAGGAAAGATGGGAAAGACTCCATTATCCAGCAATAAAGTAACATCCTTGGAGTGCCCAGAATGCCACAGGCTGCAGAGAATGGGTATCCTGGGCTATGGGAGCTACAGGAGCTGCTGCAGCCCTGCAGGATTTCCACTGGGAGGTAACAGAAGCGGCTCTAAGACACAACATCCTCCATCAGCTCTGTGAGATGTGGGTTTGGGAGGAAGGTGAGCTTCAGATCTGCTGACATCGTGGAAATGCTCTACCTCCTTCTGACTTCACAGGAAGCCAAACACACTAGACCTGCCAGAAGTGTGACACTCAGGAGTAAAAAAGCTCAAGCCACTCTGGTGGCTCCCTCCAGAAAGCCCAACCTGATAAATGCAACTGGGGAACTTGAAAAATAACAAGATGACATTTTGATATATAAATGTTGAGTTTGGAAGATTAGTGTAACTTCTCATTCCCTAGACTAATAAACCTGGTGATTTAAAAAAAAAAATAAATCCAAACAACTTATCTAAACAAGAGCATTTTCCTCCTACTTTCAGTACAGACAGCTAATTTTTTGCAAATGCACAAGTACGTGATTAAAACATAAAAGCAGAACACACTAGTCACCCACACATATCCATTCTTCAATTAAGAGAGAGAAAAAAGTGTCAATTATCTTACACTGGTAATAATTTAATCCTTTATTTATAGCATACATAAGATAGATATATTTTAAAAATAAAGAACACTTATTAAAGATTCTTGTTCTCCTGGATATCATGTTCAGCAAATAGAAAAAAAATCACTCAAAGTGAGGAATGTAATAAAACTTTTTATTAAAACTTATTAAACATGTTATACTGTCATAGGTGAATCTGGATTCTTACTTCTTGTACTTCTTTTTTTTTATTAAATAAAGTCCAGGCTGAACGGGAGTGTTTTGGAACTGCCAGATAGTCTAGAACATTAATTCTTCTATCCAATATTCCAAGGAAATGGCATTTTTTGTGTTTAAAAGATGAAAGGGCCGAAGACAAACCAAACATCACAAGAACCTGGCAGACAAAATGACCCAAGGCCGTTAAAGAAGCTACAGAAACTGCAGCTTGTAAAATTATTCCCAGAAGACAACATTAGTTCTAACACCCATTGGGCTGTCAGAAGTGACACTGTTTGAAGTCCACCTTGAAAAGGAAGCAGAAGTGTATGCCCAGGCCTTGAAACAGTGTGTAAGGCTCATGCATATGGAATATCAACAATGATGCTGTGATGAGCTCAGAGGTCACTGCCCAGAGCCCTGTGGCAGACGATGTGCAGGAGGAACTGGAGACAACATCTACCAGGGCTTATCTGAGCATTTCCTGCTGTTCTGTCATACAGAGTTTGAGGCAGAGGTAAATGAGCCTGGCAGGCTGGCAATTAAGGGAACAAACCAAGCAGGAGCTAGGGAAAGGTACAGAGAGGAAGGCAAAGCTCTGCAGGCAAGCCCACTGAGGGAAATAGGGAGAGGAAGTGATGAGCAAAACAAGAGAAATGTATTTCAGAAAGGGGGGAAAAAAGTCCTACTACAGCAATTTTCTGAGGCACCAGGTGTTGCTCTATCTGCAGTTACATCTGGACACATCTCTGAGGCAACTGGGTAGTTGGGCTCATGACCTTTCTTTCCTATGACTTCCACAGGTTTTGAACCCTACTGTTACACACTTTCAGGCTTAAAAATTCCAGTGGCTAAGTTAGAAATCTGTAGTCATTAGAATAATGAGAGATCCCTAGAGAGAGCCAACACTGCTATGCAGAAAATTTATTAGCAGCAAGAGCAGAGGCCTGTATCAGCACTTTACTGGTGGATAAATCAGTGGGTTTGCTAATGATGTTTCGGTTCTCTTGATTGAATTGGATTTGTAAGAGAAATGCAGCTGCAGACTGAATTGCCTTATATGACAAGAGAATAATGAATAGCCAATCCTGAACACCCAGGGTTTCTGTATGTATGGGATAATTTAGCTTCCGTTCTTGTTGTTATTTTATATGCAAATGAAATTATCAATGCCTTTATATAATAACTTCCTGGATCACATTTATTCTAGAGCTTTTGCCTGTTTGTGTGCATGAGAATTTTCTTTCCCTCATTTTATCCAGGGTTTAATACTAAAATCCAGCTCCTGCTGGAGCCTGGGGGAGTTTTATTGTGTTATAGATATGACCCATCCAGAGGACATTGAAAGTGAACAGAAAATATTGAAACTGCCTGTGGTTATGAGGGTGCAATTATTTATTTGGAGATAGGGCCCATTACCTTATGCTATTATCTGCATGTTACGTGTACTGGGTTTTGCATATTTGATGTTTACTTAACATGCATATCAGGTTCTTTCAACAATAGTGTTTTGGAGATAGTCTGGCTAAGTGCCCTTGTCAGCCTCTTGCTAGGTTGTTCTCTGGGGTTCCAGCCAGCCAGTCTTTATGTGTTTGAAGCTCTAAATAGGCTACTGCTCCCACTCTGAAGGATCACGCCAAACTGAACCAATGCCTGCTGGAAAAGTTAAAAACGGGATGCCAGCTGGCCAAGAGGACTGAAAAGAGAGAGAAAAAAGAGATAAAAATCATTCTTACATTGAGAAACTGCCTTAGCAACATCCTCATCTGCTGGGTGGTAATAGATCACAGTTGCCTGGTTGGTCTTCCAAATGGCTGAGCTCCCAAGTTAGAGTTACTCCTTGCCCTTGGAGGTGCAGTTGACTGAGATGTACTGTTGAGACACATAAATTTAACAGATGGATTGTGCAGGCCAGGCACTGTATCCAGCAATTGTTTCTCCCACTAGGGCAAAGTCTTACAAAAGCTCTCCCTGGTATTCAACAGGATCGTGGTGGTTCATTGCACTGCAGCTTTAAAAAGGTTTTGGGTGATTGGCTGCAGTAGGGAGAAACAAACTGGCAGTGACACAATTCCCACCATTTGAACAGCAGGGAGGAAATTTTCTTTTAGGTAAAAAAAGAGGAAAAATCTTCCCTTACCCACTGACAGGCCAGGGGCGATGCTGTGGGAAGGGTCTTGGTACTTTCTGCTTTCAATGTTCGTAGTGTCAGAGGCACTGACCAGAAAATCTGGTCATCTCCATTAGTCCTCATGTGCTCTGCTGGCAACTGAGTGTCCAGACAACAGATTTTGCCCTCCCCGTGTGAGGCAGACAGGAGTGCAGGAGCTCAGAGAGCATCATCAGGATGCAGGACAGCCTGTGCTAGGGTGGAGGGACACAACCAGCAAGGAGTCTTTGTGAAAAAGAACATGAGGGAGCAAGAAGAGAGGTGTGCTGAAAAGAACTGTGGCCACGAGAAGCCCAGGAAACTGCTCAGCTGCATTCTTGGAGAAATAAAGTGTCATGGATGTGGCCAGAAAAATGCATCACAGTGCAGTCATGAAATTCCAGGTAGCTTCATGGGGGTGGCAGTGTTGGGAGAGGCAGTGTAGGCATTTTTCCTACATTTAGTACACATTCAGATGGTATTTTAGGCCTTGAAAGTGCAGCTGCTAAACCACTCAAAATTTTAAAGGTTGCTCGGCTAAGAAATATATTTTTAAAAAGCCTTGAATTTTAATCCTGTAAACCAGAAAATTAAAATAATGTTGGAAAAATCAAGAAAAACAACACAATTTTTGGACATATTTTCGTTACAATTATTATAATAATTTTGGGTACCCTACTAGAATGAAAAAAATCTGTCTTGCACTTGAGAATCTGCTGAATTTTTTTAGCCTTTTAATGGTTTTACATAGATTCAGACTTCAGAAGTCTGTCATGACAGAAGTTAAACTAGCAAAACAAAATTGTTTAATTCCTGGTTTTCAGTAAGGTATTTTTAAAATGCAACAATCTAAGCAGTTGGTATGTTTTATTCCAGTTGTCTGTTGTCTTCTTGGATTGAGGTGAACAATTTTGTCATGCTGACAGGGACTACCACACTGCAAGCTGTGCCTGGAATGAGAGTTTCTAAAAGTAACACAAATTACTGGTGCTGCTAATTATTATCAATGCATTTGCCATGAAAAAGCTCTAGCCCTAACTATGCCAGAGAAACAGATTTCATTTTGTTAGACTTGAAAATACAAGTAACACAACTAGACTAAAAGAGCTATTGAAGAGAAGAGACAGTAAGGCAGCTCTTTTTCTGCTTTTACAGAAGATTTAACTGCTGTTGACAGAGAAAGTACAGTACATCTTTCCAAAGCAGGTCTGCATAGAAAACATGCTCAGGAAGGGCAAATAAATAATCTTGTTAAAAGTTCTCTATAAAGCACTCTTGCACTCTGGAGATACGTGCTTATACTCACACACTGGAGCTGTAAGTGTCCTGAAGAGGGATCTGCTCAACAGAAAAAGCAAAGGAGGGAAAATTTTGTCTGTCATTTTCTCTATTTTCTGTGGTGATAGAGAAGAGCAGTTCTGGAGTAAGGATTTTCTATAGCACAACACAGCTGTCCTTTCTGACGTGTCCCTGAAAGAATTCACCATCTGGCATTGATGACATCACAGCCTGTTGCCATGGGACCATCATGTCATCACACATACCCCACACTCAGCATCCTTTCAGAACAAGACAGTACAGCTGGCACGTCCAAGTCCAGCAGTCAGCAGAAAAAGGTAGCAAGGACCACAGGGCTGGGATACAATGACAAAAACAGCTGCCTGAGCATGCTCAGCTACAGGGCTTCTCTGAGGAGTGCCAAGGAAGGACCTTCAGTGTGCCCCCAACACCCAGGGCAGTGACACCAAAATAGGACCACAAAGCAGCTGTGGCACTGCTGACACAACTCTGTTGCAGAGCAGTACCAACGAAAACATCTTGTTTTGCTCAACAAATATTTTCTGGTCTCTAGTGCAGCCTGGTCTGGCGTTACTGGAAATCCTAAATTCATCAACACATGTAGAGAAAATTGATAAAAAGTAGTGAATACTACTACCTTCCCATTATGGAGTCTATTATTTGACTGCTCTTGGTTTACAGTCCATTTCAGATTTATATTCTGGAGTCATGTAAGAATTATTTTGTTTGGAGAAACTGACAAAACTTGAGTGTTTCAAGTGCACTGCAGCACAACTGGCTGAAGTTTTAGCTCCACCTCACTACTTTTCAGGAAGGGGAGCCTTCAGCTATTACTCAGCCACTTCATGAAATATGCTACAGACCAGAAATGTGGCCTTTGGTGAGTTACTGCTTAAGTAAAAACATACTTCAAGCATTTATTTCTGTTACAACAGTAAGTCCCTGCCTTCTGTCCACAGGGAAGATATTACATGATCTTAATTTAAAAAAAGACCAAGATACATAATCTGTAACCACATTTACATTTTTTGCAATATTGACAAAGGACAGCTTAAATTTGTGATATTCCTGGTATTTTATTACACTTTGCAAGTCAGATGCAGGCCCTGCAGTGTTAACAGGCAGATGTGTAGGTGACAGGAAATGGAATTTCTGAATTAGTTTCTGAAATGTATGAGATGATGTTGGTTGCTGGAGGTAGCAGAAACCAGGCATGATGACAGAGATCTTTTCCTGTTCAATGCAAAGAATGAGAGTAACACAGCTATATGAGTATCAAAATTACTGAGATACAATGCAAGACTTTTTCATGTTGGCAGCTTGTACAAGCCTAGACCAAAAGGGTTTACTGAATCTCAGCCAAATAACAAGCAAACAGGATTACATTAAACAACTGAGCACTAGGTGTCTTCCAACTTGACTCCTTTTGACCTCAATGCCAGTAAACTTTGGTGGAGCTGAGTCACCGAACAGGAGGGGTTGCTGTAACTAGAAAAGAAGAATGCATGAGATAGCTGAAACCTGAACCTCAGGACTGGTATTTCAATCTTCATCTTCAGTAGAAGTGTGTGGAAAGATTCTAAACATCCCTATAAACAGATCAGAAATCTGGTTATCTTCCCACCAACACCTGATGGCAGCTGTGGAGGACATAAATAAAACAGTATTTTTTTACCCCTTCCCAGCAATCAGTAAGGTCCAGATTACAGATATCTGAAGATGGTGATGTAATTTATTTTTAATACCTCCTCATAGACTTTTGTCTCACTTCCTATTGAGTCAATAAAGTATTGCTTTTATTCAAAACACACTCTAAAAGTTTAGGAGGACCAGTTTAACTCTTATTTATAAAAGATCTCCACCAATCCTTTCCACTTTTTTTATTCCTGTCTCCCCAAAAATGTCTTTGGGATGGCTGAAAACAACTGTCATGGGTATAGCAGTTATGTGTATTTTGTTTTTTCAAAAGGCTTTGCAGGCAAAAGATCTCAATGTACTTCAGGGAACCAGGAGTGGTATTGGCATAATTAGGCAGGAAAGTATCTTCTCTTCAAAAACTATGTATCTTTAAATTTACTCCACTTGCTTGCCTTCTTAGAAGGATTCATGATTAAAGGGGAAAAAATTTCTTCTGTGACTGTGTAATGAAATGCACACACAGGGAATCTCTATTACTCCCTGCTAGCTCAAGAGAAGCAAGTCTTCCTCCACTTTTGGCCAAGCAAGACTGTGCTGTTCCTGGCCTGTTGATATTAACAGTTGAGGCTGATGCCTGTACCACCAATTCCAAGGAATGGACTGAGTCCAAGCAATTCCTCTGCTATGATAGCCAGGTCTCCAAGACAACACCCAAATAGCAACATCATGGTCTGTCACCTACCCACCCTGAGCTCCTCTGCACGTGTCACTGTGTGCCAGCTCAGCAATTCCAGCTGTGTGAGAATACAGGAAGAGGTGTGAAGCCTTGAACACACTCTGGCTATAACCATCCTTCAGAAGCAGCTGAGACTCCTTCACAGGCTGCCATTCTACCTAGAAAAGAACCCGTAAGAATTTATGTCCTTTGGACTATCCATGCAGGAACACGGGAGACAACAGGTTAGACAGGGTAGACAGCTGATTGATGAGCACACAAACATGAAAAAAGATTTTTGTCACAGCATGAATGTACTACTAATCAAATAATACATTTTCCAGGAGCTTACACTTTTAAGAAGCCAGAAGGAAAACAGAGTTGGGATGTTTCCTTTTGACAGACTGTATTTCACATTTTGGGCAATAATCTTGGTCCCTCTCTAATTCTTTCAGCCAAAATGTTCAGCCTAGCATGCCAAAAATCACACTTAAAACTCAAAATTCAAGCAGCTGTCTGTGTCTTGCTTTTCTCAATTTCTGCATCAAGAGCTAGACTGCTATTAGTGCAACAAGAAAGGAAGACACCAGTATTTACAACATATTTCATATAATGAATGAGAAGCTTTTACTAAAAGAAAGACACAAGTGATCAAATCCATATGTGTTATGTATGTGATGTTTATCCTTCATCAAGGCTGTTACAGAAATTTAAGTTGCTTTTCATTAACCCTTTTTCCAAGTGTGAGATGTTTGCAGCCAGCTGTTAATGAGACCCCTGTAAAAAGCATGAATACTTACCCATAACATTGATTGGGAAAATGATGCTCATCAAAAGGGTTGAATCTCTTCTCAGGCTGCCTGTACACATAGGCACACTGAGCTGTCAGCTGCTGTGTGGGGAAATAATTCTAAAAGAACAAGAGCCCTTGACAACATCACCAATGGATAAAAGTAACCAATTTTTCTTTTGGTAGGAAACAGATCATTGCTTCATTTCCATGTTACATTTTTATATTACACCACTTCTGAAAGGAGTTTTTTTTCTCATTTCTTTTAAGAATGCTTTTAGTAGAACAGACCTATTACATTTTTCTCTTATCTTCAAAGCATCTTCAACCAATCACAAACTCTTCTCCTGAAAATAAGGCTGATTTGCATGTCACAAATGAAGAGACCAGTTTTTGAAATGAAGACTGACTGGATGACAACTTGTGACTTCAGGGTATAATTCCTTCCACTGGAGCTGGGAAAATCTCATGAGAAACAGTACCACCAGCAAGTGAAGAATTCCCTTTGGGCAGCACTATATCAACAGTTGGCGTAACTGAAAACAAAGGTGCAACCTTCTGGAGAAGGAATAAACAAGTCTGCAGCATTCTAGTCAAGGAACATTGTTTATCTTTGGGACATGTTCCCATAACTGAGGACTGCAGTGTAATACATGTGTGCAAAAATATGACTGAAGTGGCATTTTTAAGTTGCTGCTGCATTTTCTCCATGATCACATGCTTTTATGTGAGGTATTTATCAGAAATGTAAAATGACATGGGAGACGGAGTAAAAGAACTACAACAAGTTCTGCTGAATTTCCAGTAAAATTGAACCATCTGGCAGTAGTTGGCCAGATGTCCCATTTTGCTGGCCCATCCCTTGAAATGAGATTATTTGGCAGCAAACTCTTAAGTCTTCAGTAGGGTATTCCCCTCTTTCAAGAGTTAGTACATAGTTCCTAAGGAACAATTCATCCAGTTTTCTCTCCTTCTAACCTCATAGCATATTAAGCATATTAAACCCTCTTAAAAATACTTAAAAGAACCAAAGGCAAGGTAATTTCCTTTATATAAATTTACATTTTATGTGAAATAGGAAAGAAATTAAATGTTTCTCTTATATGAGAGCTCTACAAATACGTTTTGTGACTAGAATTTCTGCTTCTGCTAGCAGAACCAGTTAAATGAAGAATCAACCACAGCAAGAACTGGAACTTGTGTTGAAAAGTATGCCCAGTCCTACCCTACTCATTCTTCTTTTTTTTTTCTCTGAAGGGAACTGCACAGGGAAGACACTGTCACCACACTGGAAACATTTTAAATAGGGTTTTCCCCCGGTGGATACAGCAACCCTCCCATTCATTTTGCACCACACCATACATGTGTGGTATTGCCTGACATTGCTGTGAAAGTCCTGTCAACACTCCTTGTGCTTCTCCATATGTTAAAACCACTCCTGTTCTAAAGTCAATCTTCCTTAAACAATACAGCAGCTAAAAGAAAGCTTTAACACCTAAGGACTGAATGTTCTAAGCATGGAAGATTGTTTATATATTAAAAAAAAAGTAAATTACAAGGTGTTAAGAAGAAAATTTATTTGGTCAATGAAAGGAAATCCAAACAAAACACTGAATTCTTGACAAAACCTGCCAAATACAAGAGTGAGGACAAATGCAGGACTGTTAATAATCTTTTCTCTCTCCTGTCTCACTGAAGTTTTTCAGATTAATCACACCAGAAACAAGTTTTGGAAACTGAAGGCATTTTAATTTCAGTGTTCAATTTAATCATCTGGTCACATCTAAAGTGAAAGAGGTGGAACTAACACAGAAATGCTGCTTTGAAAAAACAGTAACTACTACTGAAAGCAAAGATATTCCAAACTGCAGACTTGCTTTGTTGCAACTGGCTGCTGCAGAGGGCACAGCAACTGCTGGGTGTAGTACAAACTACACATACTACAGAGAAACTCTGGACACTCTGTCAGCATAAACTGAAGCTAAAATTTCAATTGTAAGCTTCCTCTGTTTCCAGCAAGGCAGATGAGTATGTCACTAGTAAACCAGCAGACCTTCCTTTGCCCTGGCATGGAAATGTTGCAACACAAACTACTGTCCTTCAGTACACAAGGGTATTTATCAGCAGAGCTTCACACTGAATTCTTTTAAGTGTTCAGGGTACCATTTTCTAAGGAGCTGCTGGTTTTGAGGGGCCAGTTCGGCCCCTCTTACTTAAAACACCAGTGTGCCTCACTCCATCTGGTGTGGGGCAAGCACAACTGGCCCAAAGTAAAGAGTGACAGAAGCAGAACCAAACAGCTACTGCAGGTAGACGAGCACACACAGAGGCACATCTCTACAGATGGATGAGTACACATCTACTTGCTTATGTTTAAATTTGTGCGTGTCGTATGCACTTGGCCATTGAAAAGTTGCACTTAAAACAGATGTAGCCCACAGGGCTACCTGGTTTCCACAGCTCTGTATACTTTAAAGATATAGTCTATCACTCTAATAATCCTTCTTTAAAGCTTCAAGCCTTCAAGCCCATTGCTGCTTTTTACTAGAATGGCAAAAATCACTGTAGGCACTCTTAAGTTTCTCTTCTGCTAAACAGATCTCTAACAGACAGGACCACATGAGGCTTCTGCCTAATCCTCCCACTCCTTCATTAAAACGTTTTTCTATATAATGCTGCTTTAGAGTCAAACTCCTGCCAGACAAGTATCAGTCTGGAAGAAAAACTTCCTGCTCTATTATAAACCTTTGAAAAAGAATTCCAATGTCTGGGCTATGGTAATTTGATAAGTTGTATCTTGGCCAGTGGGCTCCTGGTACTCAAAAAAACCCCAAGATTAGCAGACATAACACTTCAAGCTATGCTGTGTGAAACAAGATCCTAATACTACTATGTTAAATAAGACTAGAAAATGGGATCACTCAAATTCCTAAACAAGAAGAGCAGACAATTCCTAAAGTCTTTTTCTCCTTTGCATTGCTTTAAGTTTTCCCAGTTCACTGGGTATAGATGTTATGTTTTTTGCAAGCATGGTCACGGCAATCAAGCATCAAATGAGCGAATTTTAGGCAGGTTTGATATTCCTGTCTGTCATATTACTACTTGGCAACTGTATGTGGGTTGAATGGACTGTAAGCATCACTGACAGACACTGTAATAGAAAAAAAAGGCCAGAGAAATACATTCTATCCTTGCCATACTCTCCCCCAGAGCCCAAAACCAAAATTTGCAGTTTGTTCTTTCAGGTGCCCAGCCTGAGGCACCTGACCCTGTAGCACTGTGCCACGTCAGAGCACAGTCCAGGTACTCACAGCTTAAGGGGAATAATGGGCCAGTATTTGGGCTGCTTTTTGTCACAGTTCCTATCAAATATTAGCTGCATGGCAGCCTCCATTGCCTGGATTTTGGCAGCTTCAGCACCGTACAGTTTCTTCATTTCTGCCATGCGCCTCTCCCCAGGTCTTTCTGTGGGCGGCTCCACAGAACGCTTCACCCTCCTGTGCAGGTCTTGATCAGCCTCCACATATGGGTCCTCAGCCTCCAGCTGCTGCTGCCTCCCTAGACAATAAAACATAAGAGACGTAAATTACTGGGCTATCAACCAATCGTGTTTCATTTTAACTTTTAAAAATACTATATATTCGTATTTTTGCTGTGTCTAAAAGACAAAAACAGTCCACATGTTGTAGGGTGCAGCTGCACTCATTTTGCATAAAGAGAAATTCCTACTAAATATCATGATAAAGCCAGGCTAGAATAAATGAGGAGAAATGAAGATCCTGGAACTGAATCTTAAAACGGTAGAAAACCTCTGTATTAGTACTACTAAGCAAAATTCAACATTGCTCCATTTCTCACCAAACTACATATGCCCTGAAAAATGCTCAAACAACAAAACAACAAAAACACAAAACACAATCCCCCTGCCCCCTCCCAAGAAAACAGAAACAACCCAACCAAAACATCCCAACCCTATCCCCATACCAAAATCATCTAAACAAAAAGGAGAGTTGTTTCCAAAATAATGACTTAGCTGAGAAAGGAAACAAGGCACAGGACAATTAGCTGAATGATAGCCAAGAGAAAATGTGATCAGTTACGACTCTGTGAAAATGAACAAATAGGTCTGTCATGTCTGCCATTAAGTGCATTCAATGAAACACAGCTGTAAGCATCAAACTGTCCAAGCTCAGCCATCTCTCAAGACTTGCAAAGTTCAAAGCTGGCACACTTACTCTATTGCTTTGAAAACAAACAAAACAGCACCAACATAAATGCACCCATCAGGTCTTTTAAAGAGGATTTAAAAAAATTCAAGAGGTGAAACATTTGAACCCATCTGTCAATAAAAATGCTCTGTGGTAAGCCTGATTGGAAGCAAGAACTCGATTGTGCATGTCCAAATTTACTTCTGCTTCCTGGGTACTGCTCTGATGAATCAAACGATGTTTCGTGCAATTAAAAGATCAAAGTGCTACACAGAACTCCCCTCTTAAGGGAACATTTCGACAAGAGAGAGAAAATCACCCAGCAACTGAACTCCTCAATAACAAACAACCATCCTCAAAACCGTGACACAGGCACAGTTCACTACTAATGACAGCAGTCGAGTGTTTTTAAACATCAAAAAGGACAAAGAGTCCACAGGACAGGATGCACTGGTCACACACAGGACATGCCTCTCAGGGTTCGATGCCATGTACCTCTTCCCTCTTTCACCCTAAGGCAGAGACTTAGCTTCCACAATGCACATAACATCTGCAAACCTAACCCAAAGTTAAATACCCTGACATTTCTGTGTCAAACATCTGCAGTTTATTTTTATACTGGAAAGTACTGTACTGAGCAGCCAACTGACTGTCAGCCTTTCTAAAGGAATTATCCCCTGTACAGCATTCACAGAAAAGATATTTTAAACTTTACGATCAGAAACTTCAATTTTGGGATCTGTTTGTCTGACAGACACAGAAAGCTTTTGTCCTATCATTTGAAACACCATTCACAGTTTTGTGTTGGTTGTTGAAGGGCTTGAGGAGTTATTAGCCATCTATTCCAGAAAGCCATTTCTGTCATTCTGCTTTAAGGGCACACCCCTGAATTAGGCTGCACTGCCAGAATTCACAAGGAAATATACATTAGACTCCATATGTGTTTTTGGAAGAGTCAGATTTATTTGGTGTCAGGCCATTTTAACCAGAAGGTCTGAATTAAAGAAACTAACATTGCCTACAGAGGGCTCAGCACTTCGAGACAAGGTACAGATAGCACCCAGGCTGCACCTTGCACCTCACTGAAACCAGCTTGCTGGGACACCACGCTGCCCACAACTATATTACATGCGTCTGAGCACAAACTTGATGCAAATTACACTGAATAGTTTTAGACAAAAAAACCAAACAAGACTGTGCTGGTAAACAAATGTCTCCCACTGTAGATAACACAGCAATACTGGCAAGGCAATGAATTGGACCCATATTTGTTAACTCTCTTGGGACACCAGATAATTCCTTGTACTTCTGTATTGGCCATGGAAAATTTTTATTCTTTAGTTCCATAGTTCCATTTTTCAGTCTTAGTTCCGGGCATACTAGAGACAGCTGCTTCCTGACTTGTTTGCTGTAGAATCCTGTCTGATAGCTCATTGCACATGCTGATCCTTAAGAAAAAATATTTCTCTGGAGATAGATAATTAATTCTTCTGTTTGGAAATTAAATGGATCTCTAGCAGAAGCTTCATGATGGATGAGTGGATTACAGTTTAGTGTGCATCAATCTCCATTTCTCAACACAGAGTAGTCAATAAATCTGTAGATCCTAATTGTAGCAATCAAAATTGTAATACCAATTTAAATTCCATTCTCAGAATTACCTGATGTATGGTCTGGAGTGTTTTACTTTACACTAATCAAATATAAAGCCCTTAACTTTCTAACTTGACTTCTGCTTTCCATAGCTACTGGTCAAAAAAAAAAATCCCAGAGTGATTGTATTACAGAGTTTTAGACACATAAATCAGGTTTAGAATCCAGGCAGAGGCTCAGGACATAGAATTGTGCTATAGGGACCCACAGTTTTTTGCACCAAAGGCTGAGCACAGAACATGACAGCTGCTGCTGGTAACACCACTGCAGCTGTGTGGAACACACTGCAGTTTCAAACCAGTTATCTGTGCAGAGGTACTACTGTAACAAACTCCACAGTCACAGATAGAATCACAGAACGGCTTGGGTAGAAAGGACCTTTTAAAGATCATCTTATTCAACCCTCCTGCCACAGGAAGGGACAATGTCCACAAGACCAAGTTGCTCAGAATCCCATCCAGCCTGGCCTTGAACACTGGCAGGGATGTGGCACCCACAGCTCCCTTCTCTGGGCAACTTGTTCCAGTGTTTCCACCACCCTCATAGTAGGCAGCATAATTTGCTTTTACAGACTATCAAGGAAAGAAGTCATGAAACTTAATGGGCATGTAAACTACTCCTTTTCAAAAAACAGTATTTCCAGCCAAAAGCAGACATAAGGAATAGATAACAGTGAAAGTACTGTCCTGTTGAGATGCACACTAAACTTTCTTTGGTGGGGCAAGAGCTGGGAAGCAGAAGTAGTTTCCAGCAGTCTGGATTCTATCCATTACCTCAGAGTTTACTTTAAAAACAATACAAAGCAGTACAAATTGAGCTAAATGTGCAACTACCTCTTCATCAAAAAGCTGACAGCTAGAGTCTTACAATGGAAATACAAACAAAATTACAAACTGTCTATAACCCCAACCTATGGAGACAACTAGAATTTCTCTGAAGCACGCAACACATACTCATCCATGATGCAGATAGCATGGTTTATCAAAACACTAATTCTCAGCCTGCAGCAATGAAGTCCCTAGCTCACTCTCAGATGAGTTTCACATTCCAAATTCACAAGTCATTGCGCTGCCAAGTTATAGATGTAAAACAAGTAATTTTTACACAATCCTAAGTAGCTCCTCCTTCTACTTCACACAGACTACAATAAAGATGCTTTCTTTTACAGCATGCAGCTTCAACTACTGGCAAGCTTTCCCCAATCAAGGAAGAGTATTTTGCAAACGTTCACAAGGTAGGCAGGCAGCTGCAGTGGTGGTTGGTTCCTGCACAAAGGAAAAGCATTGCTGACGTTTTCCCAGTTGGTCAGTTCCACTTCTTTTCAAAGATGCTCTTTTTGTCTCTTGAAGTTTTTCTCAAAATTAACATTCCTACCAAGTCCAGCTCTGCTGGGAAGTCATCATTACCTGGCCAAAACCAATTAGGGCATCTTTTTCCAAAACACTAAATAGAATTCTTTAACCATGAAGAAAAAAACTCCAGCTCTGTCATGCACCCAGTGTCCTGGGTATCCCAAAAGGCTACTGTATTCTGTATCTATCTGTGCCCAAAATAGGAAGTGTCTCTTTAAGACACTGGATCCAGAAATGGAACCAGGGGCCAGCAGGTGCTGGGCTTTTTAAAGTCGGGGTTCTGCAGGCAACCTTTTGACCGTGGGCTCTTGCTCTTTGCCTTCCATTCTTGCAGGCAGAGAGCTGAGGCAGCACCACTGGAAGATCCCCTCTGGTTTTCTTTTGGGGTATTTTTCACGACGTAGGCAGGCATTCAGCCATGTCCAGGAGAGCAGGGCTCCATCACATATAACAGTGACTTGGGAAGACAAATGTCATCACTCCAAACATCCCCCCCTTCCTTCTTCTTCTTCTCCCCACTTTATTTACTGAGCATGATGTCAGATGATGGGATCATTCCTTTGCTAAGCTGTCCCAGCTGTATGTCCTCCCAGTCTCCCATGCATCACCAAGGTCCTCACCACCGTGACAGTAGGAAAAGCAGAAAAGGCCTTGGCTCTATGTGAACCCTGCTCAGCAATAACGAAAACATTTCTATATATTCAACCCTGTGTTGAGTCCAGATTCAAAACACTGCACCATACCAGTCACTATGAAGGAGGTAAACTCTACCCCAGCCAAAACAAGCACATCTACCTAACTCATGCTACATTCCCGGGCCATCATTTGTAATTCTAGGCCTCATGGAAGAAAGTTTTGGATTACTGTTTCTCCCTTCACTTTTCCCACTTTTTATGGATGACTTTTTATCTGGTGTGTACTAGCTGAAAAGAAAAGTGAACAAATAAAATACAGACAACTGCCTCCATGCTGAGGGACTGCCAAAAGCAGAGGACAGTAACTAGTGTATTAGCCATTCACTGCATTTGGGCCTTTATATGCACACAAATGACCTCTTACTTTCAGCAAGACTATGACCTAAGACAGAAGCTGTTTTCCCCACAGGTCCTTAGAAACTCAGATGCCTTGTTTCTCTTACTTTTTAAAAGGGAAAATGTCACACACTTTTTGAAGTTGGATCCACTTCACCTTTCTTTCTTTTTTTTTGTTATATCCTTCAAGAAGGTTAAATAGTAACAATAAAAAAATTCCTGTCCAGTATGTATCCTCTTCCTATTAAAAGCAAAAAAAAGCAACCAACAACCCAAAAAAACAAACCAAGGAAAAGAAACAATTTCAAAACCAAAACCCAAATAAATTCCCTTATTTAGAAAGAAGTCTCCATGGAAAGACTTTGCAACATTAAAAGGACACTGAAGTAGGGAGGGTAATTATCTATGTCAGATTTTTAATGAAAGATTCATAGCCAGCATTGTGTGGTTCCTTGCACCGTTTTTAGCTCTCGGTATATTATACATCCAACCCTCAGCTCACTGCAGCCAGTGATCATATGCCATCTGACAACATTTCTTATACAGACATTCTTCCCCACAGGTCTGTAGGTGCCCACACTCAGCAGCCTGCCATGTGCTGCCCCACACAATGGTAGGTATGGTAAGAGAACAAGGGCTTGCTAAATGGCATTTCTGATTTGCAGTTGCTTGCTTACTTAGTACATTATTTTTCAAGGAAATATTGCACTTTCTCCAGGCTTGATGTGTTTTTAATTTTCCATGATTTCAGACTGACCTATGTGTTCACATATTTGTCTGCTTATTTCAAATGTTGAATTATTTCCTGTTACTGCTGCATGTGCACTTTGTGAGCTTTTTAATCTTAAATGCTACCTGAGCTAATCTTGAGCACCCACGCTAACAGTTAAAACCACTACTCATTTCTACTGATTAAAAACTCCTAGTTCTCTCTTTGAATGCCACTTCCCACGAGCCTGTCTGCTGTGTTAAGTGTTCAGCCCACACAGGCTTCTCCATGCAAAATGCCAGCTTCTTCATCTTCCTGGAAAAGCTAAATACCTTCAGCATAAACCTACATAAGAGTTTTTTTATTTTTGAGGTAATAGAATCAGACCATTTTATTGTGCCCATACTTGAATGAACTGGGCATAACATGGGAAAATAAAAATCTTTGCCTCAAGGAATTCCACCAAAATAGGGATTTAAATCAGGATTTGTACACAGGATATTCAAGGAGTTTAATTTCTGCAGAGCTCTGGATTTCCATAGGGCTGGAATCTCAAGTACTACACTTTATCAGTGCAAAGCTTTGCAGAACAAGTTTCTATCAGTGGGAGTCTACAAGATACAAACAATTGTGACTTACCCCCACATCTTTAAAGATAAAATATTCTCGGTTGCTAAAAACAGTGTGCTCTTGCTTTGCTGGAAAGTTACTATGGAACACTAACTTACTGAAATTGTGGAAGCCTACTGAAAGAGAATGATGATTTTTCAGCAGAATGATGATTTTATACAGCCTCATTCTAGCTATAAACTGGCTTGGGGAAAACAGACTTTTAAAACCTATTCTTAAATATAAAACTTAGTGCTTCAGAAGATGTGACAAAGGGATTCCCCATCACAACATCACATAACTTTCTCCTTCCCATTTTTAACAGAAGTCTGATGTTCAAGGACAGCTAGGCGCTATCTTACTATCCAAATAGTCTCATCTACACTGAAAAATCAAATGCTCTAGTTGACTGGAAAACACTAATATGGAATAAAAATTACTGTTGGTGGGAGTAATTGCCTGCAGCGTTAAGCTTTCAGTCACCAGCCATGATGATCATGAAAAACAACTACCAAAAACCCTGAGGATATTAAAACCTCAAATATCTACACTGATAAAGTTTCCATCTGCTAGTTGAGGAGAGAATGAGTTGAAAGAAATTGACTATTTTCATCACACGTATCTACAACCACTGCAATATTCCCAAGAAAAAGGAAAACGTTCCCTGACAGGCTTTGAAGTAAGAGCAGATGTAATTCCTTGGCAAGCTTGTGACAGTCTGAAACTGTGATTCCATGGACATTTTTCTTTCCTCAGCTACAACACCAGCTTATGCAATTTCTGCTCTCCTTCTTTCTTAGCTGTGTGCTCCAGCTCCCAGGCCCCTCCTGGATGATGCTACAATTGTCTAAGGGGCAACACTAAAAATCCTACAAAAAACAAACAATCCCCCCAACAAACAAAACCTCAGTATATTATATTTAGTTCTAGTACAGTTCAGTGTCCTGGAAAACACCAGAGCAGGAGTGAATGTCTAGGAAGAAAAATTGCTTGGCCTGGCTTTGGTATCAAGATGTGTTTACTGAAGCACAGCCCAACTGAAACTCATTGCTAAGAGCAGGAAATAATCTCAGGTAAGAGTGCACTCCCACAGACACAGTTGCAACAGGCTGTCTAAACAGACAGCTAACAAATTTTGCACATCTGATCTACTCCAATACCTTCTCTTTCACTGTAATATCCAATTTTTCTGCACAGTTTGAAGAGGGTAACTCTATAGAAACAGGGCAAAAAACCACATACCAAGACAGCAAGTAGAGAAAAACTACCTTTGACATAAAAACAAATAGAAACAAAGAAGTAAGATTAGAACTAAGGTGTTCCACTTTTAGGTTTGGTACTTAATGGTATGTGTCACTCTCAAGTTAATTAAATACATGTCTCACTGTAAAATGAATCAAACACTTTAAAGATTTAATTATCTGACATTATTTTATTATTTGGGTTAAGCAACTGGCAGAAAGTTATACAGCTGACTGGAGAATAAAGAAGCCAATTTCTGTTTCAGAAATAGGATTAAAAAACAAGGATTGTTCTGTGGTCTCCAAAACAAATTGCTGGGAATCCTACACTGAAACAATATAAGCCTTCATGTCCATGTTTACATTAGCATTAGGCTACCCTGGTTACTGCCCAGTTAAACATCAAATCACCTTTCTTTTATTTTCTTCTATTACCTTCCACAATGAAACCCCTAAAAAGGAGTATTTTTAGCCCAACCAGAAAATGCACGGAAACAATTAAACCCCATGAACGTAAAACAATCAGGTAGTCAGTGGAACTTCAGCCTGCTCTAGAAATGTGATTGCTCTAAATGCGATTCATAATCAGGGATTTGTTGATGAAGGCAAGAAAACCGAGGTGAGCCCTGTGCAATCAGGGGTCTGTAGCACACCAGAGGCACCAAGGTGTCTGTGTGCTGGTGCCATCTGACAGAATTAAACTGATAGGAAGTTGCTGACTGACCACTGTTAAGAAATTAGAACAGGATCAGGCACTGGCAGCTGCCTCTAGTAAGGATCAAGTCTACTTCAGTAAGATTAAATACAGACCAGCTGACTCTGCATTCCCATCCCCCAAAACAACTCCAATCTGTCACTGATGGCAACAATGCTGACACCAGACAAAGACAACACTGCCAGAGTAAACAGAAGGATTACTTAAACCTATATATAACTATGCCTTCATATACATTTATGCTACAGTCTGAGGAGACTGAACAAGGAAATGTTAAAATAAAAGTGCTACTTTAAAAGCAAACCAGAACACTGAAGAAACATGAGTTTCACAATTATTTTTTATGTGTGCCTTGAATAGAAATTAAACACTTGCACTTGGAAGAATGTGTCTCCCAGTGCACTGAGCTGTTAGACAGCTTTGGTGCTTTCAGGAAAAAAAGACTGTGTCCTGATCAGTCTTCTAGATCAAACTCACACACTTGAACTTTACACTGAAATTTCTTTCTTGACTCCAGACACATTACAGTGCTGAATTGAAGTTTAGTTTATTGTTTGATATGAGAAAGCTACTTTATCAAAAACACTTGGAAAACATTTTTTTGGAGAGCAATCTGCCACCATGTTGCTGATTTTCTGGGAGGAAGCATAGTCAGGCTATGAACTGACCTTTGACTGGCAGGTCCAAAATTCAGTACTACCACAGACATGCAGAATTAAATAATAAGGTCTAATCCAGAGACAATTAATTTCAGCAATACACATTTTCTCCATGCTGCTAGTAAACTACATGTGCTGCCTGGCCAAGCATTTGGAAAGAGACATCTGGCAAAAGGGTCAAACTAAAGGAATTGGTGAAATGTATCACAATTTTTGGAAGGATGGGCTGAGGGGTAACTTTGGAAATTTAAGATTACCTCTGACCTTCTAAATTTCTCATTGCTCATTTCACCCCTCCAGTAAATTAAATTAAATATACTTGAACCCATGAGGGTAACTGCTATGCCCACTATTAAAAACACACAAAAAACCCCTGCGGACATAGGCCAGAAGAAACCTGCAGATGTGCATCTATTTTACCTTTCACAAAATGGGCATGTTCGACTTCAGAAGTAGTTCCAGGATTTGGTGATGGAGCACAAATCTGAGCACTCTCTTTTAAGAGAGACAGCTGGCATCCCACTTGTCAGAAAGTTAAGTTGTACTTCTTAGCACTTAGGAGCTCCCTGTCTCCGCTCTGTCACTTCAACAGGATAATTCATACATGAAGTACTTCAGTGACTTGATGAAGACTTTACACTGGAGAGCCACCAGACTCAAAGCCCATCTAGTCTAACAGCCTGCTTGTGACAGAGGTCAGTACCTAATGCCAAGGGAAGGATGCAAAAGCAGAGAATACAAATCCCTATACGTCACCAGCATCACCTAGTGAGCAATGCAGAAATCAGAAAAATGCAGATGCTTCTTCCTGCTCTCCTCCAAAGCCAGCCAGCTGCTCTGCAATCTACCACCTCAACACCTCCTCCACCAGCATGTTGCACATGATGCAATCTTCACAGTCTGGACACTTCTACATGTAGCAGTGGCCAAAAATCCCAAGGCAATGACAACTGATGAATTTTAGAGTGATTTTGCCAACGCTCTGTTCAGCAAGCACATCAGAAATTGCAGACCTTCTAGAAATCAAGGTATTCTTCAAGGCTTGTACTAAGTGAGAACAGCAGCATTAGTTTCAGCATTTGACCCACAGAAAAGTTGAGGCCCAGCATGCTCTTTGGAGACCTACATTCCTTGGCAAAGTTTCTACAATTTCTGTGAATGCAGAGCTGACTTGTCGAGCAACAATCACTTCAGCAACTACAAATGAAATTAAACCCAGGAGATTCTTATCCAGCTAAATGTGAACAATAACACTCAATGGTGTAACACCCATGTTACTTATTTCAGTAAAAATATCCATTTAATATTTAGCCTTCTTTTTTTTTTTACTTTACCTCCACGATTTTGGTGTACCAGAGCAGTGATCTGACAAATTCAGACAAACGTCCTTGAAAATATTGTGGGAAATTGTGAGAGTAACATAAACAGCTTCAGATACTTTGGAGGCCAGCAACAATTGTTATCATTGTAACACTGATGAACAGCTGGATTGCTCTGTACTGGGTACTTTAGAGAGTTACAGCACAAGTGTTTCTCAGTATGTTGCCATACCAACCTTCTCTATTTCTCTGAGCAACAGGGAAGTGCTATCACCCCTGTATTAAAGGTCTAAATAAACAGAAAATGGACACAAATTCCTAGAGCAGGAGGTGTTCTATATTCAATGAGCTTCCCAGCAGATGACATCACACAGTGGCATAGGTGCTCAACCCTGTCACTGGAAAAGACAAGAAGGACAATATTCCCTTGTATCCTTGGGGTCTAAGATCCATCATCCTTTGGGTATAACTATGTGGAAGACAAAGATTATTATTTGGAATACTTGTTTCTGAATTCCACCTACTTTGAAAGCTTTTGTGGATCTAGTCCTAAGAGGCACACCCAAGGCTGTGACTGAAGTCTGTACAGGCCACCCAAGTCTGAGATGGGTGGCCTAACAACCTCTGCCTGTGTCTCTCCCTTGATTTTTAGGAAATGAGTTTTGAAAAGACCCAGGCAGATGGAAGTCTCTGAACTGTCAGTTTCTGCTATGCCAGCACCCACACTTCCCTAATGACAAAAGGATGTGAATTCCATCTGGATGCTTCTGATAAAACTGAAGCACAGTGAGAGAAGCAGAAAAGCAAATGGTGCCTCTGTAAGTCTTGGCATTAACAACACCTCATTAAAATTAGCCAGGGTAAATTTTGTGCCTCCAAGTAAACCTGTCTGTAGAGGGGATTTGCTTTATGACAGAGAGCCCTAAAAAGCATAACACTCGAGGTATTTTGCTGCCACGCTCTGTTGCAGCTTCTAGGTACGTCATGAGTGTAGAAAGAAGACATCATCATTACATCCACTTCTACCTTGCTCTCTGGCATTTGCTTTTCACTATTACCCACTCTGGTGCTGAACACCCTGGAACTTCAAACGTTCTTTCTATAACAAAAGCTCCCCCAGTACCAAAATAGGTGTGTTAGAAAACACTTACTTCATAGCCCACAATGTCACTGTCCACTTTCAAGGTTCAAAGTGTCACACTAAAAGCAGATGAGTTCAGATTTATCAGCAGAGAACTGAGACACAACTGTCCTTGAAGTAAGATCATTTAGAGATCCAGAAGTGCTGCATGTAGTACCCAGATGGAACCAGTAATTGAGGAATTTTAGGGTAAAGTGCATAAACTGTGAAGACAGACTGCCCAAGCTGAGTGATTAGCACAGAGATGCTTTTATGCCACTCTTCCCTAGAGCTGTGCCTGTCAGCATGGTCTCACCTGCTCTTTTCCACAGCAGCTGCAGCTGCTTTCACAGCCTTCCCTTCAAGGACGAAGAATGAAGAGGAGACTAGAGGAGCCACTCAGAGCAGCTGCAGATGCTAATGGAATAACTGAGCAGGCAAACCTGCCTTCAAAAAACTACCAGCACCACCAAACTGTTCCCATATGAATCAATCTTCCATAACAGCATTCTAAAAGGAATTTTTGCTCTTATAACAAGACTGGGAAAGGATTTCTTGTTCCACACATGGTCTCAGCGCTGGGGTCCACCTTTGGTTCTTTGCCAAAACTTTGCAGAGCCCAAGGATGTCACAGAAGTACCTTCAATCCTTGGAAGCCTCATGGACACAAACCAGACACTGACACTCTGAATTATCACATGTATTACTGAATTACCCCACGTATTTTCTTTGTAAAGAGGAAGTCCCAGTGGCTGATCCATCACAGCAAGCTACTGACCCATTTCCATGGGATGCTACTGCAACCCACAACTATCAAGAAACAGGTATCAAATGGATCTCAGATGGTGAGGGACAGAGCAGCTAAGAGGAACAATGACCTGTCTCTCCTGTTTTTATTCCTGTATCCTCAAGACAAGTCCAGTCAGAAGGAATTTTACTGCATTACTGATTTACCAGGGCAGCAACAATACAAGATTACCAGATTTCTCTTACTCAGTCATGAATAACTTAGGGATAATAGCTTCCTGGGAGAAAGAGTAGCTCAAATTCTGTAAATGTTCAGCAAAGATGTTGTCAACAAATGCATTTTTGTCACAGGAATGACATCTAAGTTAACCATTAAGCTAAACTGTGAAGAAGGTCTATAAGGAACACTTAGATCATACTGGTCATTCTAGCACTTGAGGCTTTTGCATTCTGCCTGCTGAGGTCCTCAAAATCCCTCAGAAAGATGAATAAACTGAGTATCTCAACAAGCCCCCTAGTGTATGTACTGCCTCACTGCAATAAGGGGAACAAACCAGGCAGACAAAAAAAGGATGAAAACTTCAAACACAAGTTTCTGAAGTTTAATACATATGTTCATATTAAAACAGCATTCCTCATTTCCATCAAATGTAAGAGGAAGTAAAGGTGTTCAACATTTTGGCATTCCTCTTAAAGCAACATCTACACTACAGTCACAATGAACCACATGAGCTTCTTTTCCCACACTCCCAGCTATAAATCTCTGCTGTAGCTCAAATACCAATACCCCACAGCATTCCTAGGAAAAACTAAGACCAGTACAGCCACTGGCAGGTAGGGAACTGGCATTCCAGGTCCCAGCTCCGCCCATGGGAGCCTGGTCCACAGAATCCCTGGATGCCACCTTGGAGCTGAAGCCTGTGGCATCCCCTAACAGAAAACAAGAAGCCTTGCTCTTGTGTACTTTCAGGGGCTGTCAACATTGTCAAACAAGCTCAGCCTGAGGCACATACAAATAAGAAAGACTTGATATATCATTTCCAGGTACATGTACTAACTCCTCCGCAACACTCCAGAGCACACAGCTCAGTCTCCTCAGCAGTACCTCGAATTTTCCAATGACTCTCTTCCACTACTTCCTGCAGCAGCAACCCACAGGTTCACAGAGCAAATATATACATTCTCCTAAGCTCAAATTCTGTCTCTTGCATCCGATCCAAGGACATTTCCTTGACAGTATTTTACAAATTGATACACTAAAATTGATACATTATAAAGATAACCCTGTCATGAAACAGACTTAAAACTGTGCCCAAATCTTGCTCTCCAGACTCTCTAGTTTTTCTAAGTAGATATTAGTTTTCAATATTAAAGCAGTGAAAATTGTGGTATTTTTCTTGTTTCTCTAGTACGGAAGCATTTTCTCAATTGCTGGCTTCCAGTACTGAGTAACACAGCCTCTATGCTAGACACAGAATGTGCACTTGAGAAGAGTCTGTTGCCACAAAACAAAAGGTTCAATCATCAGGATCAGAGATGTAATACAAAAAGAACAACTTTCAGATTTCTTCTTCATTTCATGAAAGAACTTGTTTCAAAAGCCTCTCTCAAGTACCCACACATATTGCAGGGAGTGCTTTTATTTCACAGGCATTTCTCAGAAACTTCAGCAACTCAGCTTCTACAGACTGTGGCTGGAGTTCATGCCAAACAAGGCTTTTTGGTTTGTCAAAAAGTTTGTCAACCAAGGCTGTTAAAGATAGGGAAGCTGAGCAGATATTCATAAGTTCACCATCCACACTGCTTGGACAGTTTAGGAAGAAGAAAGAAAAAGAAAAGATGGGGACCAGCAGTCTGTAGTTCCAAGAATTTGAGCTACAGTCTTATAAAGAAAAAGGCAGATAAAGAACAAGGAAAAGGATTAACCAAAAATAAAGGAAAGAATGAAAACATGGTGACAAAACCCCCGAATTGAACTCTATTTTCCAAGAGGCATGCAGGCCTTAAACAAAACCAAAAGCTTCATGGATGTGGTAGGATTCAAACAAGTTACAAAACATGGAAAATTCCATTACTTCCTCTCCACAGAAGAGGCAGTGGCTACTATCATCTTTCAGAGAAAAAGAAACCTGAGGGGAAAAGCCTAGAGATTGCAATTTTGAAACAAACATCTTCATTCACCACTTCCGTTTATTTCTAAAAAAATATTTTCCATCTAGCATGTAAAAATTTGAGACATTATTTTTGGGAAAAGCTGGAGGCTATGTGTGGGCAATACAAACAGAGGCTTTGATGGAAAAAACTAGTCAGAGGATTAACAAATGACAGACTATTATCCTTCAGTAATGAACTCACATGATGGTACTTTCCCTTGCTTTTCTTTGTTTTTAAATAAAAGATCCTCTCTGTGTCCTGTTAACTGCTACAGAATGGTTCTCAAAGTACTTGCAATGCTGCACTCACTCAATTATATAAGTGACTTTCTCTTATATGCAAAAAGAAACAAAGAAAAATTGTACAAGGACAAACTACATGTTTCAAAGACTAAATTTAAAAGTGCAATAAATATGTCCAATTAGACAATTTACAAAACTGTTAAGGTTGTGAATCTTCCTTTCTTGGTTTTTGCTCTTTTAGTTCTTGCAAATGTAAAAAGGAAACTTACTGCTTTCTGTCCTTTACATCTTGGATGCCTGAAGAATCTGTTACCATACCTAGGTCTGACAGGTATGGAAATCCAGGAAAACAACTTCATGCTTTTCAACTGCCAGAGGGAAAAGTTAGATGCAACATAAACATTCCCAAGATGTATAGCATACTTGGATCATCAGCTACATGAAGAACCAGAATGACAGACTAGCCTGACAAGAAAACCCTCTAAAAGAGAGAATCACTATACAATTACAATTGCATATGAAGAAACAAATGAAGAAGAATTAAAACTGTCTCTAAGGGTTTTAACCAAATGCACCATTTATCTAAAATACAAGATAAGTTTTTAGTCTATTAGTACCTTTGAGTTCATACAGCCTCAGCAAAACTTTGCTCATAATTACTTCTGGGTATTCCAGGAACATGTAATTAACTACAACACATGATGCAAATATAAAAACTAGCAAGAAATTGACTTCAAATAAAAAAAAAATGTTTTAAAAGAGTTTGGTTGCAAACTGTATCACTGCAGAGGTGTTAAATCATGCAGCAAGTCTGCCAGACTCAAGGCCCTTACTTTGCAAGTTAGCCTATCACTGCAAATGCCCACTGAGAAAACAAAACAAAAAATCCTACAGAAGTTAGAGATCTGCTTGTTTTTCAAGTCTGTGGCAGCTACCTAGAAATGAAATAAATCTTCAGTTTTCTTCTTTGGCTAGTCTGACACAACATCTTTCTTTATCTTTGAAGCTTTTCTCTTTGCAATTAGCATTAAGGCTTGTATGTCACCATCTAGGCTCAAATGCCTTTCACAGAGCCATAGAATCATAGAATCACTAAGGTTGGAAAAGACCTCCAAGATTGAG
>VRYO01002772.1:74694506-74706821 GCA_009812075.1 Sialia sialis
GCTGCTGTGCTCTCTTGAGACTCACACTTCACTAAGCTGCCCATACGCCTGTATCTAACTCAAGCAAACTCTGCTTTTAAAGGAAGAGCAAGCTGTGTGTCTTCTCCCAAGTGAGTATCAAGGTGCAGGGGTCAGAGTGAGGATTCCACCCGGAGCCCCTGACTGATGCCAGAGGAAGAAAACACGAGACAGTCTTTCCCTTAATGTTCCCTAAAGACTGGCTTTTACTTTAACTGATCGTCAAGGTCCCTATTGGTATTCCACTGAGGCACACCCAAACAATCTCATTTGCATGAAAGGCTATGTAAAATTCTCACCTCATAAATGTCTCTTTCAAACGTGGAGGTGTAAATTTCAGGCATTACTGAAGTTCATGCCACCCAAGTTTCTCTATAAATCTGCTCCTAAGGTAGGCATGCTCAGGACATGCAGTTTGGGATTAAAAGGAAAAGCCATTAAAGAGAAAACACTCAAGTAACTGAGGGCTTCTTTTGCGGATGCATTATCTCAATCTGCTCAAGCAGCAATATGGAATGACAATTGTTAAACAAAGTATGAAAGATATGATATAGCATCATTATGGATCTTGGCTTAATGAACCTCTAAATTTAATTTTGTTCATAAACAGCAATCAGGAAAATTAATAAAACTACCCCGTAAAATAGAGTACTACTGCCTTCAACATGATCTCCATACCAGCTCACTTCCACATCATCAGGGAAAAATTATTTTCCCCTCCTCCTGCTGCTTATATTTCTTTTCTTGATAAACTGTAACAGAATAAAAAAATTACTGCATTTTCCTTTTCCCTCATCATGCAAGAAAAAAAATATTTCCAAACAAGATCACATTGTGCTTTTAATTACTCACAAAATTAGCATATAGAAAGCACCATTCACCCCAGATTTCTATGACACTTTTAAATTTCACTTAAGTCAAGTACTTGTTTACTTTTTCATGCTTTGAGGAATTATAGATGCTTATTTAGTACAATCCTCACTTTATCAGGGAACTACTAAAGAAACTAAGGCATGCACAGTAGTGAAAGACCAGAGCCTGCTTGAATTTGCATGAAGATCTGCAATAGAGCCACTGAAGCACAGGGAGTTACACTCACCCAGAACTAGGTTACTACATAGCACACAGCAGAGACCAAATCATTCCAAAAGGCTCCAAGTACTGCTGTGGTGGAAGGACCAAAAGTAAAATTTGTATTCTGAGTCACAAACCTCTTCCCAATTCACCAGCTCACTCTAAAGAATCAAATAATATTTTTAGCAAGAGCAGCCAGCAAGGGGCCAGGAAGAGACTAAATAGCTATACCAAGGTCATACAGGATATTTGCAACAGAGAACATCTCTAAGCCCTGATTTCCCAGTTTCCAGGATACCACCTTTAATCACTCACATACCTTTTAACACCACTAATCATAACAGTCAAAATAAATCGAAAGAAAATGTTCTGCATTCCAAGAAACAGCCCAGTGTCTTAAAGCACCTCATGTACCTTCATCAAAGGAACATTCCAAGAGAACACCAAGCTGATTCTGCAAAAGCATGATGAGAAAGGGATTCATGTCAGGCACTATCACAGAGCTCCTGAACTCACCTTCCTCTGCTAACTAAATCAACTGTGCATCACAATGATAAGTGTGAAGTTAAACTGAGTCGTTTCAGCTCACCCTCTGATACCTGCTGATCAAAGAACTTCACCACTTTTTCTTTCCCTTCCAATCACTGTCTTTAGTATATGTTTTTAGAACATTTTCTCTTTCAGAGAAGCAAAGAAAGCTCTATTAAATGTTCATTAGGGGTATTTTCTACTGGATTAATGTGAGAAAAGTTATTTTTATTATGCTGCTTTCTTAAAACAGATAAATTTATCTGCAACATCTGTATATGAGTGAAGTGTCAATAAAGTACAGCATAATCGTTTACTTCCTTCAAGGATTTCACAGAAACAAAGATTACCAATACCTCTGAGGATCAAGACCCAAGAAAAATCTTAAAGTGTTGGCTTACATTCTCTACAAAAAGACTTGGGTCTAGATCAAGATGCAAAACAAACAGAAACTTATGGCAGAGTACAGAATGAAGAGGATGCAGGGGGAGAAGAAAAGGGTCATGAAATTTCACTGTCAAGTTAGCCCAAAAATAACGAACAAAATGGCTGTTCTGTATTATAAAATACATTGAGGCTTACTCCATGCTTCAGTGATGGAGTCAAACATTTCCTGTGGGCTCCCCTCCTCAGATATACAGCACATTAACTAGATTTAACCACAAAAATTCTGGTGGTTTTTCCCTCAGCACTGAAAATTAATATTGTCTTCTGGACAAAAGTGTTATTCTCCTCTTTGCAGTCATAATTTTCTCTTTCTCACCAAAAACCTTCAAAGATGCTCTGAAATTTATTACTAAGGAGTGGTACCTAAGTGCACCCATCAGTTCTGCCTATTTCAGTCAACTGGCTTGCTCACTCACAGTGCCTATTTCTGTGAATTCTTAACAAAACCTGTAAATGTTGAAGCCATCCAGTACTCAGTGTTATGGCCTCCAAACACCACAAAACACAGAACAAGCACAGACTTACGCAGCTCTTCTCGGTGCCTCTCTGTCTCTGCGAAAAACTGGCGAAGCTCCTCTGTGATCTCCATGTTACTCAAGTCATATTCTATCTCCCCTTCAGACTCAGAGTCTTCCTCCATTTCAGAGTCCCTTTCAGCATCCTCTTCCATTTCGGAGTCCTCATCAGCATCCTCCCTCTCCTGGTAGGCACCTGCGTACTGCTGAGCTACCCCACGATATGGAACTCTGACATCTGGTCTATAGCTGGAAGAATAGTTTTGGGTATGTGGGAGATCATTCCCATGCCAATCTGAGTAGTGGCTGCTTGGAGAGGCTGCAGCAGGATGCCATGGATGCCATGGCAGGTGATAAAAGCACTCCATGGCTTTCCTGTAGGCTTTCTGGTGCCTGCGCATCCAGCGCATGGCTAAGTCATAGTGCCTCCAGTACCTCTCGTACACTTTCTGACAGTACCATGGCTCCGTGTCTTCCTGTGGCCAAAACACACGGGGAGAGGGAAAGAACACAAAAAAATCAACCACACACCACAGCACTAAAGGTCCCCCCCAAAAAGAAGGTATAAAGGGAGAGAGAAACAAAGAATAATTGAGAGGAGCAATTAAATGCAAGCACAATGCTGCCTTTTAATCTTCTGTCCTTTAGCTACGAGAGAACAGGGAGATTTGAAAAACAACATGTATGAGCACAGTACCACACCTCATTACTCCTACAAGAGACTGTTTTGGCATCAACACAACTACCACTGAAGACCCAGAAACAGAGAAGTTGTAGTGTCCAGAAGGTATTTTCCAAGTGTTCATGCTACTGCAGTGGGAATTCTTTTTAGAAAATATGCCATGTGGATATATTCCACAATTCCTTAGACACTCACATGAGTTGTAAGAACTGAATCATTCCAAGGTGTAGATATTACAACCTATAACTGATTTCCAAATCCACAGACAGAAAACACTAGAGATTAAAATTCCTCTGCATTAAAAAAAGTGCATTCATTTTATCCAGTAACATATTTCCTCCAGTAATGTACTTCCTCCATGTGCCTGCCAAAGTTTCTAAGAAAAGGTCAAACAGCAATTCAGACAAATTCATATATCCACCATGGCTACAATCAAAAACAAAACTCGTATTTAGCCAAATGCAAGCTGCCAGTAAATCTCCCTTTTGTATCCATCACAAACCAAAACATGGAAAGAGGCAATAAAGTGCCACTGATAAAGTACTGAGAACAGTTCTATAGAAAGAAACATAGTGTAACACACCTCCTGTCTTCCACCTATTTCCTTAAAGAGGTTTCATGCTGTTCAGATTTCACCAGCAACTATAAAGCCCCACAGGCCCTGTAGCCTTAAGCTCCCTTCATACATTTCATCTCCACCCTCATCCTACTCTCAAAAAGCAGGACAATAGAGGATCTTAAAAAGAAAGACATAAAGCACACGAGAACCTAAAACAAGTAAACTAAATGGCAACTATTTTCTCCCTTTCCCTCATGCCTTAATTTCCATAGAAAATCTTTTATCTGGAGTAAAACAGAATGCCTCTACTTTAAATAGGAAAATTTTAATTAAGCCACATTCTGGCAAACACTCAAAACAATGGCAAAACTAGCGGAGATGAATGTGACATTTACAGTCCTTTATTAAGGTGGTTTCTTTACTTTTTTTTGGTTTTTTTTAAGGACATTCGGGACAAAAATCTTTAAGTCTGTTTTCTTGTTCTGCACTGGAACCATGTGGTACCCTGAAAAGAAATCCCAAGGCAAAATAGAAAACTCAAACCTAAAAAATACTTTCCATTTAACACTATCCAGAGAGGTTTATTTAGTTTATGTACTTTTTTTTTTCATTCTCTGGTTCTCAGACAATAAAGCAAATGCTAGTGAGTTCAGAATAATAATTGCAACTCTCATCCTGCCCTCTTTCTGGAAAAGTGAGCCCATTATTCCACAGGAGATCAAGGCTATATCTTTTTAAGGTTATTGCTAAGCGCTCTCAGAAACAAAATATCTTCAGCTAATAGAGTACATAATGAAAACTCTCCACAACAAACTTGCACTCCTTAGGGATCAAAAACTGCAGCCTATTTGTGAAGAGCTGCGCAGCTCAGCAGTGTGATTTAAAACTGTAGACAACTATTTTTTCCTGAAAAGAAAGAATTAATGGACATGAAGCTTGACTGCTATTCTCCTCTTGGTCTAACACTGCACTGCTACAAGACCATGTACTTGGAGCTCCCAAAATGCATCATTCCCAAAATGAGTGGGTAGAAGGAAAGCATCTGCCTTCCAGATGGAATTTCTTCATCCTTAATCATCCAACTACCTAACAGCTAGGATGAGCAATGTTTTATTTACTGTTTCCCTTTGCTTAAGAATGTCATACTGACTCCTCATCCTTCAGCAGACAGATGAGAATGTCCTGTTATCAAATCTGATACATTAACAAGTTACTTTTAAAACACTTGCCCGTTTTTTCCTCAAATGTTAAAATACTTTAAAATCCAGTTTTGGAAGACCATGAAGCTTGAAAAAATATCTATATATCTGCAAAAAAGACAATATATTCTTTTAAAGCTCAAAAATTATCTCCAGTTCTTATAAAATGTTTCTAAAAAGGAACTTGATGACTTTACTGAAAGCTCTGGAATCAAGTTGGTTGACTTGTCTGGCTGACTAGCTCCAGTTGTTAATTTAATGGAAAAGAAGACAAAAAAGCCAGTTCATGCAGACAGAACTGTGTTGCTGGTGCTTGTCCAACTACTTTTTGTGAGGGTTTCTTTTTGTTGAAAGTGACCCTTGAAAACCACTCTTACATTTGAATTTTAAAAATACATCTGTTAAAAAAGAAATTACAGAAATGTTTTACATTTGAGTGGAAAAGGGAAAGGAACACTTTTAGTCTCACTTAATTCTGTGTCTGTGCTTTTTCAGCTGTGGAATAAATGGAAATAAGAGATTTCCTCAAGGAAACAAAAGCTATAAATCTAAGGCAAATGATCAGCCCTCTGTTATTCTCCTGTTATTTCTCTGGAGTCTTCCTGGGAGTAGACAAATCACTTATTGTTGTAATCTGAATTCTATTTTCAAAGCAATTTAGTGACTTTTATGTCTAATTTTTACATGTCTGCACTCACAGTTCAATATAAGTGTTTATATGCATTTTATATATAAAATGTGACTAAGCTATCACATAGAAATCCATGAAGACCTCTTACCATCTTGTGGAGCTTATTCTGGTGATGATCAAGATGAACTAGAAAAGAAAAAAGTAGCTTTTTAATTCATAAAAATATATGCATTAAGGTGGTCACAGGAACTGAATATATTTTTTGTTATATTTGAGTATTAAAATCAAAAGCTGTTAAGCATCCCTTCTCTGTTGGGGCAAGCTGAAGTCTCTTACTGACAGATTTTGACAAGCAGCAGTAAAAATCCCATTCCTTAAAATTCCCCACTACAGTAAGAGAGTTAAAAGGGAGCCTTCTACAATGCAGCCTGAAATGCTGGAACTGAACATTTCTCCCATTGCTCTTCTCTTTCTTCATGCTTCCACAACTTTTATTCTCCAAATTAATGCCAAACAAATTGTTCTCACTTCTTAGCTGTGCCTGCACAGGAACTTGTATAAAATAAGCAATTGCCATAAAATGATTAAACCCATCCTGATTCCACTCATGCAGTGAGGTTTCTGTTTAACCTGTGCGGCACTTTTGATCACATAGTCCCTTCTTTCTCTTTGCTTCTCTTCTTTTTTTCCCCTCCAGCATCTGATCCTGCCTCCCATGAAGAAAACATGGATCAGTTCAAGTTGCAATCACATTTTGTAAATGTGAGGAGAAGGCATAAGGAAGAGGAGCAACTGGACAGGAAAAAAAATAAAAAAGGAAAAAAAATGGTTGTGGGAGTAGAAAGGGAGAACAAGAGCTCTATAACCACCAGGCAGGATTTATAATTACCAACATTTCCAGGGTGGTTTACCAGTACATATTACTGAGAGATATTCTCAGTCTCTCCTATCTGACAATTATTTTATTATTTATTACATATTATTTTATTTTATTTATTTATTACACTAATAGGTTAGCTGCTTCATTCACATATTTCTCCTGACATTCTCACTCTCAGCCTGAACTTTATTTTAGGTGCCAGTGAAAGGTAACAGAAATAGAATACACTAAACTATCTATTGCTACTCTTAAGATATGGTCAAATGCTATTCCCAGAAACAGTGGAATATAGCCAAGACGGCACTTAAAACTGTTGTAGATTTATACCGGGATAAAGCCAGGGTTTTTCAAAATGCATATGAACACAGAGACCACTTGTGTTCTGCCTCATATTTAACAATAATGATTAAAGAGCAAATTTTTGTCACTTAAGCCATACTGCATGAAAGGAGAATGGAATGGTCAAACCAAATGCAAATCATGCAGCGACCACAAAAGCAAATAACTGTCCTTTCCAAAGCTCACTAAGCTCAAAGCCATAAACCCCTGGTAACACCCATCTGTCTGCAAGAAGCTCTACATACAGCAGCACTCCCATTGCAGCTGATAACAACTCATGCCAGCAAAGGCTGCGGATTCAGGCACTAAAGCATCTAAAGGCAACTAAAGTGAGTCACTGGATTCTCTCCTGCCTGCTTGGAGGATGAAGGAAACCCAGCACTGAGACCACTGCAAAACACTGCAGCGACTTGTAACACTCAAAACCCATGCATATATAAAAGATTGCTGTGCATCTCAAACATTTCATATCCAATCACTGCCTTCTTCAAAACTTTCACATAAACTTTTTGCACATACACTTTTTGTCTCTTCCCAGATGTATCTTTCCCAGCTACATCTGCATACTGTCAAGGTTGCCATAACATCTTTATCTCATACTTAAAAAACTTAAGCCCGTGATAGCCAATTCTTTCATTTTCCTCTTCAGAAAAGGAGGTGTGTTTAATTTTCATGTTCACTCTAATTCCTACATGACAAAAATCTATTTGAAACAGCTTCAGAATAAACAGAAATCAGGACTGATGTCAATGTAAATAATTTTTAAAGCAGTAATTGGTAAAGTCTGATACTTTATTATTAATACACAACATGTGCATATGCTTTCTGAAAGGGAAGGAGGGGAAAAACCCAGGCAAGACCATCCAACTATATTAGTTTACCAAATATGAAAAACCTGTTTTGCCAATCACAGAAACTTTAATTATTTTCATAAATTATTTATGAAACATTAGACTACAAATATAAAACAGAGCATAAAAATGCTGCAAGCAAGGACACAAAATTAAAAAATGAGTTTATTTTCAGTTGAATTACTCTTCCAAAACAAACTACCTAAAATATGAAACATGACAAGCAGCAGAAAAAAATAAATGTAATAGTTCTACATCTATAATTTATACTAAAAAATAAAACATGGACCAACTGAACATATGAAACTCACTAGCAAATGTACAATTTAAAATGGGAGATTTGTTTGCTTAAACCGATCATCAATTATGGAATTTTTTTTTCTACTTCCTTTTCCCAGTTTTAAAATATTTATCCACTGATAATGAACCAGGGATGTACTCTCTTTCATCAAAACATCTCTGTCCCCCTTACCAGCTCGAGGCAGGTGAGCATTAGAGAAAACAAATAAACCTGATCAAAGCAATGACAGCATTTAATTCCCCTGGAGTCAACAGAACTTAAGACAATGTCTGTCATACCACAGATACAAGCTCAATGCACTGGGGTTTGTAACTTGGTAAGTAAATCCACTCTGGGACTAGTGGTGTGTTGGAAACAGTGTGGCCACACAGAGGGAACAGGGACAACTCCAAGCCCAGTGCAGGATCAGTGAGGGTTCCACTATTCACAATATCAACTGACACAAGATTAACCAACCTCTTGCATGATATTGTGGTAAAAACATCATATGTTATTAAAAGAAGGCTGAATTTCAATAAACTCAGCAGGTTTCAACGAAACACATTTATACAAAGCTTTCATGAAAAAGCCAACTACATCTGAATTGGAAATGCCCCTAACAACAGACAACTGACCAGCCCCTGTGCCCACTGCTGCTCTTGTCCCTGCTGAAAGAAGTGTCTTCAGTCAGACCAGAGCTGCCCTAACTCAGTATCCAGTTTCTGGCAATGGTTACTAAGAGATACTCAGTAAAATGTGACTAACATATTCATAAAGGAATTACTTTTCCAGGTGCATTTCTCCTGATTTCAGCAAGTGGTAGTTCAGACTTTTTTTTTTTTTTCATCTCCAAACTGGTTTTGGCATTTAAAGCCAAAATCCCCATGAGTAATAGGTGTTTCCAATAAATCCCTGGCAGTAAATTTCACAGTTTAAGGGACTAAACATAACTTTGTGTTGTATATTTTGAACTCACCTTAGCACATACTAGCTAAAAAAATGTGAACATCAACAGAGTGCATCCTTCCATTAACACTATTTCATTTTATACTTCCGGTGCATACTCTGATGCAGAATTATTACCAGAAGGGGGAAATATCTGAAAAGAGATCTGACATTCTGTGCTTCAGACTACCACTGTGCATTACTGTGACGTTTACTTTAATACCAAAATGCCCTAGTTACAGTCATGCAGAAACAAGCCTGTGATTGCTGGGACAGTTGGCAGCAGAATTCTCTTCAAAAGGGCTAAAAATTCCCAACCCTACACACTGCATTCTGGTTTGCAAATGGCAGTGAATACAAGACTTGTCCAGCACTTAGGATACAGTTACAGCTGTTTCCCATCCCTACAGGAGTGCTATAAAGACCCACCTATCACTATGATGTTCGCATCAGTGTCGTTAAAACAACAGCAGCAACTCCTGTGAATGCAAGGGAAACAAATTAGCATAAACGAAGATAATGTTCTCAAACTTTAGCATATGTATTATAGATCTTTTGGCCCTATCACAAGCAGGGGCAGAGTAATCCACTGTGGTTCCCCAAATGAGGGTCTTTATTCTCTGAGCTCCAGGACATAAACCCAAAAGCTATTTCGGCCAAAAAACAGAGGCAAGAAATAAAGTGCTAAAAGCTGTACAATTATCAGTAGCCCAGTTAGTTTATGTTTTATATATATCCGGTGAATTTAGTCATTAACAAGGAACAGGATGGAACTTCTCCTGTACAGCTTTTGAAGGCATAATTTCCTGGTGTTACAGATGTCGTGCCCAGACTCCGGCAAGTGACTGCAAGGCTCGCAGAAGCGAGGAGCAACTCCGGTCTCAGCAAACAGGGCAGAGTTAAATCCAAGGGCTGGCAGCAGCACAGGCCTTGTGCCCCGGCTGCCCCAGCGCAGAGCGCCGAGCTCGCTCATCGCCGCCTCAGGCCGATAAACTGCAGAGAAAGAGCAAAGCTCCGCTCCGGTACGGCTGCCACAGCCACTGCCCGGTGCCACAATGACCGCCCTTGGCCTCGCCAGGCGCCCGGGCTCCCACATCTCCCTCCTGAGCCCTTCGCTTTCCCGCTCCCGCCGCCGTTTCGCCCCGGCTGCCCCCGCCCTCAGCCCGGTTCCCTCCCCGGGCGAGAGCCCCGGGCCGCAGCCTGCGCGGGGGCACCGCCGTGCCCGCACCCACCCGGGCAGCGTGGGGCTCCGGCCGGCAAGGAAAGCCCTACAAAGCCGCCTCCCGCGCTGCCTTGCTCCGTTCCGGCGGGGCCCAGCGCGCTTCCCCCGCCGCTTCCGCCGGGCGCTGCCCGGGCCCGCGGCGCCATCTCGCGGTGCTGGGCGGGGAGGCGCCGCTGGGCCCCGCTCCCCGCGGCCGCCTCATGGAGCCGCCGGTCCTTGAGGGGCACGGCGCAGCGAGTTCTCAGAATCACAGGATGGATTAGTTTGGGGAAGACCTGCGACATCATCGAGTTCAACCTATGACCGAACATCACCTTGTCAACTGAACCAGTCTTTCCTTAACCACCTCCTTGGGCAGTTTATTCGAATCATCCTTTCTGTGTGAAACTTCTTGCTAATGTCCAACCTAAACTTTGCCTGCCACAGTTAAAATTATCTCGTGGTCTCTTGTTACCCGGGAAAAGAGACCAGAAGAGACCTCACTAGAGCCTCCTTTGAGGAGTTGTAGGGAGTGATAAGGTCCCCCCTGAGCCTCCTTTTCTCCAGGCTGAACACCCCCAGCTCCCTCAGCCACTTCTCCTTGTGCTCCAGACCCTTCCCCAGCTCCACTGCCCTTCTCTGGCAAGTTCTAAGCTCCTGCTGTCTCATCTCATCCCTGGTCGCCATTTCCAGTCCCAGAGCACACAGTGCTCACCAAGCTGGTGCATTACTCAAAATGGTGTGGCACTGCTAAATTTTGCCCTCTGGTTATTATTTTTTCCGTAGTTAATATCTTAATTTTCTGTTCGGGTTCTGTACTGAGCCAGTGTTTTCACGGGACTGTGAATGAGCAGCCCCTTGGGGACTTGTCGTAGCTGGCAGAGCAGGGATTGCATTTTCCCTTGTGTAGCATTTTACACTTTCTATATTAAATTTGCTAGCTATTACTCGGTGCCATAATGTTGTTGTGTGTTTCTTCATGGTCAATAAACCCCTCAGCTGTACCATACTGAATAGCCCAGCATTCTCAACAGACCATGCCACACCATTGTCTGTGCCTTTCTCTGGACAACTCATAGATGGGCTGTAACACAGAAGTATGTGTGTTACAAGGGTTTCTCTCCACTAAGGCTATCTCTTCCTTCCCTTCCCTTCCCTTCCCTTCCCTTCCCTTCCCTTCCCTTCCCTTCCCTTCCCTTCCCTTCCCTTCCCTTCCCTTCCCTTCCCTTCCCTTCCCTTCCCTTCCCTCCCCTTTTAATTTACATTTCTGCTATATGAAATCCACCCATTATTCCTCTTTTCAGCTCTCCTGGTGTGCTTACTGCTCTAGCTGCTCACCTGCTGAAAAGTTCAGCAGATCATATTGAGACAACTTTCCTTTGTTGCCTGCTTTAATTAAAAAAGCCCATTGTGAAAGAAAATTTCATATAGAGTCTCAGTCATATAGCAGATTTCTACACTTATTTCCCATATATCTACTTAAGTTATTTTTAAGAATAGTATCTACTAGTTTGCCTGCTATGGGCAATCACATTTAATAGTTCATAAGATCTTCTTTAAAAGTGGTAAAAATGGTAAATTGTAAATATATTTTCAGCATATTAAGAGCATTAAGTCACCACTTCTAAAATGCTAGTGGCTTCTCCATCATGTATGTATTCTTTTCTTCCAGCTATTGTGCAACTGTATGGTTTCCTATGGGAACCAGGCATCTGTGCAGAGCTGAGAAGCCTAGATACTGCAGTAGATTTTAATTGTGGTCCTGCATCCCGAGTGTTTTGTGATTTTCCTGTATATGGCCAAAAAACTCTGTCTCCAAGAAGGAAGTGTTTTATACAATTACCAGCCTGCTTTGTCTGATGGGCACACAGTGCACTCAGAGACTCTTCCAGCTCTTCTTGCTCTGATCTGTGTATTCCTAGAGGCAGATTTGGGTTGCTTTATGCTCATACATTGGTTTCTGCTTTTACATGTGGCACTGACAGCTTAAGGCTGTGGACAGCAGCATATCAAGGTTATCTTGGAGAGTCAGTAGGTTAAAAGAGGAATCAGGCAAATAGTAAGTGGAATATGTACTAGTCATCAAGACACAGTTCTGGCTTAAGAAGTCCTGGTGCAGTAAGAAAGAGCTGCTCTATGCTTGCCCTGTTCATTCCTGAGGACACT
>VRYO01002772.1:74707821-74725389 GCA_009812075.1 Sialia sialis
TGCTGAACTTTGTTGGGAGAAAGGCATCAGGGCAGTCTGCACAAAGGTGTGGCATGTGTGTTGGTTTTGTTAAACTTATCAGTCTCAGGCAAGGACTTCAAGTAGTGTCTTACTGTTGGTGCTATGTAGATTTTGAAAATGCAGTCAGTATTGTAGTGTTTTGTACTTTTGTAATATTTCAGTTTGAAATACTACTTTTTGCGTAGTCTTACTTATAAAATGTACATTCTCCTGGTTCACTGCTTCTTGCTTATTTCCTTCTATCTGCCTTATTTATGCATATTTGTACTTGCACGGTTATTGTCTGGAAGCACAGAGAAAGTTATGTTATGAGATCTACAGAAATAACACATTAAATAAACCTCTGATCATATAAATTTTTTGAACAGTGAAATCAGTACTTCTTGTCATCTGAAAACCAGTTTCTTCCTCTGTGTCACCTGATCACTTTCCCTGCATCACTTTTGAATATTTCACTTCACAAGATATCTGCTGATATATGAGCTGTGGTTTTTCTTGGAAGACCATGTAGATATTTAATGAGCTTAGAATCTATCTTATCAGAGGAGAAGGAGCACCCTGGCAAGGTTTTCTTTAATAGGAAGCCCCCTTACATGGTCCCTGTCACAACCCAACAGCAGAGAAGGTCTCACATTAATTTTTGATTGATAAAGACATTCTTTTCTACACCCATGAAACATAAAAATATAAACTGAGTCTAGAATGAAGTAAATACTCTTGCAATTTCTTTCTCAAAACTAATGATTTGGTGATGAAAGTATAGCTCCTATTGATTGCAGCATGAGATCTCTCACAGGCTGAGGGCCAGGAGCATCACAGGGGAGCCTTGGTTTTTATTGATCAGTTTTGTCAATGGTGTCCCATAATGCAGCACGTCCCTCTTGAACTACTTTCTTCCATGACTCTGTTCTTTGCAGCTTTCAGTGTTGCTCCAATAGGCTAAAAATAAGGACACTCTTTGCTGGGAAATGTTTCCTGGCAAGAAAATAAAATGTTGGACAAGACTACCTATTAGAGTACGGAAATTTCTTCATAAGAAACAGCATTTGCAGTTGTCAAGTCTCAGAGAATATGTGTTGGCTGCTCAGATTCAGTAATTAGCCAGTTAACTTCATTAACTTATTCTTTAATGAACTATGAGTTTAATGCTTGGAGGTTTGTAAAAAAAAAAAAAAAAAATAAGTGTAGAAAGTTGAAATCTGCAGTACACTTACATAAGCTGAAAAAGTGTTCTGGGCATCAGATCTGAGGGGAAGGTAGTTTCCAGCACACAGTGGCAATGACTGGAAGTTGGAAAGTGGGCAGTAACCTCTTTTTCTTGTTCTGCTGTTCAAGAATGATACATCTGTCACACTCAAGTGTGTGGTTCTGCACAACTTGTGCAAATTTGTATGTAGACCATTATTTTGCAAAGACTGTGTTATTGAAGTGAGTTAAATATAATTCAAAATAAGTGACATTTAGAACTGCAGATTGTCCAAGGTGTTGCAATTATTGACTCCACTTTTTCTTTCCTATGACAAAATCATATTTTACATTATTTGTAGCAGATTTTCAATCATTATCTAAATTCTTTGTTTGGATTAAAACAAATCCTTCTTAGATCTAGCTCCTGTAAAATGTGAACCTACAATTCATAAAATTTATAGGAAAATATATCCCTTTTGTGGGGAGGGAGGGCGAAGGTGTGTGGGAAACTACGTGTGAGACTTCTCTTACCTCTGGCTTTCTGAAGGACAGGCTACTAGAGGCAGAGTTGGGGAGAGGTAGAATATCTTTAAGAAAATGTTACTGCCAAAGAAAAGATGAAGTGGAGCTAGACTTCTAAACCAAATGCCAATACTTTTATCCAAAGTTACACGTGTCTCATATCTCTTTTGTAGCTCCTGTGGCCTCATTGTACATGGATACAGGTTAATGAATTAAATATCAGGAGCACCTCTAAAAACTTCCCCCACTGGGACATGGGGTAACATTCCTTTTGCTGTCTTACAGTCACTTACACTCAGTCTCTACACCTGAGCTAATCACTCTTCAGATCCCATTATAGCCACGGGCGAAGCACAGTAATACATTTGGCTTCAGAATGCATTGGTTCATCTGGTGTATATTGGTTATATCTACTTGGGTGAAAGTGAATCACACCCCAGGAGTGCTTTTTTCTTCCACTGATTTTCAAGGAAGCCTGCGGCAGTTCTCACATGGTGCTGTTATTGGTGGTGTGTATGTTTAGTCTAAATCCCATCGGCAAAAAGTTAAGTGCAAATACATGTGCAAAAAGTTGCTGAAGGAAAAATACTACCACGGATCCTGAGATAGAAGCCCACCGATGTCAATAGATGGCAGCATTGTAAATGGTAAAGCAGAGCCTTCTGATTGAAACAGCGGCACAAGGGAGTCTGAACTGGTTGCTCTGGAGGAGCAAAAGATCTGCCAAAAAGCCCTGCCTCGTGTACCTCTGGCTTGCTAAAATATGCTGTCTCCTCTCACCTTTCAGATACCCAAAGCCTGCCTTTTTCCTGAAAGCTAACAAAAGAATCTTGAACCATGCAAATTTCCAGAGTCTGAAAAGCAAAAGAAAACGGAATATCCAGCTAAATCCTAAATTTCTGTTCCTAGACACTTAACACTGGAACATATGGCATAGCAGCTTATAATGATTTAAAATGAGAATTTTATGTGGTAATTGTATTCAGTATGTACATACAATAAAATGTTATAAACTTACATTTTCACCTTTCTTTGAATTTTAGTCTTTTGGTCTTTAGTAATTAGATTAATTTCATGTGTCAGTATTATTTTGGCACTATTATACAACAAAAGCATTTAGCAATTTTTATTAAGAAATACAGATGGCATACTACTGTTTCTTTTGCATGAAAAAAAATAATTGTTTAATGTAATTTGTCATTATTTTTAACTGGGAAAACATTAATAATGCCAGAAGTGCTTTGCAGGTAACTCAGGAAAAGGTCATAGTAAGACTGAAGACTGCAAAGACATCAGAAGATATTGGCCAGGTTTTGATTCCTTTTCCCCCAGAGACGCTCTGCCTTCAGTCAGGTAAGAGTTGTGTGGCCAAATGGCTCTGACCACAGCAATGAGGAATGGGACTGGATCTCCTGGTAAATCCTCTTGTTCTGTCTTGGCTGAATAGCTTCCACCCCTTCAGCAATTCTCCTGGTTTAAGTGCTACTGCATACAAATTGTTTGATATCAGCTTCTCCTGCCTGAATGTAGCCCCAAGAAAGAGTGCTGAATCACAACTGCACTGTACCTATCTTCATTATTCCCCTTCTCCTTCAGTTTTTGTAAGATCAGTAACTCTAAAAAGGTTTCCAAATGCATGTACTCCAAATTACTAGAGACTCATCCAGGTTAATTCTCTGGAGAGTAATATTTAATCCACTGAGTTGTCTGTTATTGTTGTAAGAATTTTCAAATTACTTATGACCAATAATAACTGTATGACATTCAGCATTTTAATATAGCATTGGTCAGGGTTTTTTTTGTTTGGTTTTTGTTTGTTTTCTCTCTCTGCTTTGATAAACATGGCCTATTAGGGCTACAACTGACTTCTTAAAATAATTTATAGGTTTTTGTTTGTTTTATTTGTGCACTGAATGTCTTTATTGGTTTTTGAAATACCATGAACTGCCTAAGAGGTGTGGGTAAGCAGATTCCACCAAAATGAATAGACATCTATGTGTGGAAAGTGCTTGAACAAGTCCCGTGGCTTGGGATCAGTTTTCTCCATTATTGTGCAAGTGTTAACATCTGCATAACCTTAAAAATCAGCCTTTGATTGACCAGAGGTTAGTCACAGAAGAGCTGAACAACACCTTGAATCTGATTGAAATCACTCAGTTGCATACTTTATTGAGGCTTGTAGCTGCTTAATTTCTAAGCATTGCTCTCCATCTTTCCTCTTTTCTTCCTTTCTTCTGTTATTTTTTGTGCCTACATGTTGTGTCACAAGGACTGCTTGTTTGTGAGCCCAAGCCCTTGCTTGTTGGAATAGCTCACTCTCACCATGAGCTGTTACTGCAGACTGCCTCACTGATGGTGTTTCCATGACCCTTTGAATTTCCACAATTTTAAATGGCTGCGCTCAGTACAGTGGGTGATAGTAATTCTACACACAACTGCACCAAGATCCTGAGGCAGACCAAAGCATGCTGACCAATCTCCCTGCTACAGGAGCTCTTTCATGAGGTGTTATCTCTATCCTCAGCCATCAATGGCTTGAGTCACAGAGGCTTTGAACTGACACTAGAAACGCACTGGGAAGGAGTGCAGAATGTAGATTGGGTGAGTACTCATGTTCACCTGCTCCAAATAAAGGGAGGCTGCCTGACCTGGCAAATCCATTGCTTTCAGACTGAGAAGGACAAGATGTCTGTAACAATGCTCCAAATGCTACAGAATGTTCTGGGCACAAGCATAGGAAATGGCAATGGCTCTTGAGTTAGGTACAAAGGTGAGTTGTAACCCAGTGAAGTCAGTCTCAGCAGCTTCTTCTACCAGCCAAGGATTTAGAGAACCCATTGTCTGTGAGGCCAGCACAGCCCTGGGAGACACAGCTTTGATGTAAGAGTGACTTTGGAGCTGCTCATAAGCATCGTGAGCCAAGGAGCTACACGTGGCTTGTTAGTATTAGGGATCTTGAGGTTTTTCCAGGGTAGTTCTCTAGAGATCAACATTAGATTTGTGAAACTTGAAGCTGACTAACAGAAAGGAGAGGAGAATAAAAGACAGATGTAGTAGATGACAGATGCATGACTTTTAAGCCCTTAATTCACAAGGTGGGATCCAAAGCTGAAAGCCATATCTGTGGTTTTAAACCAGGAAGGCAGTTCAAAGCCATACCCTTGTTCAAACCAGGAAGGCAGCTGGGTGTCCAAGGGACTTACCTGAAAAACCTTTGTACTGCTACCTGTGTTTATTCTATCAGCTTTAACCTTCCAGCTGTAATGCCTGTGCTTCCTTTATAGTCATTGAAGTCTTGCATCTCCAGGAGACAGAGATCATATCTAGTCTCTGAGCTAAGCTCCCTGGCTGCCTCCAGTGACCTTCGACCAAACAGATACAAGCTTAGGTACTTCTGCTATGTATTTAAAGGTAGGGGAGAACAAGGGAAGAAACTGCTGCATGGAGGGACCTTTATCTGCAGCTGTTCTCTTGAGAAACAACACATCTCTCTTTCTTTTAGGTGGTAGTGAAATGAATGTGACCCCTCTGATTATCAAATAGCTTGCTGAGTACATCACTTCCTTAGAAAATGAAACATCTGGGCTTAATTCCCTTCTAAGCCTCAGAGACTTAATACTTACCCCCATGAGAGCAAACAAACCACTTACTTCTCGCTGACCTTGAAAGCCTGACTCCTGTTTATAGGCCAGCATCAACATTTTGTTTTTCATTCCGTTTTTTTGTATGTGTCCACAGAAATTATTTGGCAAGTCATTCTATTGGCTTAGCCAGGGATGCCGCAGTGCTCCAGACAAAAATATTTTGGCCAACACAGAGAAAAAAGCCACAATTTAGGGGATCAAATGGCATGCTTGTTGAAGTAGGAATGACTAATGGAAAAAAGTGTTGCGTATTTTGAGCATCATCAGTTTTACTTCATTTTTCTAGTGATAAATTGGACCCAGCTCCTCTGTATAATTACCTCCATTATGTTATTTCAGTGAGAATACTCTCCTGGGTTGTTATTTGCATGGAAACATTGGCTATTGCTCTCTCAATGTACTTTGTCCTTGGGCAGAAGTACCTGAGGATCTACCACAGTGAAGGCCTCCCTAGGAATGAGGATGTAAGAAGGGAAAAAACTTTTCTCAAAGAAACTTATGTGAGGCCTGAGGGAGGTGAGTCACATCTACCTTCCCTTCACCATATTCTCAGCTCTTATTCATGGGGTCTGACTATTAGTGATCTATAGGAAGGTGATTTCTGCTTCTGGGCAGGACAGGTGAAGTCTGAGTCTTGGAAATGTCAGAAGTACTTGTTTATGTATCGCATGGTAAATGTGCAGGAAGACCTCTGCTACCGAGGTCTGCTCATGTTGGATCTACATTTATGGTGATACTGCTGATTTATTTGTGTGTAGGAACACCAAGGCAGCTTGGACATACAGGATTTGCTCTACAGCAAATCTGCAGCAGCCTAAGTAGTTCTAGAGTTGGCTAAGCCGGCGCTCTGGAGCTGGGTTTTGCATAGACAACAAAACCTCAGGAACCTTTGCACTTAACAGCAGTACAGAAACTCCGGACAAATGGATCTATCCCTCAGATTTCCTCCACCAAAAATTCCCAAATCAGAAAAAGAGAGCTTTTCCAGGAGGTTCTAGATGCATGCAAGCCCAAAGGAGTGGCCTGCATGTAACATGTAGATCCTATTGATTAGAGGCATAAATTCCTGCAAATCCTGAAGGCTTCACTTAGTCTTTCTCTTCTCAATCTGAATAAAAGTTGCATGAGAACCTCAGGTATGGCAAATACCGATATAGAACAGTGTTGGAAACTCGCAAAATATTTTAGCATATCTAAGTTAAGTGTCTTTATACAGAAGCTGGTTTTATAACCCTAGAAGTAAATGTATTTTCCTTTGAGAATTCATTAATTGCTGCTTCTGGGTCTCATTATCTGGGTTGCATTTCACTGAGATATTCTGAGGATCCTGAAAGAATGGAAAAATGTGAACTTTTAAAGAAGCTGGATATATATCACACTGCTGGAATGGCTGCTGTTGATCCTCTGTCCTTTTAAGCTTTCTGCCACTTGAGTAATTCTGATATTGATAAACATTGTCTATGAAACTTTGGCATCTTTCACAGAAAAAGGTCTTAAATATCTAGAAGCCTGAAGTAGCCAGGTACAATAATGATCCCTTGGTGTCACTCACACACTGTTGCTCACTCTTTCTCAAAGTTCTGACTGTGTGGAGATGCAAGTGGCAAGTGATGTAGAAGTGGTAACGCTTTGTTACCTTGCACAAGCAATCAGAACCAGAATGTCTCCATATATACACATATTCCAGATTTCTTCTTTGGAACTGTACTTGGGCTTGGAGTGCCCAGAATTCTCTTTCTGCAGCAATGATACCTCTTTTCCTTCAGAGTCTCTGTTCTGGCATGTAACTATCTTTCTGCCTCCCCTCCCAGACTCATCTCTGTCTCTATACTTTGACCAAAATTTTCTGTGTCAATTAAAACTTTTATTGGCCTTCTCAGATTATCTAGATCCCCACTCAGTAATTGCCTGGTTGGTTACTTCTCTCATGAAATTCGTGTTTAGGAAAGCAGCTGACTAGTGTGTTAATGAACATTTTGGATGGAAAAGAAAGTAATGGCTAGAAGAGTTCAACAATTCTGTGGTTTTCATACTGACTCTTTTTATGGGGTTAACCTGGAGATGGGGAGAGCCTGAAGTAGACTGGATGGATTGTTCTGGGAGCTCATAGCCTCTTCCCTAACATTCTCCCTTCTGAAGATTCAGAGGGCCCTTCCATCATGAGACTGTGAATGAAATATATTTATTGCAGCTGACATGCTCAGGATCTCCTTGCTGTGGTCTGAGATGTGTGTGAGAAGTTGCTTAGGAGACCTGATGTACAGTCTCACCACGTGGGATGGGATTTTGTGGATTTCTTCATGAAATGATGTCTCTGTTGGTGCACATAGTGACCCTGGTAGAGGAAGGGCCTCGGTAATGCCCCTAAGCTGCTGCATGTCTGGTTTTGTGAGTGATAAAGTTAGCAGTGCCCAATGTCTCCATAACAGGTTATGTGACACATGCTGGCAGAAAGATGGCATCCCTGCTCAGCTATTAGCCCTGGATCACCGTCTTTGAGAATTTCAGTACAAAATAAAATGAAGAGATAAAACAACCACTGGTGAGCAAAGGGAAACTCTGTATGTGAAATGAAATTGCAGCCTTCATGAATTAAACACAGGGAATTCGTAATATCAAACTATTTTCAAATTGTACCTACAGAGATTACACAAATCATTGCATAACAATTTACAGCCAGTCACACTGAAATAATAAATAGGCACAAAGTTTTAATTTCCTGATCCTTTTATCCACAAGGAACTGAGCATTTAAATGATTACTGACATCATCCTTCATACAATTTCTGCAGAGCAGTCAACAAAGGACTAATGTAGACCTGACTACATCTGTCATACTATATTGGAATGAGGCAGCATTCAGTACTGATCCTAAAGACTGTAAAAGGCATACAAGTGCATGTATTGCCTTTGCAAATGTTTGATGATAAATTGAGGTGGCATTAATTCCCAAATAATTAATTATGAATTGTTCATCCATTCTCTTAATTAAAAAGTTCTTCACAAGTTTTATCTTCGCTGTTTGGTATCCTGTGATTTACTGCTGAAGCATCTCCCTGTTAAAAAAGAGCTTGCTCTTTCCAGAGAGGGTCGTATAGAATGAATAATGAAGTACTTTTTATTAAATGGCTGTGAAAAATTAAAATCTCACTACCAGTATTTCATGGAGGGTTTATCTTAGAACAAAGGAGATGCACATGGGATTGAACCAGTGTGACAAGAAATCTTCTGCATAGAGATGATAATCTGCCTCTACAAAATGAGAGACATGCTGGTGTGATAAATAATACTTGCTTTGAAAAGCAAATGCAATGCTTGCCCATTCAATTTCCTAGGCTTGAATGTACACAAAGTCTTACCAAACAAACAACTTGCTTCATGTCTGTTATTTCTTATTATACTTGGTTGTACCCAGAAACAGCATCAAGCTGCCATACACACTAGGCAGACACCAGATACACAAACCAGCCACAAATATGAGCACTGCCCTATTGTGGTAAAGGAGACAGAGATTATTATTTGTACTGTAAGTGACTGGAAGGTGTTCAAATTCTGCTGTAATGGATGCAATATGAGTTAAGGAGATAGATCCAGAGGTAGTTCCAGAGATTTATTCCTGAGAACATAATTCCAGTCTACACAGCATTCTGTGATATACTTTGAAAAAAAGAAAAAAAGCATCTGCACTTGCATTGTTATTTTACAGGTTTATGGGGACATTATAAAACTTCTTCTTTAAGATTTTTTTTTTACTGTATTTAGACTACTACTCCTAGGAAGTAGCAATTTATGAGAGTACAAACAGTGAAAATCCTCTCAGAATCTTTTTGGCTGGCTTAGCTTGTACAGAATTACCAAGGCTTATTTTATTACTATTGATTTAATGGTGTTAGGTTTTCAGAAGGTATTTTCATGAATGAATGCAACCATATTTCTAGGTTTTATCCTTTTTCAGAACAGCTAGGGCTTGTTCTTACATTGAACAATATGGACGCCATGCTGTCAACACCTAAAATTCTGACAGTTTCTTTCCATAGGATCTTTTCAGTTCTGCATTAATCCTCAGTTAAGGTAACACCTTTCTTTCCAGCTGCATTACTCTGAGCTGCTGTCATTTACTCTCCCTGTTTCAGAAGTTGTATGGGTGAGCCAGCCATGAGGATTGGTCAGGAGAAAGCAAAAAGGAGCAGCATGTCTACTTGCAAGTGTGAGTGTGAAAGGAGAAAAAGGCAGCAGTGTGACAGCGTGTTTATAGGGCAGCAGTAGAAGATGGTGACTGCTGGTGCTGTGTGCCAAGGCCTGAGTTATTTGTGTATGAGATGATCCTCAGAACAGTTTGTCCTACCACACAGAGCTGCTTGCTTGGAAATAAATAATTTTTGATGCATCAGTCAGCTTCCAGCCCTGTGGGTTGTTAACAGGATACAGCCTGCACTACATTCTTTCATTATCTTAGTATCCAGGAGTTTCAGGAGCTGTGTGGCTTAAGGGCACCTCTGATAACTTTGTTGACTACAAAACAGACTGCCACTCTGACATCCTTTTGTGCCACCACAAAGGCTGGGTGCAGCTGCAGTGAAGATGGGGTAGTGATGATCACTGTGATGATCACACTGAGCACTGATAATGCACAAGGCTGCTGCCTCTCCCTGGCCATCAACCCAGCCTGGAGCTGGGCACTCCTGCTGCTTCCACACACTTCTTACAGTCTGAACAGGACCCTGACCACTGGAAACAGTGGCATGTGAAAGTGGCCAAGGGAAACTCATGTCCTGTTGCATGACGTTGTTCCAAGTGAGGCAGTGCTTCTGCTAGAGCATCTCCCGTGGTCACCATGGAGGCCTCAAAGTCGAGTTTCAAAAGCAGAATTCTAGGTTGCTGCTCTGACTTCCCTGTAGGCATGTTCTTCCTAAAGTCTGGGTATTGGCAAGCCTTTCTAGGTGAAAAAGTGCTGTACAGCTTTTGTAACATCTTCACAGAATTCCTTAAACTTTTCCAACAAAAGTGCTGGTAAAACCAGAAAAACTACATGCAAATTATTGTATCATAAAGTTTTAAGAGATTAATTTTTTCCCCTTCCACTCCCTTCCTCTCATTTATCTCGTTACTATTCTCTGGAATTTACAGACATCTGTACTTTTTCATTTTGAAATAGAATACTCTGTCTTTTCTTGGCATCTAAATACTATTCAAAATTCATTGTGTTACATTGTCTGGGCATTGTTTGTAAGAAATTACATTTTTCAAACTCTCAAGACACATAGCTTTCAAATTTTTTAGCTTAGATGAATTTTGGCTCATTATATCTTCCTAAAATAGATTTAACTGAGATCACAATGCCTTCATTATCTTGTAATGATTATAGAAGTTTTTCCTTAGCACATTAATACAAATAACAGTCTTTTACACATATATAAGAGTTATCAACTAATGAGATACAGTTTTCACATGTATACAACCAGGCCACATTTCATCAGCTTTCATTAAAGAAGAAAAACAGAAGGAGCATTCAACAAATCTAGTTGGGTTGTGCTAATGCACAGCCAGATTTTCTTCTCTTAACCTTTCCTCCCTCTGCTTCTTCAGAAATTTTGATGACAGAACTTAGAAGAAAACAATATAAAGTATGTTAAATGATAAACCTTTAAAAAGTAATTGTGAATATTTAGAATGTCCAAGGTGTGAGGGGGGCTGTGAGGGGCAGCACAGGTGTAGGGTGGTGATGGCAAAGGCACATTTCTGCTGGGGAATGTTGGTGCAGCTGGTAGGGCACACCAGGAATGGAAGCAGAAAGGGCTAAGCTCCAGTGATATGTGGAAAGGTGTGGGGTTTTTTGAGTGATCTGAAGAGATGTAGAAGAAGATGGCTAAAAAGTGAGAAGATGTTAAGACCTGGGTGAGGCAAAGTGCCAGAAACTCTTCCAGGAAGCTGCAGCCCTGATAGGGATGCAGAGAGTTGGGATGGACAGGGTTGGCACTGCTTGAAATGTAAGGATTTGTTTGGAAAAAAAAGGATAAGTGTTGCTACATTTGAGAGGGCAGGGAGAGACCAGCAGTTTGGAGGGGCAGAAGCATAAGGCTGAATAAAGTATATATATTTATAAAGGAGGTGGAAACAGGAAGGTAGACAAGCTAACACAAAGAAAGAGGAAGGGGACCCTGATGTAAATACTGGAAAACTTTGGAAATGCAGTTGTCAGCTCTTTAAATTTTTTTCTATAGGTGCAAAAAACAATAGCGTGTTAGCTTTCATCACATCTTTTTTGAGATACAATTTGACAACAACTGAATTTCAGAAGTTTCATTTTTAAGCTGGTAATCTCAATACCATCTTTTTGTACTTTTCTAAAATGTCCGGTCCTTATGTAGGCTACTATAGGTCAAAGTATCTTTCAACTCACATTGACAAGAGAAAATTTTCAGCTCTGATGGTCATTCAAACAAATTATTGTATGATCCTGCAACAAGAATGGGCATAAAATATTCCATCTGTTCACAGCTGTTTCCTTGACCATGAAAAACAGAGCTTTCATGATCACGCTCCAAAACATAATAAGCTGCACAGGAAACTACAAAAACCACTGACATCAAAGAAGGAAAGCTGTAAAAAAAAAAAATCTTTATTTTTAAAAGCCTTATTATATTTAACCTGCTGCTCAAGTGCTTGAAAACTGTGTGATATATAGCTAATGTTTAAATACCCTTAAACCAAGCTGTCTCTGAGAAAAGCATTAATATGTGTTCCTATGTAAAATTCAAGGACTCTCACAAATAGACAAAAAAACGAAGATGATTCGGCACCTGACTAACTGGGGGGAGAAGTTTTACAACTATCTGTGGGAACAGCTTCCAGTCTGGGTAAAGAGGAAGAAGACATTGATGCAAGTATCATTTGATTTTCTCTGTGTTCTGCCTTCTGGTTTCTAAAGAGTTTCTTTGCGACTGAGATAGTACTGGGGCAGAATTGATAAAGTCTGACTATATCAAAGCAAACACTCGTGGGGAATTTCTGTCATAAAAGTTTTTGTGGGTGTTTTTTGTTTCTTATGTTTTTTTTCTAATAAAGGCATTTCAGACTAAAATCCTTTTTGTGGATTAAAAAACCCATAGCAATTTGATTAAATGACTACAGTTCCCAGCAAGAATGTGCTGCTGGGATTTTTTTGTGTTTCAATCAGGCATAATCAGGCATTACAGCAAACACTTGCTAGATAATCTGCTGCAGAACAGTAAAACAAAGCAGAAATCATCCCCATCAGAATATTGTGCAACACAACCTGTTTTATTGCCATTACTTTACAGTAGTGGTTGCAGCTTATTAAGAAGTGCAAATGGGAAGCTGAGTAATGTTAGATATGAAATGTTGGAATACCTGGATTATTTCCAAATGTTGCAGTGCAGAGGAATTGTTCTGAGTATGCTCTGTCAAGGCCTGGGTTTTACTTTTGCTTATAGTGTGGGATTATTAAAAAAAAAAAAAATCCCCATTTGCTTCAGGTAAACACATAATTGGTTCTGAAGAGCTCCAATTTTCCACCCAAGCAGACGATTTCCTTAATAAATATTTGATTTACTTTGGCAAACTTCAACATTTAAATGGCCGTCCCTCTACATCTATAAAAAGCACAGCGACCCAGGGCTTGTTTTTCGCCTATGTCCCCTCCTGGACCTATCCTACTTTTTTTGTCTGTTCTTGCCTTGCTTCTCTTAGCAATAACTTCTATAACTTCTGGTTCCTCAGAAAATCAGGCTTATTCCACAGATGTTTCTCTCTACTCTATAAAAGAGGGATAGAGGCCATGGTCAGCACAATGTACAGCATCCTCCTGAGCAAACTGCCTCGACTGCAAACTGTCCCCTGGAGCGTAGAGGCATGTGAGAACAGAGATGCTGATGAAAACAGCACAGCTGACTGCTTCCTTGGAAGTGGGAATACTGAAAACTGGCTGGATCAGTCTGGGAGGAAATAAGGTTAACATCCCCGGGGGCATCAGTCCCCACTCTTTTGTGGTGTCATTTACACAGGGTGTGGAGGAGTCTTCTTACTAATGCTGGTGAATATCAGAAAATCAGAATCAGACCTCTATTACTTTATCACATTAGATAAACCATTGTGCTCTGAACCATTTTCTTGCTATGCTTTCTGGTGATAATTACAGTTTGAAAAAGGTGATGGAAAACTTTGCCTGAAGCATTTTCTACCTTTCTTTTTTCTTCCTTCTCTTGATTTAACACCTTTATACTTACACTGACAATTGCATGGTGAATTTTAAACAGCCAAAGAAAGGCTTATTTAGCTAGATAATGTCAATAGAACAGTATTTATGAGGCAGCAAACATGTATCTGTTCAATAAACACTCAACCAAAGGTCCTTTCTGCATGTGGAAGAGCAGTAGATGGAGACACTCAGAGTTCAAAAATCAAAAAAGATCCTCTGAAGGCTGCAGAGCACAGCTCCTTGAAAACCAAGGAGTGTTTTCTCCCAGCTCTGCACAACAACTGTAAGACTGGTGGTAACCCTAATAAAATATTTCTAAAATGCTATTTGAGAGAGAGTGTGAGGAGCTGTGTTTACCCACTGTGCATTTTTTTAATAGCATTTCACTTCTCCCGTGGGTACAGAAGTATGTAATTCTCTTTTCTTTCTTGGTGTTGGATTTCATTTTGTGTACTCCCTAAAGAGGGAGTTCAATTTTACTTTAATAAAATTTTGACTTGAGGACTCCATATGGAGTCTAAAGTACTTAGTGTTCCCAAGAGCTGATCTGAAATACACCAAATGAAATAAAGATGACCATGCACATAGTCTCGTGACACATTCAGCTGACATTTTTTCTGGTTTTGATTTAATTTCTTGTAAAAACTTTGACCATACACCTAGAACTCAGCACTGCAATATACGCACTCTCAAACAGTGTCTTGGGGCAGAAATTCATCACCTCTTGCTGTCTTTCTTCAGGAGCAGAAATGAGGCTGGGTGCAACCCTTAGGACTGGAGCAATAGAGATGGAGCTTGCAGCTACATCAGTAATGGGAACTGCCTGTGAGTGCTGCCTGGTGGTGTTGCTGCATGATGTGGGGCACTGCATCCACCCTCCTCTCTAATTCAAGCTGCTGTGGGCCAGCTGATTGTCCCTGCTGACTTTTGTACCATGACTGGAAACTTTTGGATAGCGTTAGCTGAAATGCTCCTGAACGATACCAGAAATCACTAACAATTTAATGGGGCAAGGAATTGAGTCTAGCGGTGTTAAACCTGAAATGTGCCTTCTGCTGTTTGATTTACAAGAATAGGCATGGCCTTTCTGATTTTCTGCTCTCCACCATTAAACGCCTCATCAGTTAAATGCTGGATTTATTTAGTCATGATTTACTTCTAAACTCCGGAACCTCCTGCTCTGTTTCTTTTCCCATAGACATGGCTCTTTTTCTTGTACACCCTAACCCCAGATCACCTGTTTTTTTTCTCCCTTGACACCTTACGTAGCAATTGTTGAAGTAAGAAAATATTTTTCACCACATCCTTTAAAGTATTGCCATGACCCATGGATAGAGCTGAACTCTGCTCTTTACTCACCAAGTTGCCTGGCTCTCAGTATATGAGAATGCTGCAAAACTCATATTTTTCCTTTCTTCTCTGGTGCTAGTGAAGGGGAGGCTGAAAAAGGCAGAGAAATATATTTTATTTAGGCTAACATTTTTTAATGCTGATTTGACTCATCCAGAGTGAAAGATGAAATCCTTTTTAGGACTTTAAATAAATAATGGCATGCAGTGGCCCAGCCCATCATCATTAAACACACTTTCACAGGGGGTCTTGAACTCCATACTGGCCTCATTAAAACTGTGAAAACTCCATCAGCGCTTATGTTTCTGTGTAATGATTTAATTGAATTTTTTTATTGCTGGAGCTTGTCATTATGCCAGTGATTTTCATGCTGACTTCCTAAACTCACAGAGTTTTTGCTCAAATCTAAATAGTCCAAAATTGGTTTTATCAGTGTGGAGTCTGCTGGCAACATACGCAGCCTGAATAAGCAAATGATTATTTGGAGGGCTGAGGGAATTTTCTTAGTTTTGCCTTTTTACTCAAGGATTTAATTTTCCACTCTGTTTCTTTTATTCTTTCTTTTAAACAGAATAGTCAGTAGACTTTCCAACCTGTAACAGAAGCCTCAGGAAACTCCTGACATGTAGACAGGAGAAGCTTGGACTCATTAGTATGTACTAGATAAAGCTGGACTTAATTTTGCAAAAGAAAAGCACATGTGACAAGAAGCTGAACAACACCGAAGTGTTAAGCTCTAATCTAACATTGTTCTGGGAAGGCACAAACCTATTCAGGACACAATAACATCTACATTAACATGAGATTGTGGCTGAGAATTTAAATACTGCGAAGCCAGAAGAATTTCCACAACAATCAAATTTTAGACCTCTGTGGCACTGAAGATTAATAATAGTCTGAGCAATGTATTTCTGTGATGAACCCATTAAAAACTTGGATGAAAAAAGACACAGCTGTGAGGTGGAAAGTCTTAGTGGTTACTCGTGAGTGAGCAGAGATCAGAGACACTGACATCGAGGTATACATGTCTTGGCACAAAGTATGCAACAATGAGGATGTGATCCTCAGCAGCAGGGTGATTCATGCCTCAGCTGGGCATGGCTGAAGAGGCAAATCAGTGAGCCTACAGACAGCAGAGAATTCACAATATTTTGCATCTTGGAGTACGAGCCGCACATTTCAACTGATTCTGTAATGCCAAGATCTTCACCTAACCTCAGCTCAGCTGCTGCATGTAACTTTGAGCACCAGTGATGCCTTGTAGATGATGGAGGAATAAATAGCTATTGCCAATCATCTTACATTTATAATATGACTTAATGTTCAAATGTAATTTTCTCTGTTTACCACCTCTCTAACTTGAATGGCATGATTTTAGAAGTTACAGCCTTCTCTCTGCAGTAGATGTTCTATATTTTGAGGGCAAAACAACTTGTACCACTAAGCAGGTGCACAGGTGAATTTTATATCATCTTGATTTTTCTTTCTGACTTCTGATTCTTGTCCTTGATAGAGTGAATTTTATTTATGGTGCCTAGAAGACATTGAGTCCACAAATTATTATCGCCAGATCTGTGAGATGTCTGTCTTTGACAAGCAGACATTTATGACATCTGGGCATTTGGGAATTTTTTGTATTTGCTGATGAGGCTGGAGCCAAGCAAGTAGTTTCCTAGGAGAGAGCATAACCTGTGGCTAAAAGCTGTAAAATCCTACAAAACAACTTTGACACAGATGTTCTGGTATTTTTTTTCCTGAAAATAACCCAACTTTGCAAAGAAAGGAACAGATATTTCATGGAAAGATAGAAATATGAAGACAAGTTCTAGAAAAGATGCAGTGAGTGACTGTAAGAGGACTAACACAGGCCAGAAAATATAAGGTCACATTTTGCATATTTTACTCTTGAAGAAAAGGACTGTAAATTCCATAGTCTTCTATTTTAGTCATGCTGGCAGCAACCTGAAAAATGTTTGTGACTTCATCAAATGAGCAGAATACTGCTAAAGCTTAATAACATTAGGTGTTGATCCACATTCTGTACTTGCTAGTGATATAAGCTTGGAGTATCCACTGATTCCAGTAAAATTTTTCTATATTTGCCTATACTAACAGAGTGCAATTCACTTTGATATTTACAGCCTATTATTTGGCAGAGCAGCTCAGCTTTAGCGTGACTTGTAACTAGGAATGAAATTTATTTGTACATTTTACAAATTTTTAATTTACAATGCCAGAACATTGCACTGAATAAGATTAGCAATACTAGGAAAACCAAATGAAAGTCACAAAATGAAACAAATTAAATCAAAAAGTAGAAAGATGGGATTGCAGATGCTGCAAGACTTATGGTTGTTTTGCATTTATGTTACGTTTATTCATGCTTAAAAATGCAAGCAGAGGAAATAGAAGTTCAGTTGAACAGAGTGCTTTACATCATTCCAACTCTTGATGAAATTTTCACTGCGACACTGTATTTTATTGAAGCCCATTATTAAATGTATTGATCCTGCCTCTCGTTCTGGGGGGTGGGATCAAGGTTTTCTTGAGGTGTTAAGTGCTTTAAAGAACGTGGCCCAGAAAGTCTGAAAGCAACTTCAAATTACAGTAATTTCACAATTATAAG
>VRYO01002772.1:74732962-74765977 GCA_009812075.1 Sialia sialis
TTTTGGTAAATCACAGTGCCCCAGCAGGCTGCAGCAGCATCCTCCAGCCCTCCGTCAGCTTGGCAGCAAGCATGGTGGTTTGTTGGATCTCAGGGGAGGGGAGCAGTGGTGCTGAAGGCAGCAGCTTTGTCACCAGTGTGACACTGCAGCCAGCAGGTTGTCTCTGGCCACGGTGATGCCCTGCACAGGCTGTGGTACCCTGCACCCCTGCATCCCTCCATCCCTGCTTCAAGGCAGCAGTCCAAGGCCAGCTGTGCTTTCTCTGGGCTATCACGGGATCAGCAGCTGGCTGTGTCATCTGTGTCTGCTCTAATAAATTAAGCAGTGCCAGGGCACATCACTGGACTTGATTGTTTATATTGCTAAATTATTGAAATGCCCTTTGGCTTGCTTTTGGCCAAGTTACGCTCTCCCAGATAATTCTCAGGCACAGTCCAAGAAGCTGGTTTAGGCCAGGGACTGCTCCCAAGTGTGATGTAGCTGCAGCCACCCTATTTTATAGAGTAAAGGTTTTTAATAGTATGGACTCTGGCTGCTCCATACCATTTGGTCTCAGTGTCAGCAAGCAGCTTCAGGCAAGCTTCATTCAGAAATATAGGCGCAGCTTTGGGGTGCAGATATTCCTTTTGCCAGTAGTGGAGCATGAGCTTAAAATTCCAGTCCTGAAAAATAAATCCAGCTCATGCAAACAACTGGAGGTGTTTATTCCTCATTTCTGTTTCTTCCTGAAATATCTGTCCTATTTACTTTGAATATTTTTTTCCTAGCTGCTCATATTGCAATTCTGTTTCCAAGAGTTGCATGGAGGCATTAGCTTTTGCTCTTAATGTTTTAGGAGACCTCTTTTAGGATGGAAAAGTGAGCACTAAAGCTGCAAAAATAATTTAGGCATTTTCTTCCATATGAATAAAAAAAATCCATAAATAATAGCTCTTTGAAAATCCTGTTTCATGCACATTATGTATTTATACACCCATTATATCTATATATGCATGCACACATAACATTTCTTTTCCTTAAAGATGAAAAACATCTTATGGGCTCAATATTCCACTGAGCACCTTAATGTGCTTACAGATAGTCACAGATTTAAGTTTTTCTTGGGTTTCCTTCTGCTTTTTATTTCTCTGTTAATTTCTTTCTCGAAAGGAATAAATATTTCCCTGCAACAGAGACATTTTTTATAAAACATATATTTAATTTATTCTCTGTTGAATCAACCCAAATGTTCAAGCTTTTCATTCTTGGTTACTGTTTCAAGTCTAAAATGATCTGTGAAAACAGAAGACTCAACACCTGCTGTTTCTTGGACAAACTTAATATCTTTCTGTATTCCAATCCAGGGATGACAGAGTAAGAGCAAACAGTTTCTGCTCCCAGTTCCTTACTCCCAGCTGGAGCCACAGAAGTGTGCATTTTGGGCCTGTGGATATTTTGATAGGGATTTCATCCTTATTTTAGGCATATATTTAGAAAACTTCCAACAATGGGAGAGACTGCATCTTGTCAAGCCACAGCAGAGAATTCTCTTGATACTCATATCCAAGCTTCCTCTTCTGCCCTGACATAGAAGAAAAGTTTCATAGCGAAAACCCTGATGAAATCATCAAATGATAAATGTGAGGTCAGTTTTGGTTTGCTGCTTTCCCCCAGGAGAAACTAGAGTCTGAGTAACAATTCTGGGGTGAAAGAGGCCCCTTCCTTAAGTTTCCTTGGGTTCATTTGGTAAAGGATAAGGCTTCTGAACCTACCCTCTTGCTCCTTGAGTTCATCAGCAGCTAACAGAAAGAGTTTACAACAGCCTTCTGGTTTTTCAGAAGGAAGAAATATTGCTTTTCAAGGATGGAATCAAGCACTGAATTTTAGCTTTAGATCTTTACATACTTTTATATGATATCATAGATCTTACTTGCATTATGAGAGTGATGTTTGAAACCTTCAGAAAGTGCTCCCAGCCCCATGGGTCTGGATTTCATCTGGTGGTGGTCTGCTCTCAGCCATGGCAGCAGTGGAGTGCAATAGGAGGCAAGGAGCAGGACTGCTGGCAGCAATCTTAAGGATGAGGCTCCATACAGCTCACAAGAGAAAAGCAAAGATGTGCATCTCCTTGATAGTGCACAATACATAATGAGACAAGACGTTTAAGATCTATGATTGCATGCTGCTTTGTATTTGAACAAGAATGAAGTGCTTGGAGGGAAAACAAACTAACAAAGAAAGAAAACACAAAAGCAAATTTTGGCTTCAAATATTGAGTCACGCTGTGGAAAAAATGTTATGCCTCTGATGACAAAGAGGAAGAAAGAGACACAGAAGGCAGAGCAGAAGATTAAGGAGTCATGCTCAACAGAAAATGAAGTCAAATCACAGAGTACAGTAATTTCACAATTATAAGCCACACCTTTTTCATTGAAGAATCCAGCCTACCCCAGTAGTGCGGCTTATATTCAGGTGCAGCTTATCTATGGACAAATCCCAGCAAAATGCCAACCCAGAAGTGAGAGCCAGCCAGGAGGGTGCCTGGGGCTGCTTTTAAAGGCTTCACTGGTCTATGAAAACTGTTGCAACTTGAGCACCTGACACCAAACCCAGCTGGCAGCGATTCTGTTACTAATTTGTTACTTTGTTACACATGGATCCTCTTTAAAAAAAAGAAAGAAAGAAAGAAAGAAAGAAAGAAAGAAAGAAAGAAAGAAAGAAAGAAAGAAAGAAAGAAAGAAAGAAAGAAAGAAAAAAAAAAAGTGCGGCTTATATATGGACAAATCCTGTGCTCTACCCAGCTACCGGGAGGTGTGGCTTATAATTGTGAAATTACTGTAAATTCCAAATCATAGAATATGCTGAGTTGGAAGGGACATTCAGTTCTCTATGGAAAGCTCAGTGTTTGCAAAGCGGCTTCCAGGTGGGTAATGGGAGGAGAAAAGAGGAAATACACTTGGTTTAGATAATTCTGAGTATATGGAACAGGTGTATGGATGATTTAGGCTGGAGAGAGCAGCAGAACTTTTGGGAGCTTGGAAAAGAACAGTAGTTTTGGAGAGCAGAGGTAAAGGCAGGAGTCTGAAGTTTCTTTCTTCCTCCTCCTATTTTCCCCTTAAATACAGGGCTTCCACTTGCCCCTGAGACCTGCCAGGCAGCAGAGTGTGTTCTCTGCCTCACCTGGTGACCTGCTGCTTCTCCAGTCCCTTACAAGTGTCCCCAGTGCTCACCTGGCTGTTCCTCTTGGCTCCTGGGCAGGGAAATCAGGGGCCACTCAGAGATGCCAGAGGAGAGGGTAGGCAGCCACAGCTTTCTGCTGCTGGAAAAGGCCACCTTCTCCAGCCTGTAACTCTTCCCCGAGGACCAGCTGGATGTGTATTCCCTTACACAACTCATTTCTATGCCACTGGCTGCCCATGTGCCTTTGGATCTGAGTGCACCAGGGATCCATCATCAACTCTAGCAAGATCTGCCACTTTTTAATGTGTAGGTGTGGGGGTTTTGTTGGGTTGGTTTTTTTGTTAGCTTCTTTTCCTATCAGCAAGAGTTAGACTGCAGTTTGATGCTCAGGTGTTGAGAAATTGATTTGATCTTAGAGTACAGTAATTTCACGCCTGTAAGGCGCACCGTAGTATAACTGCACTTCCGGGTGGCCGGCAAGTTCCCACACTTTGTCCACATATAAGGCGCACCAGCGTATAAGGTGCACTTTTTTTTCCCCCAGCGAGGATCTGTGCGCAACAAAGTAACAAATCAGTAACAGAATACTGTCAGGTGCTCAATTTGCAAACAATTTTCACAGATCGGCATAGCCTTTAAATGCAGCCCCAGGCGCCCTCCCTGTGCCACGACGGGCCCCAGCCCCGTGGCCCCATGGCTCTGCCCCTGGCTCTGTGGCCCCTCCCCTGGCTCCTGGCCCTGCGGCCCCCACCTCCGGCCCCGCCCAGGACTGCCACGGGGTGGGGGGCAGCCCCAGCCCCACTTGGGGCCAGGTGGGCTAAGGGCTCAGAGCTGCTGCGGGCTTGCACTTCCAGGTTGGCAACTTTCTGAACTCCGTCCATATATAAGGCGCACCAGTGTATAAGGCGCACTTCTGGGTATGAATTGAAACTTCAGTCAAAAAGGTGCGCCTTATACGCGTGAGATTACTGTAATATAAATAATTCCAAAATTCAGAGGAACACAGAATATGTGCTACAGAAACCTTTGTGATTAAGTTTTGTGGATGAACAGAAATAACTTACCAGGTTGCTTTAGAGACTTTGAATCACTTTATTGTCCAAAGTAAAATCAAAGAACATGATGGTATTATCAGAAAACAGAAAATGTATTGCTTTTCTCACTGCTTTACCTTTACTTTAGAATTTTACTGTTTCTTTTAAATTTGCAAGATAACAGAGACAGTGACTATTGGAGACCATGAACTAACCCAGTTACCCTCACATCAAAGGTAATATAAAGCATCTGATGGTAATTCCATGCCCTACAACATGGGTTTGGAAATATTTGAGTTTGATTTGACAGATGACTTAAAAATAATACCATTCTTCTGTCTAAAAACTCTGCCCACCTCAATGTTGTTTTGATTCTTTTGAAATTCTTTGTTCAGTGTTGTTCCTAACTAGATAATAAGGCCTTTTCCAGTTGGTTTTTACAGCTTTCATGACTCCAGCTTAACAAAACATCACTGTTTGGTCATTTGCCCTGAGTTCCCTTTGATTTGAGCTAATATGAGGCACCTATTTCTCCTTTAAAATTTCTGTTTCTGCAAAAAGCATTGTCAGCCTTTGTATTTTTTTTTTTCTATTTGGTTATGCTTCTCTGCTTTAAGAAATAACAGTAATTAATTTGTTCTTTACAGAGATTGAAAACCTCTTTCATCTAAGATCTAAAAGCCAGATTTTTATTTGCACCAGGAACTAAGTCATGGACCAAGATGCTATTGATGTTTTAAGGGTAGGCATAAAAATGGTCTTTGTCCAAAAGAGTTTATGACCCAATTGCAGGAGGAGAGGCAGTAGATAAAAAAATTACCTGTGCAGCATGGGGAACTGATAAAATACCCTTGGTCATCATAGCAAGTTGGGCTTGCACACCTGTATGCAGAAAGGAACTTTTGTTTTCCCTGAGATTGTGTACTTACAAAATCTTATGACTAAGGGATTAAAAAAAGTTCACAAATAAAGTTCCAGAATAAGTATGCATAGACAGAAGCATATTTTCAAACATTTCAAATATCTCTATTAATAAATTTTAAACCCTTCAGACTGGGAGACTTTATCACTATGAGGATGGAATCCTGGCACACTCAGTTTTCTTTGCAGGGCAAATATTTTTTTTCATCTTGTACCTCTGATAAAATGTGCAAGCTCCCAGCTGCCTAATCAACATTTGCAATGGGTAGCTAAGAGATGAAATCCAACTGAATCTGGCTTTTGATGGACTTTTGATTTCACAGTACAGTGGGGTAGACACTCTATACAATGTGATTAAAGCCCCTTCTAACTGTCTGACTAGAGGAAAGTTCTTAAATTGTGATGTCCTTTGTCTCTCAATTAGTACTATGAGTGCAACCTGTAAGCTGGAGGAAACATGATCTTACTAAACATGGAGTAAGGCAATGCAAGACATGGCCTGTACTCATGGCTTTTGATAATTTGCTATTTTGAAGAGTGAATTACATGTCTGAAACTTCGTGTAACATGTCACACTGGTAATAAAGCTCAAATTAGGGAGATCTAGTCAAGTATTCAGAAAGACCAAAGTAGAGTTCAGCTGTTTTTCAGAGAAAGATGCCAGACAAGGTAGAATGCCAAAGCCAACATCACAGTCAGTCAAATCAGTTGATTGATGCTTCTCTGCTTTATGTGGTTTTGTTGCTGCTTCTGCAAGAATGATAAAATCTACCTGCCTGGCCACTTGGCTGGTGCTGCCTGCCTCAGGCACTTGCAGACCAGGTGTATCTGGTGTGTTGGTGATGGGGCCAAGGTCCTTTTGAATTACACTAGGCAATGAATCCACCGCAGATGCAACATAGCAATGGGGAAAGGAAAGTTAATACCCTCTAAAAACTCAGCAAACCTGACTCTTGTGCATCCAAGAACAAAATGCCCTAAAGATTAGAGATGATAATAGTTTAGTGGATTAATCTAGAAAGAAAGTTTGGAATAAACATAGAAGGATTTGCTAAATGGTTTCTAGTGACTAGAGGGAAAGAAATACTTATATGTTTATATGGGATTAGTGGCACATTTAGAGTGATATCTTCAACTTGCAACTGCTTGGGCATAACTAAAGGAAACAGCTATGACTCTCATATTTTTTTCCAGTATACATTGTGATTTTTATTACCATAGCTATAGGATTGGCATCTCCCAAGATAAAAAATCCTGAATAAATTAGTCAGGCTTATGAAACTGGCTCACAGGTAATGACATCTTAGCTGTACTTCTAGATACAGATTGATATTTTTATCCATTGTAAGTGTTCAGGAACACAAGCAATATTCTTTTGAGGTACTCAATAACTCCCAAGAGCTTGATTTTGTTCTGATTAAAAGCTGTATCCTGATGTGACAAGCTGGCTCTATTGTCAGACATTGCAAGACTCACAATTGAGTCTTTTAACTCCCTTTGAATTGGAAGACTTACTTCTTTTGGAACGGGATGTGTTGATCAGAATTCTGGGGGGCAAGCAGATAAAATTATTGCATTTTCCCCAATGCTATTGTAGAAGATCTTGTCTACACAGGGAAGGTGACAGAGCATTTTCCATCGGAATTTTTCAAACAGGAAAGGGAAACAAACATTCTCCAAGCAGCAATGTTGTTTTTTGTTTTGAAGGCCCTCATGGGTGTAGATCTTTGTCTGCAAGAGGTCCACAAGGTTACAATGAGAGGTAGAGCAGTGATAGCACAAACAGTCTGAGTTTGTCTTGGTGGAGTATCTGACATGTCACGTAGCATGGTGATTTATTAATGTTGCAGCATACACTGGAACAATTCAAAGTAGACTCATCTCAAAAGACAGGATTTGGTTGGTTGTCAGTATTCTGTTGGAAAGAGATGTTCTAAAAGTGAGGCCAAGCTGTTTATGGATTGGCAGAGGCTAATCTAAATACATTTTTATTTTTGAGCTTGTCTTCTGTGGTGAATTGATCTATTTTGTCTACTTGGTGGTGGCATAGAGTAGTTCCAGGTCTCAATACAGCATAGCAGGGTGTAATTTGTGTGGTTTATGGATGTGGATTACATAAAGAGCATCAGGTTTTTTAAGTGACTTGAAAGCACAGATGCTGCAGTGACTATTTACTGAACTGCTGAACCTTCACAATGGTTTCATTTCCATCAAATGATGCTGAAAGCTTCTGGCCTTTTTTTTAAACTTTTTTACTGCATCCGTCCCCCAAGACTAATACGCATGAAGAGGACTTCACATGAAAAGAAAGTATCTGTGATAGCTGATCCTGAAGTAAGGAACCAGAAAGAAAATGATGCTATCTCATATGAAGTAGACCCAGCTGACAGAGCAATTGATTTTTTAATTTTTTTTTTTATTTTAGCAGGTAATATTTTTGCCTAACACAACTTTTCACAATGTAGTAGTTATGGAAGTAGTGTATCTAGTAATTTCCAGAAAGATGAAAACTGAAAAACAGTCAGATTGCATGCTTTCAATTTCAACTTGAATGCTTCTCCTTTTCTGGTTATGATTGCGGATTATAAAGGAGATACCTCACTGATATTTGTGGGAAGAGTAAAAGAGAAACGAGCCCCTCCTCAGTGTCCTAGGTTTGCATGGTGCTTTTGAAGAGCAAATAGGGAAGTTCTTATATCTGTATAAGTCAGAGACAGCCAGTTGTGAGTTACTTGACATCACAGATCTGAAGACTCCACTGAAGAAGACACCAAGAAAAACAGGGAGGCATCAATAATTTATGAATCAGGATGAAGGAGCAATACCCAGAGTGCTTAGAAAAATAAACTTACTCAGTACCTTACTGGGGAGGTTTTATTATAGGCCAAGGCCCCAGAGAATTTCAGTTTGATTGAACTTCTGGAAACCTGTGTCATTCTGCATCTGAGCAAGTCAGTCCTCGGAGTGCTTTGATATAGGAAAAGGCTTGGGAAAAGCTCCCAGAGAGCCAACATCCCAGCGATTTGGCTCCTGATTTATGATGTGCCAGCTCCCTCTAAATAAAGCTGAAGACATGCTGATCTGTGATGTCCACAGAATCACTTAGGATGCATGTGACTGACTAGGCTCTGTACGGAACTCAACCTAGGAAAATCCTTCTGAGGACATCTCCATGTGGACAATTCTCTGCACAAATATTTAACTTTGCTTACCACTCTCCATAGAAATCTAGCTTTTCTCAGGTGGTTCCTTTCCTTTGGGAGAAACCTATCCATGTGGGAAACTGTTCTGGGATTGGTATAGAGCATGAAGTCTGCCCTACTGGACTGAACTGGGTAGGATGATATGACAAGGCATGCACATTTTCTCTGCATCACTTACAAGCTGGTGCCTGCAGCAGTGATTTATCCAGTAATGAGCTAAATAAAGAAAGGAGTGTATCTTTGCTCATTACTTTGAAGCAATTGAAATTAATTTTGCTAATGAATTAATTATGTCTAAGCGTTAGAAGCCTAGGAGTGCAGAGAATGTAATTGTAACAGGTTTGTGAAAAAACATGGGGATTTTCCCAGTGGAACATCCTAGTAGTTCAAGAAGATTATCCTGGCTGGTGTGTTTTTTCTCTATGCCAACTCTTCTATGGAAACTCTGTTTTTTACTTCTTACTCTGTTGTGTGGGGCTTAGTGTCTCTGTTCTTAGTATCATCCTCATTGATTATTATTCTTGAAAGGATATTTTTGTTCAGAACCTGTCTTGCTTTCCCCTCAGCAAGTCAGTCTGGGTCAAGAGTAGATGGTGCAAGAGACAACATCCCCTTACACTTTCCTACAAGAAATGCCACATGGGAAGAAGTTCCCTGCCCCTCTGCTTTTCACACCAGCTCTCTGACCTGGTTCATAAAGTGGTCCATGACCGCTTGGCTGGACACAGATGTGGGTCATGCCACAGAGAGTGTGGCATTTCATTAGTGGCATTTGTCTCAAGGGTCTACAGCACTAAAGTGGGTCTTGGTTACCTTAATCCCCTCTCTTAGACATTTGACCCTTCCAGCAGCATTCTCTCTCTTTCCTGTACTTCTTTTGGCCTATTGATCAATAGTTATAGTGTGTCACTGATTTCTCATCATTAAATGCTGAAGGACACTACAACTCTGCCTTTTTCTCATTACCTTTCATTTGTACCATTTTGTTCTTCCGTCCCTCTGCCACCTTCATTTTCTTTCTCTTCTCCTCCTGTGAGTTTCCTCTTTCCAAATGCTGCCTGACTTATCAGTTCAGTGTCTGCAGCCAACAATACTATTTGGATATCCTTTGTTCTTTACAGACACCTCCTCTCTGATCTCCAGACTGGTGTCCTTGTTGCCTTCTTCCCTGTTGTGCTTGGCAGACTGCAGCAAAACTCCAGCTGGGAGCCCGATTTAAGTTTAACACCATGCTTATTCGTTATTCTTTCACTCTGGCTGCAACTCTAACATTGTACTCACTGTTGCCATTTTTTTTTTGTAGCTACTGTGAGCCTGAGAGATAGAAGTGGGGTGTTTCTACACAATAATCCTATTATCTAGTGAAGTTTTGTATGCCCAGCATGTTTTTGTTGAACAGTCTTTCTCTCATATCTTTCCTGGCTGTTCAGGAATGCTTCAGATCTCTTCTGTGCTTAATGTCTGCTGCGTGCTTATCCTGGGAATGGGGCTGCCAGAGGGCACAGAGAGACTGGAGATGTCCAGGTGCCTCTTCTCAAACTGAATTAAATTCAAATACCAAGGATGTGTATGGAAATGGCATATAAATCACTCAGACCCTTATCAAAGTCTGCGCCCCATTGCAGTCAATTACAGAATGAAAAAAAAAAAACAAAGATAAGTCTCACAAAGCAAGCTCTTGATTAAACCTAATCACACCTCTGCTCCTTGGTAAATGTGATGTACAGGAATTGTGGAATTTGCCTAATTGCATTTGGATTCAGATGTGTCTTGCTTCCCTCTGCCCTTAGCTTGCTGCTATATGAGTTCCAAACACAAAAAACTGATTCATGGGTAGGATGTGGCTACTGAGGGCATTCTGAAGCTAAGAAACATGTGCCCTCTCACGTACATAAACATGCATGTGTGTGTGTAAGTATATATACAAATGTCTATAGGTCTGTGTGTCAATATGTCTGAATGAAGCCCAGGAAAAATGATGCCAGCATTTGTTTCAGGCAGGTGAGGTTGGTGGCAATCAGATGGGAATGATTTTGTTTATGTTTACAGCCTTGTAGGTATCTCTGCCACCTGTTGCTCCTAGAAACTCAGAAAAGTGCCCTACATCTTTTTCTGGCACAGAAATGACAAGTGAGAAAAAGGTCAGAAAGGTTGATGAGAAGCTATCACAGTCTCCAAATGACTTGTGACAGTTGAATCACAGAAGATTAAATTAAAAACTTGCTGGGATCTGAAATGAGAGCTTTGCTTTTTCATCATCTGAAAGAGGACCATGGCCAGAATGGTTGCTTTAAAACTATGCCAATATAAAGAATAAACTCATATTGATACTGACATTATTGTTAGCAACACTGTCAGTGACAACAACTGACAAGACATAAGAACAACAATAACAATAATAATAATAACAATAATAATAACAACAACATTATTATAACTTGTGACAAGCAACTTGTGTGTATGCTACAGGGTTTGATGAAGGAATTGTAGGTTTTTAAATGTAACTTTTTAAATGTCAGCATGACTTTTTAAACTAATGTGACCAGAAAGAGGAATGTTCCCTTGATATAGTAGGGAAAGTTGATAATTACAACAGATAGTACAGGACACTTTAAACAGAGACCTGTTTGCAAAATGTTGACAACAGTAAGCAATACTAACCCTCAACTCCATTTGTTTATTGTTACCTTAGGTGTAATGAATGCTGTGTAACAGCAATAATAAACCCCTCTTTAAAATGATGTGCCTATAAAAATGCAGTTAGGCTATGGTGAAGAAATGAACCTACCTATTGTTTAAAAGCTTGCTTTTGGTAAAAGTATATATTTTGGAAGAAGTCTATGGTATTTCTAATTGCACTTTGATTACCTTTTTGTGAACATTGGTGTAATCCAGTCACATTTCCCCTATTCATTTTTTTTTTCATTAACAAGGCAGGACAGTGGCATTGTTTTGTTAATTCTTCATGGCCTTTGAGGTTTAAAAATGACAACAAGGAAAAAAAGAAATTCCATAGGAATGTGCTCCTAACAAGAATTAAACTTAAAATAACAGTTGATATTTGTTTGACATACCTTGCTAGAAACCACACAAGTTTCTAGCAAGATAAAGAAACAACTTGATGCCTTAGAATGAGAATATCCATTTTCTTGAATTAGATGATAAATTAACCATCAAGATGATAAATTAACCATCTTCTGTCTCTGCAGTAGCACTCTGTTAACTCTTACTTTAGTAAAAGTGAATATTGTGTCAAGATAGCAAGTACAGACTTCCTGAGATAGAGCAAAGTACATTCTTTAAATGTCTGTCTACTTTAAACAAGGTCTATAAGAAGCAATATGCTCTGTTCCTCACATCTGCTCCATCTAATGATGAATGAAAGTATGGAAGAAAATTCTGTAAAATGGAAAATGAAAGGCAATTATAATATAAAAAATATGTTTTATAAAATACATTTTAAAAATACAGCAATAAGAAAAGCAGACAACTTTATCATCTAAAAATTGCCTATTTTTCTCCAATTTCTCCTTTATACCTAAACTGAGAGATACAGTATTATGTGTCTTTTTGGCATACAAAAACTATAAATGTCTTTCAGTAGAGGACCAAAACATGTATTTCAAAATCCAAGTCCTTTAAACAGTAATATGTACAGTAAATGCCATATTTCATATCTTTTATCTATATTCATTTTCACTAAGTCAGGAGTCCAGGGGATTTGGTCTCTGGAAAATAGAGCAGATGTTGTTTCACTCACACCTAGATATGTCAAGTTTCAAAAGAAGATTTGGAGGCAAAAACTTTAAAGATTTAAATTCACATTAATACTGGGAGGAAGAAAGAAGTATTACTTTGTCTATTGCTTTGGAGCACATGGAAAATCTCCAAAGATGACTGAGATAAATTTCTGCAGGGAGAGTGTAATTTGTCACTGTTTCTGACCTTTTTCCCCCTCTTTCTTGAAATCCCTTTTTAATATCCCATTATAAAGCATGAAGGGTTTATTCCTCATGTTAGCAGAGCAGTCTGTGCTCAGTACAGCCCCACAGGACTCAGAAGAACACCTTGGACTACAAGGGGCTTGAGTCATTCATTTGCTATTAGCAGACAAAATTGGTGGTTTCATTTTAGAAAGAAAAGTGTTTTTCTTGATGCATGCCATAAATATACCAGTGCTGGAACAGTACAGTCCTCTTAGGAACAGAAAATATTTGGCTCATCTTAATTGCAAGAATGTGATATTTTTCTTGAGATACAAATAGGAATTGGGCCTCAGCATCCCATTACAAAGTATAAAAACCACAGCTTTAAGCAGATCGATTTCTCTGCATCTTAAAATACAACCTCCTGACAGAAAGGTGGCTGCTTCTGTAGACCTGGAAACAAGCCTACCTAATTTTTATAATGCCTGTATGTGTATAAATGTTTCTGCTTTAATGTGCTGCCTCAGGCCTTGAGGTTCATGTTCTGCTTATAGACTTATTTTTCTAATTGCTGAGCAGCAGAAACTTTCTGTGATTCACTTGGAGTGGGTAAACGCTTTCAGAATAGGTTTTTATAATGAGTAATGCTTTTAGTGCTGCACTTAAGACAGCAGTCACATTGGGGATATAATTGCTTAGCTTGTTAATTTTTTCCTTTTTTGATAGTATAAATTTTCATAAAGTTTAAGTAACTGCAGGGGAAAATCAGGGGGGAGAAAACCCAAACCGAATCCCAACACCCTTTCTTTTGACTATGAAAAAAGCAAAATTCTTGAGAGCCTTTAGGGCTGTTGCAATAGTGGGCTTTGAATGTGAATGCCACTGTTAAGCATTCTGCGTTTGTTTTGTAAATGTATTTCGATTAGATATAGGTAAAAAACAAGTTTTGAACTGTAGGTCTTCCCTTTTTTGCAATGCCTTGAAGTGGGAGCTGCCCCCCTCAGTTTGCAGGAGATACCATCCTGAAAGCCTGTCCTGACTTCTTTCCAGTCAAGCATTTAAAAGGATACCAAAGAAATCCTTACATCTACAAGCAAGGTAAAATAAAAAGGGAACCCCCCCAGTTTGTTTCAGTGTGTACCTTTTGCATCCATGCCTTCAGGACTATGTGTAGGTTTAAATTCTTGGAAACTTGAAACAAAACACTTCTTCATTTGGGCTGTTGTAGTTGACAGACTGACAAGTAGCCGACTCGTCTGGTGCCTCTGAATCCTTCACACACTGAACACAGAGCTACTGAGGAGGGGGAGTTGTTATGCAGGATTTGTGGAGATTTTGGTGGAAAATGCACCGTCATTAAATTTAATAACTTTCTTTGGCTGTGGATTTTGATGTGGGTAGTTTCTTTTTCCTTTGTTTTGTTTGTGTTTTTGATTTTTGTTTGGTTTTGTTGGTTTTTTTTTTTTTTGTTTTTAATATAAGTGTACCTTTTACTCTAAAGCAGAATGACCTGCTGGAAACAGCATATGGTTTTCTTTGTATCAGACACAAGATGTGGCTTATTACCTCTGAAGATAAGGGGTACACCATAAGCACTGTTTGGGAACATAAGTGAAAGTCTTCTATGATATCAGAAGATAGAGGGCTGTAGTTTTTTTATCAAAACCCATCTGCCATTGCTTTTGAAGCACAGGAGTGCTTCTTATGAGCAGAACAGAGAGCTGTCCCTTTGTGTAATAAAACTAAACTTACATGAGAAATGCATGATTATACTTTTCTAATGTAGGTTTTCACTTTAAACAAAATCTATCTATAAATATATATCTGTCTATATATATATGTATATACATATATACATATATACATATGCATACACAGATTTGAACTGTATACATAGGAATATTTTGAAACCAAAGGAAGATGCAATGGAACACATTGTTAAATCAGATTTCATATCCTGTAATTGTCTCCTTCTTCCCTTCAACCTGTAATGTCATCAGCACAATGCTTGCCATGATTTAATGTGTGTCTGTGCCTCATTTACTGGTGTTTATAGAAAGATTTTCTTCTGTGATTTGACCACACTTGTGGCAGACACCACTGGCTGAGACTTTCTGGCTCCTGCCAATCCAGGATCGGGCTTTGATTTCTGGTTTCCAAAAAAATGCTGGTTTAGGGGACTCCTCAGTCTGATGTACCATTTTCTTTGCGGTGTTCTGAAAGTCTCAGAACAAATTCCTGTATCTCTGTCTGCCAGAGAAACCCACATCTCCATCTTTCTGAGACACAGTAAGCTCAGACTCACTTTTTCCCCTTTTCCCCTCATTTTGAAGAGGCAACAGTTGTGATCAGGCTGCTGTGCTGGGGCAGCATCCACTGCCAGCACATGACTGCCCAGAAAAGCCATGACACCTCTCCTGAGAGCCACCTTGCTGCTCTAGAAAACTCCATTCAGGCACATTTTATCAGGTTTTAAAAACTATGCTGGAGGTAGTTCTGATGACTTGAATCTCAATATAAAGTGCTTGTCAAGGGGCATATTGCAAGTTGGATTACTTGTTGATTAATTTATTTTTCTTAATTAAATTAATTCATTGCAATAGGAACAGCTGCTAGACTTCATAAGGGCTGGAGTTATTGTAGTACTGGAATATATTGGAGAATTAACCCTTTGCTCTAGCACAGGAGAGAGAGTATTTAAATGCATCCTGTGAAAATGAGAATGTACTGCATGCAAGACACGCAGTTTCCAAAGAAGCAATTTTTGGAAATTCCCAGGAGCAGGATATGAAACAAATCGAAACAAAAAAGGAATGTGGCTTTTAGAACTCCTTGCATTACTAAGGCAGTGTTCTCCCACTCTGCATTTCCCTGCTCACCTCTCTTTTCGTGAAACAACCACTGGGCAAAATAAATCACAGAATCACAGAATTAACTAGGTTGGAAATTACCTTGGAGGTCATCAAGTCCAGCCTATGACCTAACACCACTTCATCAACTAAACCAGGGCAAAGGGTGCCATGTCAAGTCTTTTATAAACACCTCCAGTGATGGTGACTCCACCACCTCCCTGGGCAACCTATTCCAATATCCAGTCACACTTTCTGTGAAGAACTTTTTCCTAATGTCCAGCCTAAACTTCCCCTGGTGCAAGAGGCTGTGTCCTCTCATCCTGTCACTGATTGTCTGGGAGAAGAGACCAACCCCACCTGACTACAAACAGCTTTCAGGGAGTTGTAGAGAGTGATGAGGTCACCCCTGAGTCTCCTTTTCTCCAGGCTGAACACCCCCAGCTCCCTCAGCTGCTCCTCACAGGTTTGCATTCCAAGCCCCTCACCAGCCTCGTTGCCTCCTCTGGATGTGCTCAAGTGTCCCAAGGTCCTTCCTGAACTGAGGGGACAGAACTGGACACAGCACTCGAGGTGTGGCCTCAGCAGTGCTGAGTACAGGGGAAGAATGATCTCCCTGCTCCTGCTGGCCACACCATTCCTGACACAGGCCAGGGGCCACTGGCCCTCTTGGCCACCAGGGCACACTGCTGGCTCATGTTCAGTCAGCTGTCAACCAGCCCCTCAGGTCTCTTTTGCTGCCCAGTCACTCTATCCCCAACCTGTAGTGCTGCATGGGGTTGTTGCAGCCAAGGTGCAGGACCCGGCAGCTGGACTTGTTAGACCTCATATTGTTGCATTCAGCCCATCATTCCAACCTGTTCTGGTTTCTCTGCAGACCCTCCTACCCTCCAGCAGACTGACACTTGCTTCCATCTTGGTGTCATCTGCAAATTTACTGATGGTGGACTCAATCCCCTCAACCAGATCATCAATAAAGATCTTAATCAGGACTGAGCCCAAAACTGATCCCTGGGGGATACCATTAGTGACTGACTGCCAACTGGATGTGGCACCATTCATCACCTGGATGTTCTTTCCATCCAGCCGGAGCTGGCTACTTTCTTGTGGATTCCTTCTTCCAGCAGTCATCCAGGATGAGCCAAAACACAGATTCCAGCCCCTTGCCTCTTTTCTCCCAGTGTCACAACACTTATCTGTGCCCATCTTGCTCCTCAACCTTCTCTCACCTCCTCAGTCCCTGTGCCCCCAACTGCAAAGTGCTCAGGAAGCCTCCTCAGGTGCCTACATGTGAACTCATACACCTTGGTTCTGGTGCAGGAGCAAAGGAGGGATGACCTTTGGGTTCTGTTTGGCCTCTCTTCTGCAAGGACTCCCCCAGCGAATAGGGGTTTACCCCATGATTGGTTTCCTAAATCTCTCTTCTATGTGGGTTCTCTGTTTCCAACAAAACTGTCTCCCTCAGAAAGGTTCAGTGTTCATCACCTTAGTACCGGGGTTGTGATTTAGCAAGGATGGGTTTTGGATGGCTTTTCATCTCTCACAGGTCATTGATCAGTGTTCCTCCTGCATGGGCCCTTGTTTTTATTTCACCATAGATCTGTGACTTCGCCTGCTGTCCAGCCAGGGGAGCCTGGCATATTCCTTTACATCTGAGACAGTTTTTGTGTTAAGCTTTTCTCGCATTTCAAATATTTATGCAGCATCTCTCAGGCGAATTTGTTCATGCTGTCTTGGGTAGCATCTCCACCTCCTCTACAAAGGCTGTTTATGCAAAATTCCTCCCTGGGGAAAATCCCCCTGTGCTGAGGAAATTCTGAGCTCCCTCCTCAGGTTTTGTTTTAGTTATAATATGGATTTTATCCATCTCCTGTGCAATGGCTGGCGTGATCAGGGAGACCCTTGTGAATACTTTTCATGCTCAACTGTTTTATCTGATTTCTCCTTGGAGAGCATCCTTGCTGCTCCTCAAAGCTATATTTAGTCTGATAGTCTTCCCAATACCATACTCTGGGGAATTTTAATTTTCAATTGTCTGAGTAATCTGTGTATGCGTGTTTTAATTGCATGAAAATTTCCTCTTGTACATCCCAGTTCTTTTTGCTCAGTGTATGTACACAGTGAAGAACCCAGATTTCCATCAGATTCAGTCAAAGGAACTGCAAAACATAAGTGTCCAGAAAATTTTCCTCCAGTCCCTGCACACCTACTCATCCAAATCCATGTAGGCTCCACTGGTGCTTAAAATATTCCAGGAAGAATCAGCAAATGAGATAAGAAGAATTGGATGTTATTCCAATTTCCTGATGAAGTCTCAGGGAGAAAAAAAATGGCATGGTTACTGCTAGAAAGTATTTACAATCATTAAAAAAGCCAGTAGGAGGCTGAAGAAATTTGACTGACTTTCTGCAGCAAGAGGAGAAACAGCCCTAAGCAACCCAGAATTCCTTCCTTACCTCATCACTTTCATGGTCCACAAATTTTGTATTCAGCTTCTGGGAATCTAATCTTCCCAGTCAAATGTCACAACTAATTTATTCCCCCAGTTTCACTTTTAAACCAGTGTCTCAGCAGCCAAACAGTGCAACTTGAGCTTGGTTTGCACTGAGGGGCTGTTATAGGGGTAAAGGCTGGTTTTGGCAATTGGCTGAGATCACTGGCATGGGGGCAGGGCTGATGAGGGACAGATTTCTTTGGGTTTCTAGAAGGAGAATAGGAGGTCTGAAAATACAGAAGCAGGGCTGGGTCCATTACCAGCAGTTATGCTGTAGTCCTGTTTATGCAGCCTGATCAGCTGTAAAATTTTGGGCAGTGACTTTTTGAGACTATTAACCTTTGCTATCTATAATGTGAACTTGAGCTAAGTGTTTAAATGCCTTTGATGATCAATGGAGGAAACAGGCATAACTGGGTCAAGTTTAAAAGTGTGCACTGCAAATGCCTGAGGACTGTTGGATAAATCCCTCTTGCTGCTATTTTTACCCATAGAGACTCCATCCTTGGCTAGCATGTAAAAAGCCCACCCTGTGAAATAGCCCATTTATATTAGCCTATTTATAACTATATCTATTTTATAAAGATATCAGAGAATAAATGCTCTGCTCCCTAGACTTTTGGTGTAGCTGTTGTGCATGATTGGTCATATGACCAACTTTGAGTGATCACTCAAGCATTTAAAAGAACAGTTTATGGAAAATGAGATGCTCTGATGAAGAATACCCTTAGGACAGAGTTGACATAAACTGAACAAGCAGCCTAGTTCAGTCTCACCAAGCTGTGCCAATCCCATTTAACCCCAGAGGGTTTGTTAAACTTGGGATCAGGAGATATGTGGCTCAGGGTTGTTAACCAAAGCTGATGCAAGGTGAAGGGTGGTGTCAAAACCAGGAATCCAGAGCATAGTAACAAGATTGTGTTAGAGAGACACAGACAGATCCACTTCAGCCCTTCTTTCACTGTTTTGCCAAATGTAAACACTGAGGTGAAAATTCTCTTAGTTTCTCAGCTCCTCACTCTCTGCTATTCCTCACCTCCACTTTGCTTCCCTGCCTTTCTTTTTCACTGCTTTCTTTCTTTGCACACAAAGATCACAGAGGGGCTGAACAGATGGAAATAAACTCAGCATTTCTGGTCTGTTCAGTGCTTCTGTGGTTTACAAACAGGCATTCAATAAGGCTTCTTGAGGAACCCAGCAAAGACCACCCTTGGAAGCCAGATTTCTGTGTAAGTTCAGACAGACTCCTGCCCTACCCCAATCCTGCACTAGGCTGGATGTCTCCCTTCGAGCTGGCACAGGCAGAGTGTGGAGTAAACGAAGCAGCTGTTTGTGTAAGTCTCACTCCTTTAGTCCCTGCTGCTGGACACAGGTCTGGGCAGCAGTCACAGGAGTCATTTCAAAGGCACCTTCATTTGAGGTTGTCCCAGTTTGTGCAGACACCTTTGGTACAGCTGCCAAAATTCAGTAGACAAGGAGAAAATAACACTGACTGCCTTAAATATCATGGGAGACAAACCCATAGGGTGATTTTTCATTTAATCTTTATTCTGTCTTTTGTGTTACCCTCACTGAACCTGAAGGAAAGTGCAGACATTCTGCTCAGTTTAAAACCAGGCCACTAGATTTTAGTTATAGACACAGGTGTTGGAATATATACCTTTACATTCTTAATAAATCTGAATCCTTTTGCATTCAAGGAAAGTGTTCTGGTTGACTTTTTTAAAAAAATGAAGTTGCAAAAAACGTGCAGACATTAGAATCACAACATAGGAGTATAAATATTTTTCCCAGAAAGATTTTTTTTTGCCACTTTCTCTATACCTCCTCTTTAAACAATTTGTCTTTTTCCTAGTCCTCCTGGTCTTTCATAACCCATAAAGTAAATGAATATTTTGTCTATTTCCTACTGTGGTGATTAAAAGCACCTAAATATTTAGCTCAAGTATGTGTTTTAGATCCCAAAGTTACAATTTCCATGTTTCCCCTTTTCCTGGGATAGCTTTACTTTGGCTATCATCTCCCTCATCCATAGGTTTATACAACGCTTAGTCTGCTGGAGTTGAACCAGTGTGGCACCTTCAACACCAATGCTGGGACAAATCCCTCTCTGAACAGTTCCAACTTTCTCCTTTTCTCTTTCCTTCTTTGTGTTGTTTCACAGTTATTTTCTTCTCCTGACTTGGAAACCAACTACCTCTTAATTCTTCCATGGCAAAAGGAGAAAGAGAATGGATTGGCTCAGTTGGTTGAAGTTTGATTCCTCTTAATTGCATAGGGAATATATCAGTGCTTGTTGTCCAGCCCTCTGTGGTCAAAGGAGTGAGCAATTCTCCTAATCCTGAAGGAAATATCTAAAACAGATGATGAAGACTCCCAAGTTAAACTCATGTTGAAGTCTGTAGTTATGTGAGATCATCTCACCTCAGCAGTGTAACTGTCTTACAGAGAGGTTGCATTCTAAAGGTAAATTTTAAAGTACAGTAATTTCTTGATTATAAGCCGCACCTTTTGCATTGAAGAATCCAGCCTGCCCCAGTAGTGTGGCTAATCATCAGGTGTGGCTTATCTATGGACAAATCCCAGCAAAATGCCAACCGGGAATTGAGAGCCGGCCGGGGAGGGCGCCTGGGGCTGCCTTTAAAGGCTTCACTGGTCTATGAAAACTGTTTGCAACTTGAGCACCTGACACCAAACCACGCTGGCAGCGATTCTGTTACTAACTCGTTACTTTGTCGCACATGGATCCTAGCTAAAAAAAAAAAAAAAAAAAAAAAAAAAAAAAGCGGCTTATATTCAGGTGCGGCTTATATATGGACAAATCCCATGGTCTACCCGGCTACCCGGATGTGCGGCTTATAATCAGGTGTGGCTTATAATTGTGAAATTACTGTAGTAACTTCAACAGCACCTCAGCAGGTACAAATTCCTTCTTATTGGTTACCCTGTTACTCAGTGTTTGAATTTCCCTCGGGCTAGACAAGCAGTTTCATTTTGCCTAAGGTGAATCTGTCTGTGCAGCTCTGGTGACTGCTAGTGCAGTCCTGTAATGCTACCTAGAAATTGTTGATGATTTTCCACTTAGCACATAGAGTTTAATTCCTTCACCCTCTCTCTGAACTTTGTCCAGACCGAATCAAAGTGCTGCCTGCTTTGTTTTTACCATCTATAGTTCCTACAAAAATGATATTTTGAGGCAAAGTTCACTCAAAATGTGACATTCAGAAGTTTTTATGGAAATTGTCAAAACCGCTATGGAACTCTTCCCCAGAGGACTCAGCCTAAATGCTCATGTTATATTGGAGCCTTTCAGACAAGCGCTTCTCATGCATGGTGCGGCTTGCTGAAAAGGACATCAGAGTCACTAGAGGAAAGGAAAAAGCTGAACCAAATTCTGTCTGGGTGGAGTATGAAGGAACCCCACTGATTTTATATGTTTTAAAAAGGGTTTTGCTTAATACTGCTGGCAGAAATGTGTTCCTCAGAATGATGGAATAAAATCAAGGTGAGCTCTTACTCCTCTGGGTGAAGGGGCAGTAGTTAATAACCTGGTACTTATGTCAGAGAAAAGAAAATGCAGATGAACAGGAATCATCCTTTTGCCTTAAAATTTGAAGCTGGGTGTTTTGTACTTGCCTTTTCTATTACTTGGAATTCCCTATAATTAACCTGCTCTCAAAAAAAAAAAAAGTTCATTTTTGCTAGGCATGAAGAACATCTACAAGTAGCACCAGTATTTCTGGCAAGGTCTGAAGCCAGCAAGAAATATATTTTCCAGCTCAACCACCAACTTGTTGAAGAAGCATGGAAAAATGGAGCTGAAGAGAGGTTAAGTAGGGATACAATGCATTTGTAAAACACTTGATAAGTGTCTGAATGCTAATAGCAGATTGCTGCATGGCCTGTGGCTTAGGTGGCTTCCTCTTGCTTTCTGCCTGCCACCGCTCTGAGAGGGATCTTGTCTCTGCTCAGGGAACAGCCCAATAGCTTATTGCCTCTTGCCAGATGCTTTTTTTCTGCCTTGAGTGTTGAAACTGGAAAAGTAGAAAACTTTTGTGCCTTTTGGACAGGAGAGCTTATCTCTTGCCAGCAGCTCATGATATGCATTACCTGCCTGGCTCAGTACAGTCATCTCTAGAGGAGCAGGGGAAGTTGTTTAATGTAAAGCTGGCTAGAGGAAAAAAGGTTTCTCAGGTTCTGCAAGTGTCTGTACTGCTCCTGGCTCTGTCTGTGCACAGCTATAAACATCTGTTTTTTAGAAGGGCTACTGTAGTTTAGAGGGGTGAGATTGGAAAGTCACATTCCAGTGTGGACTCAGCTATGGACTGACAAATTCTGAGTTCTGTTTTAATTTCCCCTGCCCCTGTGCCCCTCTTGAGTATGATCCTGCCCAGCTTGGATGAGCCAAATGTTAGCTGGATGAGCCAAAGACATTTGTGTTTGTTTCTCTCTTAAACACCTACAGAAAGCTCATAGCAAGGCTCAGAGCTGACATGCTGTGAACACTGAAGGCCTATCCTCCTATTTTTTGGGCAGGACTTTGGAAGAGTTTGTATATTTGTCCAGACTGGCACATATTTGGTAAGCTCCAGACACATCTTGAGCACACATGCTGGATGACTGTGCTCTGTAAGGACAGCAAAGCTAAAACTTGCAGTCGACATCACACAGCCTCTGAGCGTAATTTGAGCATCTCTGAGCTGCTGGAGCTTAAATCCCCCTGTCCTGAAAGCACAGGCTCACAGTGCATGCACAAACAGGGTAGAATAGTCACATCCCCAGAGCCTTTGATTTGTTGCATATGCTCTGCAAAGGGTTTGTTCTTAATTTCTCAGCAAATGTTTGCAGCGCCTAGCTGTGAAGGAATACTGGCAGCACAAAGATTGTGGGTAGAGGCAGCACGCTGTGCCAGATGAGCTGCCAGAGCTGAGCAGCTTTCTCAGGCAGGAGCCCTTCTCAGCTGCTAGTGAATATCAGCCAGGACACAGGGACTCCTGGATTAGGATGCAGATTCCAGCACAAATAATCTGCATATTTGTCCAAAACAAATATTTAGTTAAAAGAGTGTGAAAATAACTAATTAGAAGTTTGTCTATTTTAGCTCATGCCCATCACCAGTATAATGAGGACTGATGTTACCAAGCATCTAAATTCCTCTGAGTTTTTGTTTCCTTTTTTAAAGCCTTTCTATATATTTATTTTTGGTGCTTTTGTTATCAAATGTTGTTTGCCAGCTCTAGGTGAAAAACTCTCTTTAAAGATTATCCGTTTACAAAATCACATATCGATATTTCTGTATTCTTATCAGGAGGAGAAGGGTGCTGTGTATTTGCTCTACTTTATCAGCAGAATCATAAACCAGCAGCTGTTATTAAAGTTGAATAAATACGCTGGCAATGCTGCAGTTTGAAATCAGACTTTAAAGTATTCAGCTGTTGGTTTTATTGCTGAGACCTCAGCTGAATAGAAATCTTTATGAAAATTTCTACATAGAGAATTCTAGACTCAAGTTCACTGACACTCAGTGACAGAATCCTCTAATGCCTCTAACTTTACAGAGACAGTCAGCAAACATTGCCTATCATTTCATGGAAATTGAGTGTGTACCTAATTTCATTGTTAATTACTATCACTAAGTTAGGTGGGATATATGGAGGAGAGCCAGAATTCATTTATGTTAATTTTATCATCAGCTTTTTGTTCTTTTCTCCTGTCATATAGAGATATCCTATCACACAGTACACCTTTTTCCATGAAGAAGAGAAAAGGACAGAATTAGCTGAGTATAATTTCTCTTTAGACAGGTCTTCTTTACCGTCAGGGATGCCACTGGTGCCTGATTTTCTGCCCAGGTTAAGTTCTCTCTTACCTTCCTTAAAGGCTGCTGTAACAGTAGGTGTCCATTTATCCACTGATCTCTTGGAAACAGTCCTTTTAGGAATCTCCTTATTCATTCAGGCTGTTCAAATAATTGCCTATACTAATAAATGGATTATCTAGATTGTATTTCATTGCCTGCTTGCGTCTCACATCCTGACAAACAAATCTGCTTTGACAGGAGAGAAGTCAGGAGGCTATTTTTAACACATCTGAGCAATTGACTCCCCATGGTACTTAGAGGTTATATTTATTTATTTATCTTTCGAGCAGCCAGGCTGCATGTAAATGTTGAGAACTGGGAGTGCTTCTCCACTTATTTATGGATACATATTCAGGTGATATCTCAGCTTCATCTCAAGATGATACTCAAATATATATTTCTTCCTCCTTTTCCCTGAAGGTTATTTTGTAAGAGAAATACAAAATAATTTCTCTGCTCAAGTGGAATTACCTGCACAATAATTTTTGAAAGAAGTCTCTCATCTTCCACAGCCAAGGAATAAATATCAGTATCGGATAACAGTGCTTATAATTTTGTATTAGCATGATATATTTCATTCTATTGTAGGTGATTGTCATTATTTGTAAAAATGGAAGTATTTCTAAAGCCAATTTTATTATTTTATATTTTTCAGACTTATTCTCCCTCACATAATAATGGCATAGAGTTTATCCCAGGTTGTATTCTGTAAAGGGTGTGGAAGTTTAGATCCTCAGGATTTTCTAAAATTACCAGAACAATGTTGTTTACTCTCTCCACCGACCAATACTGCTTGTTTTTTTGGGTATTACGAGAGAAGCCCAGAATTTAGCCCTAAGTCTAAAACCAGGGCAGTTGTTTTTATCTGGAAGCTTCTGTATGTTTGCAAAAATCATGTACTGGCATGAAATGTATAGCAAAGCATGGAAAGAGATACTTTTAACAAAGAATTTCCAAACCTTGCAAATACAGGTAGGAAATGTGTAAACATGTGTAAACAGCTGCCCTCCAGCCATACTAGCTGTTGAACGCATATAAACAAAATTTAGATATTTAAGTCATGGTTTTGACTCACCTGAGTTGGATAAATAAGCATTTAATTTTGGATGGAAATACCATCACTTAGTGTGTGCACATTCCTCTCTTATCCTCAGAGCTGGTATGATTATGAATTTAGCTTTGACACTTTCAAATTTGACTTGACAATCATGCAAATAATATCATTTACCAGCTTCCCACAGAATGAGAAAAATATGCAGAACCATTTAATTGTTTTAATCAGATAGCATCAAGATATTATAATGTAAAATATGTTTTCTAACTGTAACTTAATGGAAGGGTAGTTTGCATATTTTACATAACTAAGCAAAGTGAATCACACAAAGCAAATATGATTTTAATCATATCTGAAACAATATGCTCTAACTCAGAATGTAATGGAAAATTTAAATTACTCAAATTAATTTATGTGGTTTTTTGAGATAGTGTTTTTTTAAATCGACATAGTCCTTTGTCCATTGGTTTTAGTGTAGTTAATTTTTTAAATGTAAATTTTGACCAGTGCTCTCTGAAAAAAAATCTCCACCCTGTTCTTAACTAGTGAAAAGAATTACTGTAAAAGTCACATGAGAAACATTCGGTAATTTTCTTTATAATCTTTTGTCACTGGAGGTATGTAAAGAGTAATTTAATTCATCCAGAGATGAATGGGGAATAATGATTTGGATTTTAAGCATATGTTTTAGTATTTGCAGATATCCAGACAAAAACCACTACCTCCTAGTACCATGGAAGCCCTAGGCTCAGAGTTTCTGACTTCAGAACCTTTGGAAAATTGTGGAGGTCTTTGGACTTCCAGGCTCCCCAGTCTTTGGTGAAGATTCCTAGTCTGCCTTATCTCCACAGGAATAACTTCCTGTATCTGTCTCATTTGAAAGGGAGAGAAAAAAAAAAAAAAGATTTTTAAATTCCAATTTGATTTCTTCACAAGATGACTGTTCAGCAGGAAGTTTCAAAATGTCTAAGTTATGTTCTTGTGAAGATCTTGAGCAGGGAGCTGCAGAAGTTGGCTGTTACTGGGATCTGAACTATAGTGTTACCAGATCTAAAGATTTCCTTAATTCCAGTTGCTTGTTTTAGGCTGTTCAAAGTTGTAAGGCACTGTCAATGGGCAGGGGAAGTGGTGAGCTGTGTGGTTCATTAATGCAGGATTCCAGAAGAGAATTCTCTTCTGGAGAGGTGGCCAGTCTGTAGCTCTGCTGACTGCTCGTGTCTGGCAGCAGCCAGCTTGTTCAAAGCCAGGAAATGCAGAACATCTTTTGTTTCACTCAGAGCACTCAACATTTCATTATCTCAAGACAATAGAATCCCAGCAGCAGCAAATTTGGCTGAGGCAACCACCAGTGTAGTAACTGTTCCTGAGAACTCCTGGAGCCTGAGTAAGCTCTGACAGATGAACAAACATGATGTCTAGCTTCCCTCAATGTAAGATTAGACCACAGTTTTAACTTTGGTTTTGGCAATAAGCAGTAAACAGAAAATTACCATGACTTTGGAAGATCTCTGATGCTGCCATATGATATTCTTCTCACAGTATCATAAAGAAACTTAGGAAATCTGAAGTAGCTGAAACTACTGCAAAGTGAAAGCAGAACTGCAGAGCATGCCACATCAAGAGAAAGCTCGATCATTGTCACTCACTGTCACACCAGGGGACTGTGCAGAGTAATGTACTTCAATGCAGTGAGGCTATTCAGCATTTTCATGAGTGGTTTCAATGAAAAAAAATAGGAGTGTACCTTGCAGGTACAGAAATCACACTGAAGGACATAATCAGAAATCCAAACTACCTTGATAAACTAGGGAAAAGTCTCACAAAACATATGAGGAAGCTGAGTATACAATGCTTCTAAAGCTCAAATAAACTTTTTCTTCCATGATTTGGTAGGACTAAATGCAAGACAGAGCAAGATGTTGGACTGAATAAAGGCAAGATGGGGAAAACTGATGTAGAAAATCACCTTGTTATCTAATGTTGTTTGCACTGAACCTGAGCCAGCAATGCTCTGCAAAAGATGCATTCTAGTGAGATGTACAGCACAAAGCACATGGTCTGAGACACTAAAAATTACAGAAAGCATAGAGTTCAGAATATTTACAAATTTAAATTTTTATAAAGCTTCCAAGATAATAAAACCCATCTTATTTTCAAGCGGGTTAGCTCAGCACAATCAGGAGTTCTGTGAAACCTGTCATCTTGGGGTGGTCCCTCATGGGCATAGGGAGAACTGCAGGGACTTCACAGCTGCATAGGTTTGAATCCTGCAATGAAATGACCATGAAAGAACCAAACCTCACTTTATGTGTAGGGCAACCTCTGCACAGTCAGCATTACAGCAAACAGCAGACGTGTCTGTGGATTTTCCAATGGCAGATATAGCAGATCACTGCAAATACAACCTGCACAGATGCAGTGCAGCTTTCCAAATTGTTTCACTGAAGCTTTGGAGGTTCCAGTACTTGGAGCATATTTGACAGAAGGTTTTGAGAGAAATGAAAACGATGTGCACAAAACACTTGTGGATATTTGAAGACAAAGGTCATGTTTATTCTTGAGATTAGCCTTCAAGGTTGTCTTCAAGGTTCAAGTCTGGTGTGGTCTAGCAGAGAGGAAAGGATGAGCATAAACAGGATAGTCCAGAGGAGGTTCAGATTAAATATTAGAAAAACTTCACCACTAAAACTTCATCACTGAATACCCAGGGAAGTGGTGGAGATACTGTCCCTTGAAGTTTTAACAAAATGTAGGTGTGGTGCTTAGGACCATGGTTTATTGGTGGGCTTGGCCATGCTCTGTTAGCAGCTGGACTTGATCTTAGAGCTTTCTTCCAAACTCAATGATCCTATGATTCTCAGACCCGTGCTGATTGTTCCCTCATTCCTTTCAGAGCCTCTTTGGAAGCATCAGTGGGTTTTTCCACAGTAATAAAAAGATTAAATTTTCTCTCTTTTGATTCTCTACTCTATTGTAACACTTTGTGTGACGGGCTATTTAAAATCTTGTGTTTGGTATTCAAACACAAAGAGTCTGGGGGATAAGAGGATTATTATCAGAAAGATTACACTACGCTTATCTTCTTTTTTTTTTCTTGACTGTGTTATACATAATTCCATAAACATATTTTTTGCACTTACCTTCGTATGAATATGTGGAATGTTTTAGAATAATTATATACTAATTTTATAAAGACATAATTTTTCATACTATGAGAAATAATAAAAAAGAAGTGGGAAAATATGTAAACCACCAAGCAAAAATCATGGAAAACAACAAAAATTGTTAACAACCCAGCAAGCTCTGTTCCATGCAGATTTTATTTCCAACAGTAAGATAAAACAGAAAAATAAAGAGAATAAGGGCATTATCTCAATCTATTGCTGTTCTTCCAGTGTTATTGAGACACCGAGTATTCACCTCACAATAAAATAGAAATTCCTGCATTTTGTTTCTATTTTAGGTTTGTTGCAGAACTTTTATGTCTTCTTCAGTTTATAATTCAATGAAGTAAACATACAATTTGAAGTCTTCTGGGGTTCTGACTATCTGAACTCACAGAATACCCCTCTAAAGGGCTTACTGAATGAATGCCCATAGAGATTCTCTACCTGTTTAAAAGGATACATTTCCTGTTCTAGCTGATCACTCCAATCTTCCACTATAGTTTCTACATACTGCTTCCTTAAACATCACAACTTTACAGTATCAGTATTTCACTATTCTTTCCACAGTTTGTACTTTTATTCTAATTGGTCCTTCTGAAATAAAAGTGCAGCCAGAACATTCCCACCTTGTGTATACATACTACAAATGGAGTTTTTGCTGTTTTCTGAAAATGAAGGTATTTCTCCCAGTGGATTTGTGCTTTAGACCAGTTATACACATCCGTACATTGCAGATCTTGTTGCTTCAAAGAACCAATTCTGAATATTGTAAAAAATATTCTATTATGTCTTTAAGCTTTATTATCAGTATCTCTTGTATGTTGCTAAAACCAGATTACTTTTGGATGCAGTATAATCAATTTATTTATTTTTTTCTTCAAAAGCGAAGCTTGAAAACACTGGAAAATGCAATGCAAATGTTTCTAAATTTGTAACAAAAAAGAAAGCCTGTACTTTTGTTGAATTGTTGTTTGATTTTAAATCCTTCTTTAGCATCTCTGCCAAGACACGTATACTAGAAGTCAACGATAATTCCCAAAGGAAAGTTGATTTCCCAAGGTTGTCACAAATATTTATATTTCTGAAGAGAAAAGTGCAGAGACCAAAGTTTTCCACAGACCAAGAATTAAATCCATACATTTAAAACTTTTGTGTGATGCTATTGTCATCCTGCTTCATGTAAAAGGAGGATTAAGAATATTTGTTTTGGAAAATTGCCTCTGAGGATTTTATTTTTGTGAAAGCAAAGGCATTGTTGGGGTTGAATCAGCATCCTATGCTGGTTGAAATATAGAAGCAATATTACATGAGTCATTCAAGATGAATTGCTGTGGTTTTAAAGAGGAACTCTTGGTTGTTATGGTAAAGAAACTTTGCTTGCGTCCATCACATTTTGAAAGTAATTGCTTACTTTATGTAGCTATTAATGCTAATTACATTCCAGGAGCTAACATGACAGGCTATTTGTTATCCTTGAAGGTATGAAGTGGAAAGTTCAATATGTCAGCAGATAACATTTTTCTGAAGTATCTGACAATTCTCAACTTGTCTTCATGGTTCTGAAGCTGGCTTAGATAATATTTAATTTCTTAGTATTTTTGCCTAACCTTTGGTGGCTGAAGCCTTTTTGAGTGATATGTGATGAACAGCGGATAGAACATTTTCAGAGAAATCTTGCATCATTCAACTTTTTTATCATATTTGATTATCAGTAAATTTTGTTCAGCTTGGTTCTATATTTTATAGACCTGGCAGCTCTCAAGTGGTATAGGTAAGGATACAGTGCTTCTTTTCCCAAAACCAAAAATAAAGTTCCATAAAAGGATCAGGCAGGTTCTATAGTTTTCTGAAGTCCAGAAATGCTTTTATGTAGGAAAATGCTTAGTGTGTGAAGGTGACTGATGTGTTTGCCACAAACCTTGTACATTCTGTGAAATGAAATAGCAGCTCCTTTTTCTCCCTCCTCTTCAAGGTTAACGTGCTAAGTCTATATATGCATATATGGTTTAAAGTTACAGTAATTTCACCATTATAAGCCGCACCTTTTTCATTGAAGAATCCAGCCTACCCCAGTAGTGCGGTTTATATTCAGGTGTGGCTTATCTATGGACAAATCCCAGTGAAATGCCAACCCAGAAGTGAGAGCCGGCTGGGGAGGGCATCTGGGGCTGCCTTTAAAGGTTTCGCTGGTCTATGAAAACTGTTTGCAACTTGAGCACCTGACACCAAACCCAGCTGGCAGCGATTCTGTTACTAATCTGTTACTTTGTTACACACGGATCCTCGCTTTAAAAAAAAAAAAAAAAAAAAAAAAAAAAAAAAGAAAGAAGCGGCTTATATTCAGGAGCGGCTTATAATCAGGTGTGGCTTATAATTGTGAAATTGCTGTACTCACAGCATGTCTTAGAAGGATTGACTTGGAGGTTGGTTTTTCTTAGCACATGGGAATGTTTATTGGCCTGAACTCCAGAGGCTGAGTGCTCTGCACGTAGCACTTCTGGATGCAGGGAAAATATGCTAGACACAGGAGAGAGATACAGGAACATTGTGTTAGTCATGCCAGTGTGAGCAATATCTGTGACTCTATAGAGAAATAGTAGAGAATAATCAGTATGTGAAAAAGCTAAAGTAGTCAATGAAAGAGAATGGAATCCAAGTGAACTGACTTTTCCAGTTCTCTAAATATGAGAGATACTCAGATTCTTAATAAGGAGATTAAAAGCCTTGTGGGACATAACATAATTTTGAAACCTGAATTTATCCAGAATACCATTCTGGATGCATCCCTTCTTATCAACCAATGTGTTTGTTGATAATGAAGTTCTAAACCCTGATGAGGACAGAGATACATTACTGCAATCCAGATCATCTGAAACACATGATGGGAAAAAAGAATACATGACTGAAGAATAAATTTCCACAAAGATACTATTTTCATTTGAAGAAAATTGTTTATTTTTCATATTTATTCAATAGAATATATATATATTTATACATACCTAAATAAAACATCCTCATTCTAAAATACTTCTCTATTAAAATAGCTTGTAATTAATAACACATTTTTGACCTTTTAGTTTTAAACAACTGTAGTAGTCAAGTTCAGCTAGGAAAAAAAAAGGTGGTTTATTTGATCTAAACCAAATTAAGTGGCCTAAGATCACAGTGTTTGCTGCAACATGTGCCATTATCATTCCTGTGTTAACAGGCAGTAAATTCATTAAAGTATGAAACAGTAGGTTCACTTCTGCAACTGTACAAACTTCTCTTTTGCCTGCAAAACCAATTGTTTTTGGAACTTGTTATTGTTTTTGGTGCACATATAAAGTATTTTATCTTCCCCCCAAAATCTAATAGCAGCACATTTTATTGTCTGGGAAGGATAATCCTGTGCTCTTTGCAGCCTTCTGTGCTGTCCAGCACAGTGGCAGGAAAGAACCTTTACTTGTGTTGTAAACCCTTTAAAGCATTATATCTTCCAAGAAGTACCCTTCATACACCAAGTAGCAGCCTGACAAAAAACAAGGTGAAGCAATACTTAATCTTACAATGCAGACACTTCAAGCGCTCCTGAAACATGCCTTGGGTTAAGGAATGCGTGGAAAACTCTTCATATTAGCTCCCTGAAATCAAGCAGAATCTGGCAGCCCTTGAAATATCAGTACCAAAATTGAAGCTGGCATGTTGGTGCTCTCAATCATGAGCGGTGAACTGTGAAAATGCTTGGTAGGAGGATCACACTAGACCTTACCTTGGCAGAAGCCAAGGATTTGCAGTGTAAAGCTAAGGGATTTGTTGTGGTGTGCTGTACTGCAGTGCCTCTTACTGTTTAGATGGGAAACTGCTCCAGCAAGCATGTTATGAGAACTATTGAAGAAGAGATTGCACATCCAGCTGCTCCTGCTTTTTTAGGTATTAATTTGTCATGCATAATTTCCTATTATTTCATGTCATGACATATTCTATTAAGTTATTTTAGGACATAGGGTGTGACTGCAGCTGGCACCCTATGTCACATTATATCACATCAAGTGGCAGCATAAGGTAAATGCTAGGTTTGAGCTTCTAATTTTTTCACAAATTGAACAGTTAGGACCAGTCAGGTGTATGAAGTGTACAAGGTAAGAAAAGAACAAGCCACCTTGTGCCTTCTAAAAGAGTAGAAAACTCAAGAGCCTGTGAGAGTCCTGTGCCCACAGGGCTATATCCCAGTACTGTCACCATATCCCTGTGGAACCCTTGACTTTGTCCTGATGTGAGTGTAAATCTGCCTCTCTCCCAGGCTGTCTGTTTTCCTAGGAGCCCTCTTGCTCTAGAGAAGGAAAGACAGATGTGTTTTGAGATTTGGAGGCTGCAAGCTCAGTATGGTCCCTTGCTTTGCTCCACTGCTGGACATTACATTTGGATGGGCTCAGAGGCTTTTGGTACCCATGTCTGGACACTTGAGCTCGCTCACAAACCTAGGGCATAAGGAGACAGGCAGCCATCCCTCACCAAGCTCTCAGTGAATTGCCAGGAAAGTGTGAATGTGTGAACTTGGATGATATTCCTCGAGATCAGAGTGTTTATCTGATTTTGTCCAGACTGATTTTAGACTGCAGCAAGCCTTTGGGAAGGCTCCAGCTCTCAGTGTTTACTAAAGATACCAATCTGAGAAATGTTGCACCAGCACAGAGGCTGAGGTTTCCTATCTATCCACGGTGAAGTCGGAGTGCTGTCTCCTGCCCTTTGCCCTTCTGCAGCCCTGAAGTGTCAGACCTGGCTAAAACAAGAACCACCAGACTGCTGTCCTGGCTGATGGGTTTCTCTTCATGCAAAACACCTGAAGGAGAGACAGCCCCTGAGCAAGTGGTTTGCTTTATGAATTCCCTGATAAAACATGTATTGGGTTTCAACTACAGTTAAATTCTTCTGGCAAGATTTCTCACCTGATGGACTTTTAAGCATATGTCTCCATACAGATCTCTGGAAATCAGGTACCTGGTGTGTTCCTGTCCTGTTTTCAGCTACAGTAGAGTTAATTCCTTCTCAGTATCTGTTACAGTGCTATGTTCTGATTTCAGAATGAGAATGGTGTTGATAACACACTGGGTTTTGGGTTTTGCTAAGTTGTATTTATCCTAAGTCAATGACCTTTTTTCCTTGGCTCATTCTCTGCAAAAGTGTGCAAAAGAAACTGGAGGGAGAAAAGCTGGGACAGGTGACCCAAACTGACTGAAGGGATAATCCACACTGCAGAACATCATGCTCAGTATATAAAATGGGGCATTTACCTGGTAGAGGGAATCTATCTAAGTTTGGGAAGGTTTGTTTTGTCTAGTATGGCATTGGGCAGTAGGCAACTGTAT
>VRYO01002772.1:74766977-74777620 GCA_009812075.1 Sialia sialis
ACCATTATTGCGCTATTTTACTTTATTTTCAATTATTAAACTGATCTTATCTCAGCCTACAAGTTTTAATTGGATTTTCATCCCCATTCCACTGGGGTGGTGGTGGAGAGCAGGGGGGACTAAGTGAGTGGCTGTGTGGTGCTTAATTTTCAGCTGTGTTTAAACCATGACAGTCACTGACTTCGTCATCCATGCTGTTTGTGAGATATTTTGCTCACAGATGATGATGTGGATTTGCCAACGGCTCCCCAGACACCAGTAAAAGACCTTTTGTTTCTGAGTTGCTTCCGGACACAACTCTCAACACTGACATTTTAATTCCCATGTATTTAGGGGCTATGAATAAATACAGGCTGGAAATTAGAAGCAATGAGGGCCTGTAATCATCTTCCCAAAGAAATTATGGGAGCAAGTTAATTACTTTTTAGATAGAACAGAGCAGGAAAAGGACTGGATGGTGTGGGTGCCTGGGATATTTGTGAGTTTTATCACTGTGATCAATGCATTTCCCTCCATTACTGCATTTTCTTTATAGAGAAGAAAACAGATGTCCCTCTGTTCCCATGTTTCCAGATTGTTAGTGCCTTATGAGTGTCCAGTGAGATTTTGAGTCATTGGATTTTATCCTCCTCCCACCTTTAGCTGTTATCTAAGTGTGCTGATTCTTCATATTTAGGTCCATTAATCTGTCCAGTTAGGCTCAGATGCCACTTCCATTTACATTGGCTAAATCACTCTCAAGAGCTAATGGTCCTCTAATGCAGTCCTACAATTCCCCTTTGAGTCCAGAAAGACAGACAATTTCACAAACCATCCTCAGTGAAAGATCAGAGTAGCTCAGCATAATATAATATCTAGAACCACAGGAGATGTCTGAAGGCTTGAAAGATAACATGCATAAGCAGAGTACCAGAGAAGACCCATTAAATAGATTGTGACTTTGTAGTGTGATTAAAATCAGTTGGACAAGGGTAATCCATCTGTGCTGATGCAAGACAGCTATTCCTGTGAGTTAATGGTGTGTTAAAGAACATGCAGGATTTTTGTCTTCTAAGAACACAGGAACATTTCGTTCAGACTAAAGGGCTGTCTAGTCCTGTACTCTGCCTTTGACTGCAACCAGCAGGATGTGCAGGACAAGGACACAGGGGGGCCCGGGGGTAAAAATGCTGGTTTTTATCATAGGAAATGTGGACCTCTCTGATGAGGAATATAACTGGGCAAGCCAACGAGAGCCACAGCGGATTTATAGAAACAAAACAGATATTTTATTTGTGCTAATGGAAAATGCAGATTTCCATGGGACTAGGATTTCAAAACAAATTTTCAACCTTTGGATTTTTCACAGCAGACATGTCTGTTTCTATTAAATCCCTCAGAATCAAAAGCTACTTATTTTTATCCCTCTAGGCTCTGCTTTCCTATTAAGAAAATCACCAGTGTCACCACTCCAAATGTATATAAAACCAGCCTGTGTTCTTGCAGTCTAAGACTGCAAGGGTCCAGTTAGTGGTGAACTGGTGCTGTATCTCTGAGACAAGGATTGAAATATAGTTTTATGTGTATGCACTTAAACTTGAGGACAGCAAGGGTTCAATGATCCCTGCATGTACATGAATGCCCAAATGCTAGGGCATCTTGTGATTTCTGTGTCTCTGGTGGGCGTGGACCATTTTTGTGAGACCAGGAGGAGGCAGTGAGACTAAGAAAATCCCAGTCTACTGCAGCAAGTAAACAAGGAAGCATGGAAACAAGGAAGACAGTGCTGTCATCTATCAGGCTCAGCTTCTGCTGTTTTAATTCTTTTCACAGGGGGTGTCAAGTCTGGAAATCCTACCAGGTGTTTCAGGGTACAACTTGTGACAAGACTGAAAAACAGACGTTCTGCCTTGCTTTACTGATTGTTTTCACCCTGACAGTTGTGTCAAACCTGGTTCCAGAGAATCATCTTGCCTGGACAAGTCTCCGACCTTTTCCAGGATTCAGACGCTGAATAGTTTCCAGTAACTTCTCTACCAAAGATTGAGGTGCTTTGTTTAAAGTAAGCAAAGTTATATGTAATGGCATCAAGAACTGCTTTTCATCTTATAATTTTGCCTGGTCGAACATTTGGAATAATGTTCGTGCTTTCAATTTTCTTCTGAAAAGGTTGCTTATCTAAACCACTGAACTCTAGCCCTAGATCAGAGTAAAGTGGCCTGATTTTGCAGTGTCTGAGACACACATTTAAGGTTAAAATATGCATCAGTCTTCACATATCAGAATTCTCTGCAGTGGAGTGGTGATGGGATGCATTCCTGGTGCATGGGACAGGTTATTTAATGTGTGTTAATTTTATGGGCAAGCTGTTGGGTTGTACTGCACTGCACCAAAGGGTAAAACAGACAGTAAAAGCATAAGTTACTGGTAATGATGAAAAATATAAGAGCACATCTAAGAGGTGATATATCAAACTCAGCTGGCAAAAGAAAGGATTCTGTAGGTTTGCAGTGCAACACGCTGACATGAAGGAACAAAAAAATGAATGCTCAATAATGCTTATTAGCATCTTCATGCCCAATACCCCTAAGATCAATATTGCAGCAGCCTGAAATATGAACAAAGACAGTTTCTTTTTACACCATTGAATACAAACTTTGTCTTTTATCATCTGTATGTCAAAACTAAATTAGGTGCTCATGTGAAAATGAGTGATTCAGAAGCAACTCCTAGATTTTTGCTCTTTCTCTACTTAGATTAAAGGCCCTTGAACCTATAAGAGGACAAGGCAGTTCTTTTATCTATCTGTGAAAGATAACTTTGCATGTACTTTTCCTCCTCTGGGCATATCAGAATTATTGGTGGTTAATGAGGATCATGGTTTCAGGCAATGCCTTTAATAAAGTTACCTATCAGAGAGATATTAAAGTGTTTGCAAGCTGAAAGGAGGAAGTGGAGAGCAGTCCATTACAGGCTATTACAATGTTCTTGGGTAAGGATCTTCCAGCATAAAGGCAGTCTCAGAGCTCTCATTGTCATTTCCAGAGTTCCACAGTACCTGTCACTGTGTCCTGTTCCAGCAATGACTGGGTTGATTTTTGCAGCAGCCAGGAAGGAGCATGGCTAGGACCTGGAAGTTGTTCTATACCAACTCTCATCATTGCCAGGGGTAGGGGAAGGGAAAATTCCCCTATTCCAGGGAAAAGGGGTTCTTTCCTGTCAAGTAAATGTGTTGGAGGCAGCAGTTGGGATCCCTAATTCTGACCATTGGCATGTGAGTTACTCGCCTCTCATTTTTTAAAATTAATATTGTTACTGGTACTGTTAATTTTCTTACCTCATTGCTGTTTCTAGTAAATTGTTCTTATGTCAATCAGTGATCTTTAGCTATTGTACCTCCAGTTCCCCTGTCCAATCACCCTCAGGAGATGGGGCAGTGGGGAGCGAATGGAGTGTGGTTTTAGTGAGAGCACCAAACTGGAGAATACCATTTTCTAAATCACAGCACCCTAGCATAAAGAAGAAACAAGCCTGGTGCTCTTCATAAACCGGAATATGTAATGTGATTATTTCCTGTTGGCATAGAGTGAGAAATTGATTTTCCACTATTCATTAAACAGCAAGCACCCAAAAACACATCTTAAAGAACAGAAAGATGAATGCCTTGTTTTAGAATAAAGGTATTTTACCTTGTTGTGTCTTCTATGTCCCCCATAAATAAATGTTAAGTGTTAATATAAATAATAGGCAACGCTGTTGTCTAATCTGAAATGGAACTGTTTGATGCACTCTGAATCACTTTGAAAATAGAGTGCATTTCTGAATAAAGGGCATGACATTAGCCTTACATATTCAGAATTCAAATCCTAGAATTGCTTAAACCTACCCTTTGGACCCTGAGAGAGATGTTACAACACTTGCCAGGATGCCCAGGATGTCACCTAAAGTGGCAGGCAAGTCAGATGGTGTTTCAGAATTACAGCTGGGGACAAAATGCAGTATGGAAACAAATGGATGTGGCTTTGGGGACCAGAAATGCTCTAAGTGAAATGCCTCTGGTTTGAAGAAGTCTAAGGAGCTGAGTTTTTTACTCTGAAGCATAAAGTCTCCTACAACCATTGTTTAAGTTTTATGGAGAGTCTTGGGCTGTATTCAGATCCTGGATAGTCACATACCCATAGAACTCTGCCATCAGCAGGAATTTCATGCTTGCCCCTAAGGAATGACTTAGACTTGTTATGCAGTATGTCTTCTGACATTTTAGGCACTTCTTCCCTGTCTGAGTAAGAGGATTCACACATCAGAGAGCAATCCCAGCCCTGGCATGGCCCAGTGACCACTGCCTGCCAAGTTCCTTCACTGATCACCGGAGAGCAATCAACTCCCTGGAATAGGGAGATTTAATTTTCCAAAATAAAACCTTCCAGAGTTAGATGTGAGTAGAAATGAAGAGGCATTCATTATTGATGCCTTTTGTTAAACATTTATGGGGAGCCATAACTCTGCGTGGTATTTTAAATATAGTATTTAGAGATTTATTTCCCTTTCTCCTCTTGGATTGATTTACTTTCACAGGCTTTGAATTAGCTCCATGCCAGCATTTAGTCAGAGAAAGCTTTGGGGTGTGATTCAGCTGGATATTTGAGTCTTTTTATAATATGGTGTGTTGTCTGATGAGAGCTAATGAGCTTCTGGATACTGCAGATATTTCTACCTGGGCTAGGTTAAGGCTTTCTAAAGATGCAGTTCTTCACACCTTCCTTTCCCAAGCAAACTTGACAGTAATACCAAGTAAAAAAATCCCAGTGCAGTGGGGATTTTCAAATCTCTGTGATCTCTTTTTTACACTACCCATTAATTTATATGTCCAGTACAATCCGAGAAATCAGTCTCTGGAGTGTGGGAGATAATCAGCTATCCAGACACAGATGTCTGCTTTAGGATGAGCTACTCTTGAGTCTCCAGTTGTCTTGATTATGTTGCTGTGGAGCTTACACGCCCAGTTCATATTCAGAAAACACACACTCGAGGTCCAATCCCTCCCAAGGTGTTCAGTGTTGCCTTTCAGTGCTACTTTCAGTTGCCCATACACAGGTGTAAAGTGCCATTTCAAATGCCCCTGTGGATACCAGCTAGCCTAGGGGACACTTCAGGGAGGTGATAGTCTTACAGAGATCCTATTGCATATCACCCAGCCTTTGGTTTTATGTCACTCAGAACCTGCATTTGAATGGCTGAATTCTGCTGTTAAAGCCAATATTGATTATTTTGCTCTAGGAAAATAGCTCCTTGAAAAAGATGCTTTTTTTTTCACTCATGCAATACAGAAAATGCGTACACTATATTTGCAACCTCTTCATAATAACTACCTTGTTACTGATTTTCTTCAGTTTTTCTTCTGGCTTATTTTTAATAATGTAGTTACAGTAATTTCATGACAGTAAGGCGCAGCTTAATGCCTAAAATTTTGATTGAAACCTGGAAGTGCGCCTTATAATCCAGTGTGCCTTATATATGGAAAAAGTTTGAGTATTGAAGGGATCTCAAAACAATTTCTGTTTCACATTGCGCAGCAACAAACATGAAGCTCACAATCAAATGGCCACGAGCAGTGAGAGCAGCGAGGGCAGCAAGCAGCCTGGCACCAGGGGCGGCTGCAGGGTGCAGGAGAATGGTGGGTGGGAGTGCCGGGACCCATAGCATGAGGAGGGCACCTGGGACTGCATTCAAAGGCTACGCCGATCCGTGAAAAATGTTGGCAAATTGAGCACCCGCCACTAAACCCTGCAATTGAGGAATTCCGTTACTAATTTGTTAGTTCGCGAAAGTGATGCGCAGATCCTCGCTGCAAAAAAAAAGTGCACTTTATAGTCTGGTGCGCCTTATATATGGACAAAGTTTGGAAAATTGTGGACAACCCGGAAGTGTACCTTATAGTTATGAAATTACTGTACTTTGAATACATACCTGCCTTTTGTGTGCATGCATGTGTTTTCCTTTGGTTATCTACATTATGACTATTTTGTTTTGTTATTAGTTACAAATCTAAAAAAAGTTAAACTATCTTAATTTTATTTTTTTTAATAACTATTTTTGAAATGTTTGGCTCTTATGCCAATGTTATTATAGCTGTTTACTTAGGACAGTGCTTTTCATTCCACTAATAACTGCTCTCCTGAAAGATGAGCTAATTTTGCATAACTGAGAATGCAATTACAGTCTCTTTTCAAAAATTGTGAAAATCCCTTCACTTTCAAATAATGTATTAGATGACGTTGATTATATTTTATGCATAAAATTGAACTGAGTTATATGCATTTATTCCTTTAGGGCATCAGAACTGACAGAAAACTCTTGCAGTTATTCAGCAATGTATGCTAACTTTGAAGTTCATTTCAGTCCTTGTACTGCTTGAAAGTTTTTTGTGTAAGGATAATGAGGTAATTTTTTTAAGCCTGATTTTTATCCAGTTTCTCATGATCTGAATGAATGTCATGGATTGCCCCAAGATCTGATAATTAGCCTTCTTGTTATGATATTCATATATTTGATTATCTTCTTTGTATCTAAATAATCATTTAGGTGACTGATGGAAATTTTCTTGATGGGCGAGTATTGGTCGGACTATTTTTGTTATAGAACAAGACACTGCCACCACGATGATCAGACTTATACATTGCCTGTTGATTCACTCAATCTAAAGCTCATACAGAAGCTGCAGTGTTTTCCTGAGACCTGAGACATTTTGAAGGACACAAGAGCTGACAGACAGACGGGTCCATAGATGTGCCATTAATTTCAGTCACAAGAGGGTTAATCCCCAAATGCAATTGTGGTTGTGGATTTTTCTCTGCTTGCATGTGTGGAGAAGAGAGAGTCATACTCAGCTTTGTTACAATGCCACTGACTATGAAAGGCTGAATCTGAAGTCTTTCCTCAAAGTTCATAGAATTTTTTTTCAGGAACTTCTCGCTTACATTGACTTAAAACTCATTTCCTTTAAAAAGAACTCTAAATTGAATAGAAGATATCTCATAATTAAAAATATTGCTACTTCTGTAATGATCTAATTAGTTTTACCTGCCAGGGTCAGCTTCATTGATTTAAATTAAAAGGAATAAGAAAAGACCTGCCAAGTGACCTACTTTTTAATATATTCAGTAAGATTGAGGTTAGAGAAGCAAAATGTTTTAATGAACACAATCCCTGTTTGCTGAAAGCAAAACTATTACTGATTTCTTATTGATCTGAAAAAGGAAGGTACAAACTAGGTTAGAGGATATTTCACGTTTTTTTCATTAAAAATCAATGAAAACAAGACTGACCCGCTTTATTCCCCTTGTGTTTACACTTGAAACAGATTTGATCATTAGGGGAACAGTAATGGTCTAATTATTTAGACCATTCTTAATTCAAATTGTAGAAGTGGATGGAGTTGCCTAACTATAAATAACAAAATGCTTTTACATAACAGTATCTGGGGAAATGGTGTGCTGGGAGTCAGATTATGGCCACAGAACATTATTATTAATTTATGTCATGACTTCAGAAGCACCATATAACATTAGGTTGGACAGGAACATCAGAGTTAAGAAGAAAAAAAGCTTTCAGATCAGACTTTAGTAATCAGTGTAAGTAATGAGTCTCTCCTCTCTTTGAAGCGGGATAATGTTGTGTGATGTACATTTACAGCTTGTAAACTGCTTGTCTAAAGGCCCATCTCCAAGGCCTGTAAAACAAATAACACGCATTGTTTAGCCAGATATTGCATTGTGGAGTGTTATGGTGATGGTTATGTCTCTACAGTCAAATTAAAGTGCCAAAAGGAGTGATCCTGAGCACTGAACACCAGCTCTGCTTTGGACCTATCCAGCTGGCTCTTTCTTAGACCAAATTTATGTAGGTGTTGGCAGTGTGGCTGTGAGCTTGCCACTGGCACTCGGTCTTGATGCCAGGGATTGCTCTGCTATTTTTTTTTCAAGCTGGCAGTAGGAAGAGAGCCAGTTCAACTGCCTTGAAGCCCAGTCCCAGTAACTCTTTCTCAAATATACCTGTTCTTTCTGCACAGTGACAGCAGTGTCAGTAAAGTTCTTTTCCTGGCAGTGACAGCTTTTGTAAATAGGGAACTTTCAAGCTAGGCTTATAGACTTATTAGGGAGATCAGTTCAGCTGTTGTTGGGATCTGTCTGACTTTTCTGGCTTTTTTGACTTAGAGTCTATCTGTCTCAGTGCAATTATGTATATGAGAGAAATGTATGTTAGTCTTTGTTAGTGAGTTTCTAACCTTTAAAGGCATTGTTTTCTATTTTCACCTTGAGCTTTTGTGCAAATTTTCCCTAGCACAGCAGTACCATTAGTCTTAGCAAGGAGACTTGCCCTGCCCTATACTGAAGGGCTCTGAAGGGCTGAGGGACATGGCCCACTATTTTATTCCTTCCTGAAGCACAGAATTTTTCTAATGCATGCCTGTGACTTAAAACAAGCTTAAACCAATAATGATTCCAGCTTTCTTCTTTGGGCACACAATCGATCATGCTTTGAATGGCTGTTGTGCAGGTGAAATCTAATCTATTTTTGCTGATTTGTGCTATCCTGTTTTCCACCATTTGTATCCACAGGTGGAAAGTACCTTTTTCAGGCTTTATATACCCCTTCATATGAACCTAATGCTTTTACCATTTTTAAAAATAAGAATCACATATGCCTATTTCATTTCAGCAGCAAAACCCCCAAGTAATCTTATAACAAAAATATTTCTTCATATAACTTCTTCAGAACCCCTATTCAGTCAACAATTTGATTACACACCCTTTTTGTAACATTGCCACAGCCAGGATTAGACTAACAACTTGTTAATTAAAAAGCAAAGGTGTTTGGATCATGTATCACTGGATCAGTTTAATGAACTCAACTTTGGAGAAGCACATCAAAGTGGTTAATAAAAGAGGACTTCCTTGTTCTATGATGAATTTTTACACCAAAATTCAAGTGACAAACCATGGCCTTTTGAAATCTCATTATTACTGTTACTGTTAGAAGTTCTATGAATTTCCTACCTGCATGGCTGCAATGTCAGACACAAAATAGGGCAGGCAGATGTCCTGCTCTGTATGTTTTGAAACATGAGATGTAGTTAGGATATTTTCATAGCAGTCTTTTGCATCTTTTATGCAGATTCAAATGTTGTCTAAAATCCTGAACATCTTGGTTATCTAGCCCTGTGCTTGTCAAGGTTAGGTTTTGACTGGCACTTTGGTTTTGCTTCCCTTTATTTTCGTGTGGTTTTTTAGACAAGATGAAGTTCAATCAGTTTAAGTTTAATCGATTAAATTAACACAGATTTATTTTTTTAAACAAATTTGCCCAAGAACCAGCCTCGCCCAAGGCTTTTGATAATCTCAAGGAATTCAGCAAGGAATAGTCTTAAGGAATTTCTCTCTATGTTTGGAGGAATAAATTGGGACAAAGACCTTGCAGAACCATGTGTATCAGGGCTCAGATGTGTTTTCCTGTGCTAATGTTTGGCAGGCACATCAGCTAACAGAAAAGATGCAATGTGTAGTCCTTGTCTGGGGAATGCACTATAGCAGGTGTAGCTGAAAGGCAAGATTTTAGGATAAGTGTCCTTTTTTGAGCATGAATGTGGGTCTAAATTTTCTTTTTCTTCATATTTATATATATATATATTTATTGTTTTTTTTAATTGTCCCCCTTTGGACCTTGTTTCCTCTAGCCTTATACCCTCTTCCCACTAGTCTTTCTTGGGAAAGTTTCAAATGCTCACAGGGCACAATGTCCTAAGTGTAGAGTCACTAACTGCATCCCACTTTAATTGTATCTCTAGCACTGCCCCGTGGACATAATTCACCTTTTGTGGGTGGGGAGGTGGATTGAGTTCAAAATGTCTGAAGTGTAGTCTGAAGTCTGTGTTGTGTTTTTTCAGCATGAATTTGAGGACGTGTCTGGCATGATTTGGAGTAGTGCATAATGTGGAGTGGAGGTGTTTGAAGGTGAAGAGCTCATTGAGAAGGAGTTGAAAGAGTTTGGAGGAGCCCATGCACAAAAGGGCTGTAAGAAAGGCTGAGTAGTGCCAGAGATAAGGGGTCTCTAATACCTTCATGTCCTCCCTTTGGTTTTCCAGACTCCCTGCCTTCCTTGTTATCTTCCCTCTCCTTCCCACTGCTGCAGACTTCTTGAACATTCAGTCCCTCACAGTACACATTTCACTGGCATTATTCAATTACTTCCTTAGAAGAATTGGAGCTCCTTCTGAATTTTCTGCTATGCTCTATTTTTTTTTTTTTAACAGCTCAAAGCATTTTTCCCAAAGCTCTTGCTGGTGAAGATTGCATCAAAACATTTGTCTTTCTTTCTTCAGCATTAAGAAGCTGGTGTGAATTGATGATACGAGGAGGAGAGGCAGCTGCACTGAATGCTGATCTGACTCACATACTACCTTGCTAATATTAAAGACCTCACAGTTTAAAGTTTGAATGACCTTTCATGTTCACAGTCTGCTTGTAAGGTGAGATCTCTTTCCCAAGTGAGCACGGATGAGAATTATGCTCTCTTTTCCCTCCAGGTGTGCACCCACTGTGTAGCTGATATACTTTGGTGGCAATGAGAGCCATGGTGCATCCAAATCAATTAATCCCAGGTGCAAC
>VRYO01002772.1:74778620-74793916 GCA_009812075.1 Sialia sialis
AAAAAAAGTGCAGCTTAAAAATGGACAAATCCCATGGTCTACCCTGCTACCGGGAGGTGCAGCTTATAATCAGGTGTGGCTCATAATTTTGAAATTAATGTAAGTGAAACATGCCATTTTAAAGAAATGTTTAATTGTTTGTTCTCATTAATTTTTTGGGCTATGTTTTTCTCCAGAATTGTGTTTGTCAAATTTGCCTTGTTTGAGTACTCCCAAACCTGGAACACTAATGGTAACTACACATCCATATAAATTTTAAAACACTTAGATCAGTTGACGAGGAAGAGTGAGCAGACTTTTAATTCCAGTACAAGTGGCACTCAGCTATAATAATACTCAGGGCATTATTGAAAGCATGCCTTTTTTTTAGTACAAGTATGCTAATCACTTCTCAGTCTGCAACAACTCTAAGCACTATTTTAGTAGCATTTCTCATTAAAATTGCTTCAGCATTTTAATTAAACAGCATTTGTTTAATCTCCTGTGTGTGTCTTTTAAATTGGTGAAACACTCCTTAACGAGTGTTTTTCTGGCTCAGAAGAACCCCACTGGAACTGTTTCAAGGATGCAGACCTAGCAAGCAGAGAGGGAGAAAGCTGCTTACCTCCCAGGTGTTTTGGATTTGGTTTTACAGCAGGGGCAGGTTCTGAACCTGTCAGAGGGAACAACTCTTCACAACCATGCCAGTAGCTTACTTTTCTCTCCCTCTTCCCTTTTTGTACTAAAGTAAATTATCTTTCTGTGCAATTTTGTGTTCAACACTCCCTTTACCCTGAATTTCTTTTTCATAAACAAAGTCCAAGGAAGCTATGAGTGCTTGTGGCAGCATTAACATTTAGATTCTTGACATTGTGGCAGAGCAGCTAGTTTTACACTGATCAGACATATCTATCCAATCCAAACAATCTAAATCAAACAGAAGAAATGTAGCATTGCTTTTCCAAAGGAAGTACTCCACTTCATAACCTGCCAAGTCCAGACCCTCTTTTAGATATATAAAGTAATGGTGCTGTTGGGAAATGGACATGTTCACATAAAATACAGGTTGTACTCTGTTCTCTTGATTTCTTCCACTTGCAGTGAGAGCTTCTATTGCACTGTAACACTGTCTGAAATATATTGGTTACTGATGAGTCACCCCACTGAAAAAGTGCTTCTTGCATCATATTACTCCATTGCTGCTCTATTACTCTCTTGCTACCCTGTTCTCATGATGAAGGCTTGTTGTGCCAGGCCTTTGGGAGGAAAGTCTCAACATGAGATGTGAATGTATTTAATAAAGAAATAGGTTTTTCACCTGGCATAGTACATGACTTTTTCTGGAGTATGTATTGAAGGACACCATCTCTGGCTTCTTTAGTATTTTTTCACGGTATTGATTTATATTAGTTTGCAAAAGATGGCATAATGGCTTTATTTCTCCTTCCTCTAGGAAATGACATTGGATTTCATTTGGCATTGTCTGTTGAAAGCTGTATCTGATGGCAGACAGATCTCACATTTATAAAAGGCCTCTAGGTTTTTAAATGATATTTGTTTTTGGAAGAGAGATTACACTTTGTATAATTCCAGAGGCATCAAGGGGAGTCACCTCTTCCTTTAAATGTCTCGTTTATGTACTGTACCTTCCTGCTGTCATGTTGAGGTGCCATATTTTGAAAAGACTTTTTGAAAGTACCTTACTATAGTTGCAGTCCAAGTTCTCTGCTATCCCAGCGCTCTGCTTCCAAAGGCAGTCTCTATATATTGTGTAAGAGGTTTATGAAAACACATTTTCTGCAGGGGCTTTTGTATTTCTTTACAAATAACTCTATCTTATTTAGTAGAAACAGGACTTTTTAATAATTGTTTCTGGTTTCCCAGGAAAAGTAGACAGAATCAGATGTAGATGTTATAAAGTTCTAAAGCAAGTGAAACATCACAGAACACACCACATTCAAACATTTATAGATAGTGTAATGAATGATTTAAAAAAATACTTGCTAAATCATTTCAGATAAAAAGAAATAAAATATAAGTTTTATCTTGAGAATCGTCACCATACTTGTACATTATTTGGAGGAATCATGTGGAACAAACATCACCTCTGACATTCGCATTAACAGTGTGATTTCCAGAGGGATATTTCAGTTAATTTCTTTTCCCTCTGTTTTCTCTAGTGGCTGTTCCTTAGACTATGTTTGATACAATCGATAATATAAATCCCATGATTCCTTAAATGTATAAAGTGATTCTTTGCAGGTTGTAAATACTTTTGCCCTATAAGTATTCCAAAGACTCTATTTGTCTGCCTGCAGCAGGGACTCCTGCTAACCTGCTGGTCTGCATCCACCTGCTATTCAGGACTCTCCCTCTTCCTTTTAACTTTTCTCTGCCTCCTGTGTTCTCTCACAGAGAAAAAATTAATTAATGCTGCTGTCTTGACTCCAGGTTAGATCCCAAAGCAGCAGTTTACCAGACAAAAAAAACCCCCATATACTTCTCAGTTTTGATTATCCATCTATTTTCAGGTTTGCTTAAAGTATTTTACATAAAAGGAAGAAGGTGGCATTTTTGGAAAGGTTAAGTATCCATGTGGGTTTAGAAGCAGCTCTGTTATTTATTGATCTCTATTGAAAAAGATACTTCACATTGTCAGGAAAGATGGCCAAAAATCATCTGAACATATAAGCCAGGCAGCCTCAGGAAGCTGTGTAGCCTTAGGGAAAGGGCAGGTAATTATGGTGATGAGATTCTGCCTTGCTGCTCGTGTTTGGGACCAGAAAAGCCTGTGGCAAGAAGGAGGGAAATACTTGGTAAATAATCCTCCTGCAAAAGGCAAATGTGTAACGGGATTTTTTTTTATTAAATCCTACCTCTGCTGCATAAGTCCTGAGAGATTGCAGAAAGTGTTAAATGAGGAGTGAGAAAATTTCACTGCTTGAGAAGAGACTGAGTTGATATTACTGAGACACTCAGGGAGCCAATCCTGCCCAATGGAGACCCCCTAACAAATGCTTCTTTTTCTTTTCCTCCTTCTTTTATATTTGCATCTTAGTTGGAAAGGAGTAGCAATTCAAGTGGAAAGTAGCAACATTGTCTGCTCTGCACTCAAGAAGAAGGAATGTAACTTTTTTTGGGTGCATATTTTTGTTGGTTTGGTTTGATTTGGTTATTTTTACTTATCTGTCTTTCTTTGGATGAGTGATGCTTAAGCTTTGATTAAATATTGGTGTAAGTATCCAACCATTACAGGGACATGTGCATAAGGAGCACTTGTATCTCTAAGACATTTCCAACATTCAAACAAGCCCAGAAAATATTAGGCAACTCTGTCTAATTCTGTGCCTTCGAAACAGGAGAATCTGGATGAATACTCTTCCCACACAAGGATTGATATACTCAGATATGGCTCCTTTTCCCTGGTTCCACAATTTCTTAAATAGAAGACCATCCACTGCTGGATACAGGTAGCTCATCTTAGTTTCAATAAGAGCTGTCTGGCTACATCTCTGGAAGGCATCTGGCCCTTAATGAGAAAATAGGGATTTAATGAAACAGATTGTTCCTGTTCTCCTCACTGTCTGAGTACCAACATGTACAAAGTATTCCAGTTTGCCAAATGTCTCTCCAAGCTATTTTCTCAGAATATGAACAAAGATCCCTTAGAAATAGTCTAGTCTGTTTCTGTGAGCTGTTGCATAGAGTGAATGAAGGTATTGCAGTTAGCTTGAGTGGAAAAGCACTTGCCATAATTCCCAAATGTGATTAGATGGAAAATCCAGACAGCACATTGACATACATTTCATTTTAGCTTATGAGTTTATCAAAGAAGAAGCAGTCTGTATGTGTTGGAGGAATGCAAAAGACCATTTGTCCTGCCTGACTGTTTGTGTAAGCACTGCCAGTTTAACTACCATGCAGCAGTACCATCTGTCAGATCAGCTATAAGGCATGTTTTTGTATCACAATAAAGATCCAGTGATAGCTTCCCTTTCATCTTAAAAGAAGTGGGAAGAGGAAATAGTGACTTTGTCTATCATTTATGTCTAACTGCTGCCTCACTAATTTCTATCCTTTTCCCCAGAAAAAAATGCAAACAAACAAATCATCAGCATCATTACCACCACCATCACCCTTACCAATCAAAAAACCCTCTGAAACCCTCACAAAAGACCAAACAAACAAACAACGACAAAACAAAAAACACCAAAATCCCCAAACCACTCCTCACAACCCTTTTCAGATTCCTCATCATGCCCCCAGGAAACCTGTGTGCCTTAAACATGCTCCATTTTGAGCAGCAGCTTCTGAACTCCCCTTTCCTTTGTGTGATGAAAATGTGGAGCTGATGGGAGCAGTGTGACCAACCTTCTCTGTGGTTTCTGCCACTGCTTGGGATGTGGTGGGTTCTCAGCTTCTGACATAGAACATCAAGTGGACAAAGGCATTCCTGAATTATTTTCTGCATTTTTCACACCTGATTTTCAGACCCCAGATTTTTTTCTCATATAGTCCCATTGTCTGAGAGGATTTTTTTTGGTTAATGAATATGCATTTACAAAAGTGTCAAGATATTTTAATTTTCTTCTTTTGCCTCCAAAGAAAGATAATTTATGTCATAAGAAGCTGAAAATTTTTCTCCCTAAGGGTTTTCCTAGTGGAGGAGGAGGAGGAGTCCTGAATGAGAGCTGGACTAGTGCACTTATGACTAGGTTCATACTTTGTAAATGAAGTCCAGGATTGCTTGGTGCAATAATTTATGCCTGGTGAAACATCTTATTAGGCCTATGAAGTTTTACAAATTAATTATCCCCTTGGCTTCTGGGTGTCTCCTGTGTCTGGCTCCAGAAATAAATTCCTATAGACAGAGGCAAAACTGCTTATGAAGGGAAATGGCTCCAACGTGGCTGGGAGAGTGAGGCATGCATCAGGGCATTGGCACATGAAGCAGCTAAGATCCTAAAGACATATCTTTGTTCAAGATCATTAGGTCTTCTTGTGCTTCAGTCTGATGCCTGAGCAATGAAGTAAGATCTCTTCCATACTTTATTGTTCAGTAAAGTATTACAAAGTATTTGAAGTACGATGTATAGCAGATTTTTTTCCCCTGAGAAATCAGATCATTTAAAAATAAAAAAGTGACTCTTTTTGGCTACAGTGACAATGTTGAGTGACAATGTACAGTAATTTCACAATTATAAGCCACACCTCCCGGTAGCCGGATAGACCATGGGATTTGTCCATATATAAGCCGCACCTGAATATAAACCGCACTTTCCCCCTCCACCTTTTTTTTTTTTAGTGAGGATCCATGTGTAACAAAGTAACAAATTAGTAACAGAATCGCTGACAGCTGGGTTTGGTGTCAGGTGCTCAAGTTGCAAACAGTTTTCATTGACAAGTGAAGCCTTAAAAGGCAGCCCCAGGAGCCCTCCCCAGCCGGCTCTCACTTCCAGGTTGGCATTTCACTGGGATTTGTCCATAGATAAGCTGCACCTGAATATAAGCCGCACTACTGGGGTAGGCTGGATTCTTTAAGGAAAAAGGTGCAGCTTATAGTTGTGAAATTACTGTATTTAAGGTCACAATGACATGAAAAGACAGTTTGGGGTATGAGAGGAAGATGCCCTTTCCCTGGGGTGCTTATCAGACCACTCCCATGTTCCTGGCTCTTTGCTCCCCTCGGATCTTTGCCTGGGTCTGAAGCTCCTCTGTTGGGTGTGGATGGAGATGACATGACTTTTTCCCTGAGAGTCACAGCCCACTGCAGCTGTGCTGGCTTCAGCCTCCATTGATCCCAGTAAGTCAGCAATAACTTCCATGTAGGTGTTCACTGCTGGGATTGCCAAATGGCACTGCTGGGGAACTTTTCCCGGGATGGTGCTGAGCACAGGGGCTCAATCACCTCCCTGCTCCTCCTACAGCATCTGTCTCTCTGAAACACGGCTCCTGCTCACTCTAGCAGGCAACTCCCTTCTCAAACCTCTTGAAGGTGTCGTACTTCATTTGCAGTACTTCATAAAAAGCATATTGGAACAAGCTAACCTTTAAGAGAATTTTTCTGACCTGCATTGAGTTCTTTTATAATTAAATCTGGCACGCTCCAGCTATAGGTTCTGAGTCACCTCTTCACATCACAGCAAGTAGCTGCTGAGACCTCCAGCCTTTTGAAATTACAGAAACATTTTGTAAGACCGTTTTCTATGTTGATTGAGTTGTAGCTACCTTGGGAAAATCTCTGGAACCTTTAAAAGAAACAATTTCTTGTCAGCTCAACGTGAGATTCTTAAAAGACTGAGTATTAGGAAATTATTCCATTACAAAGGAAAAGAATTCTTACTGAAACTTTTAGATGTGCCAAATCCCTATTGACAAGACCTTTCACTTACCACAAATGAGATAAATGGAAATATCAATGTCATATTAGGTAAGCAACTAAATGGAAAGAGTGAGTTTGAAGAGTCAAAGAACCCATTGGGAAAAGCAGAGCATATCTTCAATGGGCTGAAGAAATGAAAAACATTCTTCAAACAGCTGCTTTATCAGGATGTGAAAAGGCCAAGCCTTTATGCTGCTATAATTTATGGATATCTCCTGTTTGTAGGACAAAGTGAAATAGAAAAACTTAATCATATTTCTGCTGGAGAAAGAAAAGACTCAGCCTCCCTTCTCTTTAAAACCTCAAATTAATTTTAACTCAATTGCTGTCTGTATGTCTACCAAGTATAAAAAACTAGGCAGAGATGCACAATGTAACTTTTGAAGAACACTTGCCAAAGACAATGGTAGCAGGAACTCAAAAAGCACATGTAAAATTAGGACATGGCCCTAAAGCCCCAGCTATCAAGCTCTTCCCTCCTTTGGGGGGTTAGAAGTAATTGCAATCTGGTCTCTTCAGCTTTTCTTTCCGTTTTGGCTTCTATACACACACTATCATCATGATTAATGAAGACATCATCATGCACTAAAAATGTTACATTTGACAAGTGCTCCGATTAATGCATCAAATATTATGTTCAGTTCAAATTCCCTGAACCTGTGGAGTTCACTTGAAAGCAAAGTCCTTCCTCTGGGCAAAGCTCCCAGCTTTCACAGCACTCTCATGATTGCTATAATGGAGAGGGGAAATAATGACCATCCCTGCCCCCAGCTGCAATTTCTGAAGCTTTACCATTAACTCATTTCTAGAATCAAGAGGATATATTACTAGCTTTATTTTTGTTCAACAGCAGTGACTTCTGGTGGGTCCTTAAACTCAGCCTAAACTCATTTGCCTAAACTCATTTGAAGAATGGATGACTTTTCTAGCCTGTTGAAAGTGCATCGTCAGAATTAACTTGAAAAACCAAGTCACTATTGTGTTGTACTACAAATCACGTGGTTTTGCCTGCTCTTACCAAATTTAAAATTATGACTTAGTCAATATTTTTTTTAAAAAAAAATCTCAAAACCCCTATTTTTCTTTTTTTTTTTTTTTAGAAATTTGGGGTAGAACTCTTGGAGCACCTGTGAAGTGCTCACCCAGCCACTCTCTCACTTCTCCTCTTCAAAAGGATAAGGGGATAAATTAAGACAAAAAGGCTTGTGGGTTTTGATGAGGACAGGGACATCACTTATCAATTACTTTCACAAAAACCAGAGTCATCTTGGGGAAGTTTAATTTAATTTATTGATAGCTAAAAACTGATAGTTAGGTAGGATAGTGAGAAACAATAAAAATTCTCATGCTTGTTCTTAGGCTCAACTTCACAGCTTCATTTTCAATTCTTCTAGCTCCTCCCTCAGAACAGTGCAGGGGAATGGGGAGTGGGGGTTGTGGCCCTTTCATAGCAATTTATCTCTGCCAGTCCTTCTTCTTTATTCTGTTCTGCTTCTCTGTGTGGGCTACAGTCCTTCATGAACATCTCCAGAGTGGGTCCTTTGCACGGGGTTCAGTGTTTCTAAATGGACTGCTCCAGTGTGAGCTCCCCCATGGGCTTAAGGTTTTGCCAGAAAACCTGCTCCATCCAGCAGGGGATCTCCACAGGCTGCAGCTTCCTTCAGGGCACATCCAGCTGCTGAGCCCCTCCATGGGCTGCAGGTGTGTGTCTGCTGCACTGCAATCCAAGAGTAGCAAGGTCACACCTGTGGTCATCCATATGGGTTACAGGAGACTCTCTGGGGCATCTGCTTCCCCTCCTTCTCCCCTGATCCTGCTGTCTGCAGAGCTGTTTTGCCTCCATTTTTTCTCACTTCTCATTCTCACAGCTGCTGTGTGCCATTTTTTGCCCTTTGCCAAACATCCACAGAGAAATGCTGTCAGTATCTCTGTTTGGCTCAGCTGTGTCTGAGTCCATCCTGTAGCTCGCTGGGACACAGGTGCAGCTCCTCTTTTTTTCTCACAGAGACCATCCCTGCACGGTCCCCCACCTTGTCAGTACATCAAGGTCATCTGAGAATCTATTATGATCTGGTATTAAAATTATTAGCCTCTGCCCAAATTATGGTGCAAAGGAGACCATGTGCCAAAGTCAATAGTATGGATTTTATTTAATGGTAATTGTGAGGTGGAGAGAAAGAAAGATAGAAAGAAATAACAAAAAAAAGTTCTTCATAACAATGTTTAAACTATTAACCATAACATTCAGTCTCTCACAGAATCTTGCTGGATACTTCAGATATGGCTTAAAGGTGGAAAGGTGATCCTGTCCATACAAATTTCTCCTGAGTGTCACTAGAGCACATCACTAATTTCCCTTTGCTTATATCTCATTACTTACTTTACAGAATTCTGTTATTTAAAAAAAATAAAATCTCCTCTCTGTGCTCTCAGCAAGCAGTCACTTGTAGTTTGAAAGGTAATGAATGCTGAATCATGTTCACATAAGAAGTTATGGTGGAGAACTGGTGTGGTACTGGTGATAGGTGTAACAACTAGAGGGGTGATTTGTGGTCCTTATTTCCTGCAGATGCTTGCAATTAGCTGGAGCTTTCTCAGTTTTACCTGGCTATAGCTCAGAATTCTGTTTCTGATGGATATTGAGAGTGTTTAATTCTGAGGTTCATAGACATTATGTGTCTCTTCAGGTCTGTGTTGGCTATGTTCTGCCAAAAGGAATTTATCTCTACAGCACGGCTGTCAGTGCTCCCAGACCAAAACAGGCCTTTGTGGAGAAGTGTGAAATGTGTGCCCCAATTTTCTAGGCTTTCCTAATGCTTGCTGTATGAAGGGCCCTCTGTGAGTTTGCGCATTCATTCTGTTTAAATCACTGCTCAGAAGAATGGGAAACCTTTTTACTTGTCGTCTCATTCACAGTTGGCTTTTTTAATAGATGAGCCTTACAGATAAAAGAAATCAGTTTTCTTTATTCTGTCAAAGTGAAGGTTAAGACAAGGGTTCACAATTTTGAAAACAAGACATAGGGCAATGAAATGAATTATTAACAGTGCCCTTGCATTTTGACTCATAATCTTTCCACTCCTGTTACATTTCCCTTTCGAGATATCATTTATCAGCTGGACTGAGAGTAAACCTTTGCATCCTTTCCATCTGTGTGAGCTGCTGAAAACCTTCTCCTTTATATTTGACCTTCCTTTAATTCCCTCATTCCCTGCATCTCTCTCTCCTTTCTCTACTCCCCCCTTCCCATCCCCTTTTCAATCACTTGGTATACAGATTTTTTTTTTTTTTAAATAAAAACTGGGATCTGGGGGGAATACATCTCTTGCTGCATAAACTCAGCTGCCCAGCCTGGCTTATTCTGAACATAGATGCTCAGTCTTATTTCACTGATCTGATTGCCCTGGTGGTATGCCAAGCTAATGCATTGTGGGGTTTGTCCATTCCAGCATATCAGCCTCACCATAAGGTACTGCAATGGGTTTTTCACTCACCCAGATCATCAGACCCACTCCAGATGCGGCCCAGATAGCCTGAAAAGTCATGTGCTAATGCAGCAAGGCTTTGCTTTGTCCAGCTGCACTAATCTTATGGGCTACTATCCTTTGTGAATAATACAAATAAGAAAACAAAAAGCTGTACAAAGACATCTGTGCATTGAGCCTGAGAGCTCTACCTCTTCCCATATTTTCACTGTGTGTACAACACAGAATAATTTGTCACAGAGTTTGATTTCAATCCCTTCTTTTACTGTTGTAGAAGTACTAGACGAGCATTTGTTCCTCATATGATGAAAGCTTACTATTTTTCCGATCGTAATTTATATCCACTGTGCAGAATGTATCTGACTGGAGTAAAGAGTTATTTATATTCCAATTACAATCAAAGAGGCACAGCAGAGTCTCTTCCATCTCCTGCCTCTAACTTAGCTCTATATGTTGTTGCTAAATACAACATTTCAGCTGCTATCAGACAAGCTGCTTTGTATTCTTATGAGTTTGCTGCTACAAGTGAAAATCCAATGGACAAAGAACTGCGTATGTGGAGTACAGCATTGGAAGCAATGGTTTTATTTTGTGTTGCTCTTCTTGGATAAAAATTGGATTAATATCTACTTGGGGTTTTTTTCAGCAGCTTTAAAATAATGAATGAGGGGCAGAGGTCAAGTTGTTGCTATTGTTCCTTTTTATGAAGCAGAGCTCAAATTCAGCCTACTGTGTACCTGTGCCTGTTGTAGCAAGCATGGTGTCTCTTGGGTCTGTTGTAGCAAGAACAGTGTCCCTGGGTGTTCCTCTGCCTCAGGGGCCAGTGGGCACGTGTGGCCAGTGGGCACCTGCTCCCCTCCAAGGCACAGTGGCCTCATCCATGTGATTTTCTGGGGACAGTGTGGGTATGAGCCCTGCAGGGTGCTTTGCCCTCCTATGTGGGGTTTTTGGGTGCTTGGTGTGGGCTAGCCAGGCACACGGGATGCTCAGTGGGATGGATATTCAAGGTCATGGGCATAGCCCTCGGGACTTGCAATGGCCCTAGGATTTTTCATGGGCAAGGAAGGTCTGGGAGCATGAAGTTCCCAAAAGGAATATTCTGGCTGACATGAGGACAGTGGCCTTTGCGCTGTGCGTGGTGGACAAGCAGCACTGAATGAGTTCCTTAGTCCTCCTGTGGCCACAGGTTAAGGTTTATTGAAAAGCCTTCCCCACCCAAATTCCATTTGACTCTGGCTCTCTGTCTGGGGAGGACAATAAGAGGTGCGAGGGCTGCAGGGACCCTCAGCAATGCTTGAGTGTGCTGGCAGAGCCAGGCTGTGCCAGTGTGGCCCCACCATGGGGCTGTGAGGGGTGCTGGAGGTGCTGGCCACGAGAAGACAAGGTCACACCTTTGGGTGGTTCTGGCATCTCTGAGAGGCTGTGGGCTGCTGTCTGTGTTTGTGTGCCCTGGGGAGATAGCTCATTGCTGCAGAGAGAGCTATGCTGCCTTTCTCAGCTGGGCTGTATAAGTCAATGTTTTGTTTTCTTTGTTTGGAAATATGAATTTGTGTCCCAAACTACCTCGGGGGTTAGCTTCCTCTATAATTAACAAGTGTTTATGTACTCCCCATGGGGTGCAAGTACAAGTCAATCTTTACTTCCTTTCCACTATACCCAGTATGTTTTTGCCAAGGCTCAAATGCTTTCTAATGTAGTACACTCCATCTCTTTCCTAAAATCAATGTTTCCAAACACAATTAGCAGTGCTGTAATAGACTTCAAAATATCACAAAAGAACTGTGAGCTAGAGGGCTCCAAGTTACCACTGACAGACTAGATAAGAATATGTTAGCTCTGCTGCAGGAGAAAGAAGTTCAATTTTCCCTCTTTCACTCAGATAACAAGCTCCAATATTGTATGTTATAGAAATAATTTACATAATTACAACTGTCATTGATCTGTGCTGCTTTTCCATACAGTTGAAAGAGAATATATTTATCATGAAGTTATATCTTTTTTCCCTTTATGCAAGGATTATTTTTCTTTTCCATTTGCATGCAACAAACTGAATGCTTCAGAAATTTTAACTCTACCTTCTTCAACTTTTGTGACCTTTAGTAAGCAAAAAAAAGATGTTACTGATTGCAAAGTGACTGTCTAAAATACATGTTAGTACATTTAATCTGATGATATTACAGACTATTTGCTTCCCAATCTCTTCCATGAGCCCTAAACCACAGGTTTGGCAGTAAGCCTAATAAAAAATGCTAGTTTGATGGAGATGGAAAAGTAACTGGAAATCTCCTTCTAGGTCACAGAGAAATGCCTTCACCTGCCACATGTTTCTTTTAGAAAGGTGTCCCTCAGGTTTTGCATGGAGGATACCTGGCCAGACTCATTCACTTGTTGCTAAAGGTGGGACTGGATCCCTACAGTTCTGAATAGCAGAAATATGTGTAGTTTGTTTTGAAATCAGTCTCTCTTCCAATGGTGATGGTCATTTTGACTCCTGAACCCATATTTAGGTGAGGTTGGTATCAGGCTGCCTTGACTTTAAAGAACAAAAAGAAAAACAAAAGGCTCTTCTTACCTCCCTTTTCCTTTTGCAGAAGATGCAGGATATGTAAAGCTTTTGTTTCTAAATTTAGACATCTGAATTTGGCTATGAGAGGATTGCATCTGTTTAAAAAATAAATTGTGGGGAGAAAGCTTAGTGCTTATTTTTGATAGATTTGCTAAGTACTCCTGCCAATGTAATAATCTTCCAAAATAATCCTGACAATTCAGTGAAGAGGCCAAGAGTCTGAATCATTATTGATTTTATCCTTTAAATAAAATTCATAAATACATTTTTAATTTGCTGTGACCAGTGAAATGGAATCAACACACTGCAAAGGCAGAAATCTCTCACTTGGCTATAGCTGGGGTTTTGCTAAAGGCGAAAAAGAACTGCAACAATCCATTGATTTCAGTAAGCTGCTAACAAAACTTGTGATCATTGCAGCCAGGTACATTATTTCCAGTCAGTTCATAGATTTTCACACCTTCACTGCACTGACATTTCAAACAAGACTTCCAGCCTACCTCTGAGGAAATGTGATGTTGACTAATGCAGGAAGCTGTGCATGTACATGCAAACATTTGCAATTTAGGAACACCAAATTTAATTTGTACATGCAGGGTCTTTAATAACTTAGCTGATCTTTAATAACTTAGCTGAAGAACTAAGAAAAATTTCTTTTTCTTTTCGTTGGACAAGTTTTTATCTTGTCACAGAATCAGAGAACAGTTGAGCTGAAAGGGACCTTTAAAAGCCCTGCAAGGAGAGGAAACATCTCCAATTATATCTCGTTCAGCAGTCCTGATGTGGGGTTCTGATCCTGCTAGGCTTCTGTGTGCCATTGTAAGCCAAATCAATCCCTGTAACTTGGTATGGATCTTGCTTGCATCAGTGCTACCTGTAAACTCTTGCTAGGGAATTTCTGTCAGCCACAGGAAAAGCCAGCAAGGCTTTCCCAGTCAGGTACCAGTCACATTAAGCAGTGATGGCACACAGAATACTCACTGCCAACAGAAATGTGACTGTCAGGTCCCCTTCTGAGCTCCTCAACCTCTGAGATGCCCAGGGCCTTGCCCTTGCAGCTCTGCCTCCCTACCCTGTGCTGCTGCTGGCTGCCTTTGGCAGCGGGGTGAGCATCACCTGGCAGAGCTTTGCTGCTGCTGCAGCTGCTTTTGTGCTGCTGCTCTTGTAGTCTTGTGTTTGCACATCCTGAAGTGTCTCTTTTGCAATCTTTCTCATTGAAAGTGATTGCCACCAGCATGAGTGAGTTTCATCTCCTTTTGTTTCTTTTTGTGTTTCCCTGAAAGTCACTTAAATCACTTGAGTCTATCGCACAGCATCAGCTACAGATTATTCAAAGACATTTTTATGTACTTAAGCTTGTCTCAAGCCTGTCCCTGTATTTTTTTTAAGATGTACAGAATATCAATTTTCTTTCACAATCCATAATTTACTGGTGAAGTCCTTAGACAAAGTATTGTTTAGATCCAGACACTGAAAGTAAATATAGAAGACAAAACATAATACTGTCCCTGAGGCAATGAATTTTAAAATGAGATTTTTTAAAAAAAGAAGCTCATGAGCATGAATCAACATTTGTCAGTGTAGGCTTAGTCAGGGATTTCCTTTGTGAACTGTTACTGTTAGTTTTGGAATTTCTCTGAAGACTTTGCACCTAAGCAAAAATTAAATGGTCTGAACTGGAAAGGCCACCCACAGGCTGTTTAACACACATGGCACCGAAACAGGAGTGTTGCCATAGAATTTCATAGGGAGTGTGGCTGTAGAAAACAATCCGTGATGAAACTGAAAGGCAAATTCCGAAATGGGATCCAGATTTAAAGGACATGGCTGTTTACGTGGATGCAGGGACTTCATCAATTGAATTCAGTGTAATTGTGAGGCTGAATGTTCTGATGAGGAGATGAAGTTGCCCTTGTCTCTTGAGTCCAAGGAATATTGAAGCATTTCTACCCAAAGGGCCAGCTTTGCCAAATTTCAGGAGAGACCTTGTTCATACAAGCAATTAAGAGCAGTCATTAGGAAAATCTTGAAAAATGTGAGACCAGTTTTAAAATTCATTTTCTAAAGTACAGAAGGACTTCTATCCTGGGTTTCACAATGCAAGTGAAAGTACTGACAATATGACAAGAATTACAAATATATAAATCTTAAAGCAGGAGGAGAAGAGGAATAAATACAATCCTTTCTTCTCACCTGTTTTGTCTGGGTTGGGTCCTACAGTGCTGAAAATTTTCCTTTTAGATTTCCTCTGCATTAAATAAAAGCCAGGTGGCAAATACATCAGTGTATTTATGACACGTGCTCCTACCTTCTCTTTGAAGTGAAATCCTGAAGGCCTCCTGTGAATTATGGAGTGCTTTCAATTGCCCATGACTTCAGCAGGTTTGATGATACCAAACATTTCACAGGAGCAATTTCTATTGCACCAGTTCTCAAAATTACAGCATGTAGAAAGCACTGAGAGGGTGTCATGGGGTTTTGACAGCTGGGTCAACTACACACCAACATTTGAGTGGGCAATAGCTTAGACCCAATTAGTTTTACTAAATAGCATGACAGAAATGGATAAAAAACACCCACTGCCTCTACAGAATGACCCATTTCAGTTACAAGGGAGGGTGGCCCAGCTTTGGCATTTAGAAAATCAAAATAAACCAAAAAGTAATTGTAAGAGTGATATTCTGTAATGCTAAAAATCCACAGTAGAGGTAGAAGCAAACAAAAACCTGTTTCTCATTGAAATATGTAGATTAGATGAGCAAAAATGCAGACTGAGGTTGAATCTTCTTGGAAAAACAAGTTTAAATCCTACAAATTACCAGAGTGAGAATAACATAGCCAATATTTTTTGCTAGAAAAGCTACAATAATTTCATGAATATAAG
>VRYO01002772.1:74812137-74840794 GCA_009812075.1 Sialia sialis
ATGGGGTAATTGTATCTTTAAGCAAAAATTATGAGTTCTTTTTGGTATCTTATGCAGATATATATTCTTCAGAAATCATAGAGAGCTGCAAATAATTAGCTTGATGATTGAGTCACATAGAATATTCATATAGAATTCATACAGAATTTGTTAGAATTGTAAATGCAGTGAATGCTTTGCCTTAAAAAGCATCAGAGACTCTGACAGATACAGTGAAAAAAAGGGATATTTTTGAGGGTGCTAGATGGGGATGAATAGTAAAAGGATGCTTGCTTTTTGCCCCAAGGTGAGGTTAGAACTCAGGAAGATATTCCTTGTAAAGTCTAATACATAGAGTTCTGAAACAATCTTGTATGAATTTTTTTCTTCTTCTTTTCAGTGATATTTAATGGCTGTTTGAGCTTCAAAAAATCAAGTGAATGGAAAATGCCTGAACTTCACCTGCTGCTTTTAAGCAGCAACAAATGTAAGAGTGAATTATATTTTCTTTAGTGCAGAAATCCAGAAAGTTTTACCTGCCTCTGATGTTGAAAGAAAACATGTAATTCACACTTCTATGAAGGAAAATATATGTGTGTAATCACAGTCTTTTTCTTTTTGTTAAGGGCAAACCATAACTGGAGGGAGTGGAGGAAGTCATCCAAATCTTGTGTGAATACCACTAGCTCAGAGACTGTTGTAACAGCCTTCTGCAAACACAAAGACCATATCACAGAGACCATTCACATTACAAAGATGTAAACTATTTCTCAAAATACTTGAAGAATCTTCTGGGAGCACAGCAGTACCAAATATAGAGGGCTTACTACAAAATCTTCTTGCCCTAGGCACTGAAATGCTGCTCAGTTTCCTCAAATAAACTCATCTCTACACATAGTGAGATTGTAGATGTGTCAAATTAATTTGGAAAAGGATCTGTGCCAGTGAAAGTGCATGTGGTTGTCCCACATTGGCATAAGTTCCTGCCCTGGTGTTGCTGTCTTCAGTGATGAGAGTACAAAACACAAAACTTCATGGGATCCTAAACTCTCCCCTTCCAGACAAAATACGTGTCTTCTGAAAGTAGCCCTTGCTGGAAAATTAAAAAATCCCTAAATCTCATTCCCCCTGGACTATTAGTACTGTCTTGTCTCTATGTAAGTTTTATTGCCTCCACTTCCTTCTCCTCAATTAAATTTTCATTTATTTCTTCAAAGACAAGACTTAAAAAAGACACTACAGGTACTCTCTGGACTTTGATTTCTTTTTCTTTCTACTACTCCTTTCTGTTCACAAATACAAACCTCTCATCTGTTTTTCTTCATTTTGCTTCTGTTATCTCCCAGTGTTCAGATGCCTCTCCTGTACTCTGAGTGTTAGCTGACAGAATTTCCTCATATTCCACATTTAAGATACCCACCAGCAGCCCCCACCTACCATTCTATAACCCTTTTCCAGGCATTTATTTTCTTCCATTCCTAAGCTTGTTCTTACTCCAAAATCTTTTCTTCATCCCATCTCCAGTCTCTCCTCTATCCCTGACATATCTCTTAAACTTCTGTCACCAAAGCCTTTGATGATGGCAGCTGCATCTAAGATCCACAGTCAGATTATTTTTTTCAAGCTGTCAGGCTCATGCAACATGTTTAACCAGGCTTTTATACCTTCAGTCTTGCCCTTCTCCAGGGACTCTGTCCTCTCTGGGCTTCTTTCCTACTCTCTAATCGTGTTTTTTGGAGACAATTCCTTTAACATTTTCTGGGTCTTCAGTAGCTCTTTTATGACCCTATCAGCATGTACTGTCTTTGAATAATATCATCAGAAAACAAACTCAGCTCTGGTCCCTAAGAAGAAGATTTTTCTCTTGTACCAAATCCTGATTTCTCTCTTTAGCACTCCCTTCTGAGTGTTCAGTGATACGCTTTACTTACCTGTGACTAAAGGCAAACTCATTCTCTCAGGGCCACTTGGCAGAGATAGATTTGTTCAGTCTTTAGTCAGTGGGGTCATGGCTGATGACTGCGATGCTGCAGCAGTGTGACAGTTCAAACAACAAATAACCATAGAGTTGAAATAAATCAATATTGAAATGAATGTTGCATTACCTGTGAGAACACTTACATAAAGAATATTTATTGGCTTTAAAAAATCTGCATTTGAGTGTATTGTTCCATCCGGGTGAGCCAATGTCTTTGATACTTCCAAAACCAATATGTTTTGGTGATGTTGAATGAGAGCATTTTATGTAAATATTGATCAGCAGTATCAGATGACATGCATGCTAGGCTTTGAATATAATTTGGAAACTAACTAAACCATTGCCAATAAATTGCTTTCTTTTGGTTTTGCCAATCATCTGAAGAATTAGAAGGTCTCTAGTGAAATGGAGATATATCATAGGGGTATGGAGTCAAGTTGATGCAACAAGGATCTGACTGTTCCTTTAAAATAACAATGTTAATAAAGTGATAAATACTGTATTCCCATCTTAATTTTAACACTAAATTTGAAAGCAGTGTAGCAATAAATAGTGATGGCTTGTGAAAAAAGTGTTTAGGTCCAACTAAATTTCCATCTAGCTTTTAATTTCAAAATCAATAATGTGAAAACATTTGCACATAATCAAGTAATTGTGAGGGAGTAAAATAGCCTATGAGCTTGCAGTGATCATATTGGATAAGCTGTGGCTTAATCTCTCTCTATTGATTCTTCTTCCTTTCATTTACTTGATACTCCATGGAAATCTTATCGTCTAGGCACCTGTGTTTTCTTAGGAAGTTACAATCAAGGCTGACAAGTTGATGTCCATTTTCACCTATGCATGAAAGTACTGGAGGAAGACAGGCATTTTTCTATCTTATTCTTATGTGAGGCTTTATTATTCACCATGTAGGACAGCTTCTCTTTGGTGTCTCATCTGTAGAAAAATAACACATTTATCTTCATTGCCACCTTTTGATTTCCAAGGCATGTTGAAAATAGTTGTTGAGTGAAGCAGACTTCCAAGCTGATGGTTTGAAATCAGAGCCACAGAATCCTTTAGATTCTAAAATGACCTCTTAGATAATAGATTCTAGCCACTAACCTAGAACTGGCTGCCAAATCAATTAAACCATGTCCTCAGTGCCATATCTAACCTTCTTCTAGATACCTCCAGGAATGGTGACTCAACCTGGACAGCCTGTTCTGGTGCTTGACAACCCTTTCTATGAAGACATTTTTCCTAATACCCAATCTGAACTTGTCCTGGTATAACTTGAGGTAGTTTTCTCTTGTTCTGTCACTTATTACCTGAAACCAACCATCATCTAGCTACAGTCTCCTTTCAGGGAACTGTAGGGAGTGCTGTCTCACCCTGAGCCTCCTTTTCTCCACAGGCTGAACACCTCCAGCTCACTCAACCACTCCACATCAGACTTGTGCTCCAGACTCTTCCCCAGATCCATTGCCCTCCTCTGGACTTGCTCCAGCAGCTCAGTATCTTTCTTGTAGTGAGGGGCCCAGACCTGAGCACCAAATTTGAGTCGTTGTCTCACCAGTGCTGAGCATGGGGGGAAGATCACTTTCCTGGTCCTGCTGGACACAGATTGCTAATGCATGGCCTTTTTGGAAACACTCTAGGTCATGTTCAGCCAGTTGTCAACAGGACCTGCAGCTTATTTTTTGCTGAGCAACTTTCCAGACAGTCTTCCCCCTGCCTGAAGGGTTGTCTGGGGTTGAAGTGCTGGACCCGGCCCATTGATCCAGCCTGCCCAGATCTCTCTGCAGAGCCTTCCTACCCTACAGCAGATGAACATTCCTCCATAACTTGGTGTCTGCAAAATGGCTGAGAGTTCTCTCAACCCCCTGACCCAGATAATTGATAAAGGTTTTGGTTATGGAGAACACCCCTTGTGCCTGAGCACTGACTGGGTGTACTTCCTTTCACACCTCTCTTGAGCCCCAGCTGTCCTGCCAGTTTTTTACCCATCCAAGAGCACACCCATCCACACCACTGGAAGGCAGTTTCTCCTTGAGAATGCTGTGGGAAACAGTGGCAAAAGCTTTACTAAAGTCCAGAGAGGCAACATCTGCAGCCTTTCCTTCATCCACTAAGTGGGTCACCCTGTCATAGAAGATCAGGTTAGTCTTACTGACTAGGACTGATCACCTGATCATCCTATTAAACTGTTTATTCATTAGAAACATAACAAACCCATTGGTAGCTGATGCTTCATCTGATTAGTAATGCTGGATATAAAAAGAATGGCACTTACGATTACAGTAATGTCAAGACTAGAAGGCGCATCCTAAAGCCTAAAATTTTGGTCAAAACCCGGAAGTGCTCCTTTTAATCTGGTGCGCCTTATATATGGACAAGGTTCAGAAATTTGCCAACCTGGAAGTGCGAGCCGCAAGTGCCAGCAGCCGTGCTGGCAGCCGCAAGAGCTGGCACCAGGGGCAGGTGGAAGTGCTGGGGCCCGTGACACAGGGAGGGCACCTGGGGCTGCGTTTAAAGGCTACGCTGATCCGTGAAAACTGTTTGCAAATTGAGCACCTCATAATAAACCCCGCGATCGCATGATTCTGTTGCTAATCCGTTACTTTGTTGCGCATGGATCCTCGCTGCAAAAAAAAGTGTGCCTTATATTCCAGTGCGCCTTATATATGGACAAAAATCAGAAAATTGCTGCCAACCTGGAAGTGTGCCTTATACTTGTGAAATTACTGTCCTTGCATTTCTCAAACTAGATTCAATAACATACCATATTTGATGTCCCTCAGTGGTGTTTCCTGTTATTGTCCTTTGAGATACAGAATACCCTTGCTCCTTCCTCTGGTTCAAAGCATGTGAAGGCTTTATCTATGAGAATCGAATAACTGACATTTTATAAACATGCTACCATTTAAAATTAACTTGATGTCATAATTCACCTCTGTATTTGGGGAAAAACCCAGTTGTTTGTATTAAAATTGCTGGGCCAATGCTCTCAGGGCCAAAATTTTAGCTAGAGTAAATTGTGTGGTTTGAAAGAACTATGGAGATAGCACTTGAAGGTATTCATTTGGCTTCCATCTTATAGAGTCATTGTCTCCTGTGGGCTTCCTGAAATGCATGTCAAGCAAGAACTAGTGAGAAATGAAAGCACTCAGATAATCTTACATCTGTGCATAAAGGGCTTTCCACGGGGTAGTTTAATGTCTGTGGTGAATACAATCTGTAGTTCAATAATGTCTAACAATTTGATTAATATTGACAAAGTAGGCAAATCTTGTAAAATTTTGCATATCTGTGGCAAGATCTTTCAGAATTTCTCTGCTAATTTTTTACCAATTGTAGATTACCTGAAGGTCTGAATGCTGATGTTACATTTAGGTAGAAATTAAAAATAAATCTGCTACAAATATAAATTTTGAGTGTCGTGTGTTTCTGAAGTCTCTGTGCCTTTCAGGGAGTTATGTTCTGATCAGTTTGTTGGAGTGAATTAAAGCAGTGTCCCAGTTTAAAGCTGAAAGGCACAGAAGAAACATCTTTTCAGCATTTTGCTCTCGTCTTGAACCACCAGTTATCTCTCAAGGCCCGAGATATAAAACAATTTTCTTGTGAAATTGGGCAAAAATCATTGCAGAATCACCAGACCTCAGACATGTTTGGGGTTTTTTCGTTTTGTTTTGTTTTGGTTTTTTTAATCTGGTAGTGATATTTTGAAGAGCTGGTCACCATAGCAACAAAATAGGTTTTACAGGCTGCAAACAGTTCAAGAGTCTGTTGAACTGACAAAATGGCATGGTGCAGACAAAATAGAAAAATGAGTTGTGTGTCTTTCGGGACTGCTGCAGGAAGGGATAAGCCCTTTCTCTTTGAGAAAATTTTGACCTTGAATATTAATCTATTTTCTTTTCTCTAATGTAAGTATAAAAATGTGTCTAGACACTAAAATAAATGCTGTTGCAAGTGTCATTGTAGATGGCATTGTGAGTTCTCGTTTTGTAGTGCTGCAATCTCTGTCATGCATGTATTTGAGTTGCCAGAATATGTCCAAGCAGGGGCTGGAGGTGCAAGAGTTCAGCACCAGAACAGGTTTCTGCTCTCCTAGCAGTAGAGCTGCAAGTAGGGTGCCTTGGGGGCTGACTCTGGGCTGTGCTGGTGAACTCAGGACATGACAGAGCATCTTGAGCATGACTCAAGGTAGCTTGGGTACAGTTCTAGAGCCAGGAGAGGGGCACTGTAGCAGCCCTGAGTCCTCAGTGGCTGGAGTGGGGAATCAGCGACCCAGGACAGCCACTGACACAGCTCCTGAAAGGCTGAGCTAAGGACATCCAACACCTCTTGTGCCCCTTGGTTGGCTCTTCCTGGAGGACCTGGGTAATTTTTTTTTTTCTACACTACATTCAACTGTGTTATGAATGTAGGCGATCAATTAAAAACCTGCCTCCTTGAGTGAACATGATCCTGGGATTTTCTGGTCTGCGAGTCTCTGTGATTGCTTTTTTTACTTGACTGTCAGCATTTCAGGGAAGGTCGTAAGTCTAGCTACACTTTTTTCCAATTCTTTGTCCTGGCTTATATTAGTTTTTTTCTAATCTCCTAACTAAAATCCAGTATTTTCACCATATTTCTCTTTTTCCTTCTGGGACATTAACTACTTCTTTCTGATTCTGGCTGTCAATGAAGGTTGTCCTAGGAGTACAGAGGAGGGTTCAAGTGCTGGTTTGCTGAGTGTACTTAGGTTCCAGAGAATTAGACTGTGGTAAACGTAGTGTTGCTTTAATAAAAATCTGTTTAATCCATTGCTTTCATCCCCATAGTGAAACTTCCTTTCTTTTATTCTATATCTCAGGTTTGAGATTGCATCCACTGAAGGGAGGTGGAGATGCAAGGAAATTCTTATCATACCTGTATCATCAACTAATCCTGATTAATCCTTGAATGAGATTTTCTCAAATCCACTCTTCCTCTGTGCTCAATTGTACTTGGAACATTCATGGAGAGGCAAGTTTAAACTGAGTTCTGAAATATTCTTTAGGGGAAGGGACTCTCACCCAATTTTTGTTCACATGTGATGAGTAGACAAGACCTTGTTGAAGAGGTGACAGTCTGGGTTACCAGCAGGTATTCTGGGCTCAGCTCACCTTCAGCCTGTCAGGGATGCAGTAGATCCAAGTTCAAGTTGAACAGTACCCAAGAGCCTGGAAAGTGGCCAGGCAATGTGCCTGGCATGCTTACATATATTCCTGAAGCTGTTGTTTGCATTTCATGGCAGATGGAGCTGGAATTTTCCAATTTCCTGTAAGGGGAAAGTATCTGGGGCAAGAATACAAAGCCTAGTGAATTCCAGCATTTTGGAACAAAGATAAGCTCTGCAGTAAAACAGCCAAAACAGAGGTATCAAGGCAAATAATTGACCATTTTTATTATCACATTTCCATCATTTATTGTTTTGAAAGCAAGAAGGAAATACAGGAGAAAAGAATCACGGATGTATGTCATTCAAACATCACTAAGAAATTCTGATCTAAGATGGTAAATTAGAGAAGTACTTTAAGTTAGGGGATTACTGAGTCTTAATCCAACTATTTTCTCTTGAGTTCTTAGATTCAGCAGTTTATTTAAGTAGGAGATTGAAACAATCTGTTTTTGTTTTTGTGTGTGTACAGTTTTGTGTTTGGATTTGGTCAAATAGCAGAAAATTGTTGACACGTAACTCAGTCACAAAATTATGGAACAAAAGCTTTTTCAGTATACAGATTATATTACAGAAATGGTTAAAAATACCTTTCTTTTTGTCCAGCCCTATCATATGCTTATGTGTGTGTATAGAGATGTATCTACACACACCCACCTCCCCACCCACCCCTTCAGGTAGCTTTGTTTGAATTAATCATGAAGTTCCTCAAGCCAAGTGATTCTCTGTCCATAAAGCCTCCAAAGGTCTGTGCTCAGGAACTTTCCTTTCCTCCCTGCATCCCAAGGCCTGTGCATCCCCAGTGGTGCATCTCCAATCCAATCTCCAGACAAGAGTGTACTTAGAGACTTGAAAAAGCTTGAAAAAATTTGAGCTGGGGCTCAAACTTGAGACCCATGTTATCAACATGACATGGTAGCAAAGGCACTATATGCAAACAAGCTCCTGTTGCACCATAATTCTTTTGGGCTTTTCTATTCCTTTATCTTCAGCTCTATCTGCAATAACCTTACAGCAGCCTTACCTCAAGCAGCCTGCTCCTCATAGAAAACTGTGGTGCCCTGACTAATCAATTACCTGTTGCCTATTCATAATCAGTTCTTGAGGTCACAACTAATGCCTGCAAGCATACAGGGAGTGCAGGAGGGCAAAAACAAGAGATGGGTTGTACCAGTCACAGGTATAACCAGGGCAATTCATCTCTGTATGTGTCAGCAGATGGGTCATTCATTGCTACCTGCAAAACTGTGTGGAGCAAACTGAGGGTATAAGTGAATGAAGGAAGCAGTACCAGATGGAAAAATGTATTTCTCACAATGATTTTTGTTTTCTTATATATGAAAAACCAGATGGCTATAGTTATCTTTTCTTTAGTATGTTGCAGACATTTTGCTTCCAAAATGTTCTGACTCCTCTGTCAGCACCAACTGGCAGTATAAACACCTCACTTGACTTTGAACCCATAGCAGCTAGATATGAAATTTAAGCTGGCTGAAGATTAGACTTGGCTGCTATGGGCACATTAAGTGCAACTGCAGAGGAAGTTTAATTTTGCCTTTTCTGGATACCTATCTTAAAAAAGGGTAGATTGGTATCCATCTGTATTGAATCACCTCTTTGCTCAATATATAGAAAATCTAAGCTTTGGCTTAAGCTGATATGGCTAAGTTTTAAAGGGCTGATTATAGAGAAGAGGAACCCTGTCTTAACAATCTGTGTAAAGTCTTCCATGCATTGCTGTTCTTAAATATAGATTGCAGTTGGCAAGGGCAGAGCTTTACTGTTCTGAGTCTTTTATAAAGGATGTGGATATCTTACTCGTTTTGGGAATCAAAAAGTCTTCCTGTCTGGGAGGTGATGGTCCATTATGATCCTTGTAAGAAAGGCACTCTGACTCGATAAGGCATCATTTAAAATATTACAGTAATTTCATGATTATAAACCGTGCCTTTTTTATTGAAGAATCCAGCCTACCCCAGTAGTGTGGCTAATCATCAGGTGCGGCTTATCTATGGACAAATCCCAGCGAAATGCCAACCCGGAAGTGAGAGCCGGCCAGGGAGGGCACCTGGGGCTGCCTTTAAAGGCTTTGCTGGTCTATGAAAACTGTTTGCAGCTTGAGCACCTGACACCAAACTCCGCTCTGGCGCGATTCTGTTACTAACTCGTTACTTTGTCACACATGGATTCTCGCTTTAAAAAAAAAAAAAAAGCGGCTTATATTCAGGTGCGGCTTATATAAGGACAAATCCCGTGGTCTACCCGGCTACCCGGATGTGCGGCTTATAATCAGGTGTGGCTTATAATTGTGAAATTACTGTATTTATTAGCACTAACACTGGAGGATAAAGTAGTATTGATAATCTTACATCTCTTTAGATGCCAAAAACCACTGTTTGGGCAATTGAAGGGACCTGTGATCCACAAAGTGCAGGCCTTGTCTGCAGAAGAGATGGGTCCACTTTGATAATTTGAGCTGTTACAGAATTTTCCTACAAGGACATGGCTCTATTCATAGTTTCTACTGTCAAAGTTAGGGATTTCTTGCTATAATTTTAGAGAAGGTTTGGGTTAGGCTGATGGCCTAATCCCTGGTACCATGTGGAAGCTGCCTGCAGGCTCCTCTGTGACAGCAAACTGGCTGAGTTTATCCTGCATCCAAGAGCTTTGTGTGGCACAGCACTGCCTGAAGCCAGGCTGGGCTTGCAGAACAGCATTGCACAGCACAGCCTGACTGCTCAGGTTAACTGCAGTGGGGATTGCTGCCTCCTCAGTGTACAATGGTCTTCAGCCAGGACCACTGTCATATCTCCAGAATACCTGAGGAGCTCTGCAAGCAGTGTCTGTGTTTGCTTTTTGTGAAAGCTTTGTAAAGCTGGTTAACCATGCATGTTTGTTATTTTGGGGCATTTCTGCAAAATGTCCTTGCTCCCCTGCTGTGTGTCCTGGGCTTTTTACTCAGCAGCTGCTCTTCTGAGGCCCTAGCAAAGCCCCACACATGATGCCCCTGTGAAAGAAGCTTAAAACATTGCAATACAAAATTGAGAGCTGGGACAGATGCACAGAGCAGTGACCCAGGATGATTGTTTTAGTCCAGCATAGGAAAAGTACATTCTAAGAGAACCTTTATGTCAGACTTACTATTAGGAAATTTTACACTGAGATGTGTGCACTTGTTTTTATGAGAGTCCCAGGGTGACTTTTTGAGTCAAACTGACATCTCTTCCTGGAAGGCAGGTTCCATTTAAGATGCTTTTTTATCTCAGTCTCTCCCAAATACAGATGTGCACCCTAAGAGGTTGTGAGTGAATGGCTTTGGGACTTTTGAAATGTTAGTTTTGCAGCTAACTCATTCAACGAGTAAATAGATTTTCTCCTTGTGAAAGATTAGGTAGTATTTTTACCGTGGAGACAATCATCATGGAAGATGCTGAACAAAAATACAGATATTCCCTGCTCTGAAGCATACCCAAAGCCCTGGGCACCACCTGCCCTAACAACTTGTTTATGGCTTCTCATCTGCTAGGATTTTTCCCCGTCCTTGTCTTCAGATCCTTTATTGTACCTTGATAACAAGTTTTTCCTTGAAATCTTTTGCTGAGATGTGTAGATTTGGTCTCTTATGAGGCTAAACAGAAAGGAAGAATGGTTTTAGGGTTGCTCAAAGACAGCTTGACAATGACTGTATAGGGAAACATTAGAGAAAATGCCAAATTTTTTGTTTCAGGTAAGATGATTCTTTTCTCTTTACTTTCAGCCATCCCAATCTTGAGCTAATAAAGCTCATCTCCCCAAGGTCACCTATTAGTTTCTAATTTTATTGCTTGGCACAATCTCAGCTATATTCAATTCTCTCTGTACTTTAACCCTGCAATCTGCCATTTCCCCCTGCTCTTCTCTCTGCAATTATCAAATTACATATTTTTATATGTAGTTGCCATTTTTTTTCTAGCCTTGGTGTCCAGATGGTGCAACCTCCTCTTCATACTTGGCTGATGAATTTCTTGCTACACTGATTCTATCTGATCAGGCATTTATGAGTTTTTTTGTTGTTTAAGGAATTTTCAAAACTTTCACAAGGATGTTTTTAAGGTGTTTCCAGTCCCTCAAGCTTTCTTTTAAAAGATCAAGCTCCTTCAATTTTGTATTTTGATATTTACCATACAAATTGCCTTCAAAGGTCTTTTGTTTCTATTCATTTGGATTAAGAAATAATAATTTTCAGCTGTAAATTGAGTACATGCTCAGATTGCTGAGGGAAACTTTTTTCCCCCTTAAAGCATGTATATAAACAATTTATGTTATTATTCATTTGGTTGTGAAGGACAGGACAGAAGTCCCCAATTTGGCTTTGGTGTAGTTGAGCCTGACTTTAAAATATTGATTCAATCTATGAAGGGTTGATTCAACCTTGGTCTGGTCACTACAGACCATTAGTCAGAGTCCTTGGCTTTTACCACTCTCAGCTCTAGGCTTGGTCTGGATGAACATCAGGTGCTGCTCCCAGAAATCTGCTAAATACAATCTTGGTCTGAGAAAAAGGGCCACTTAAATAATTTAAGACCTAACAGATGGCCTTCCTTAAATACAGAAGTCATCGTGATTCTATGGGTAATGTCTTAGAATTGGCAAAAGATTTGTGAAAAGGAAATACTGGAAGTTTCTTTGGCTGTAAGATGTTGGGAACAACTTGGCAATTATAGTTTGTGGGTAAGTAATATGAAATTGGAGGCATTTTCTTCTTGAATTTGAAGTTTCCAAAACTTCAGTCAGCTGTGACTGAGATTTTGGACAGAATGATTATAGTAATTACAAGTGACATATTTGTTTATCCTTTTAACATAGGCAGAAAAAGGCTGTTAAGTCACTGGAATGATTCAGATAGAATGAGGAAAAATACTTTATATAATCAAGAATGAATTTGCTGCTACAAGGACTAGCATTTATTATGGAAAATTTTTCTACTTACCCACCATGCAAATTTACAAGAGTACCTACAAATATATGCACTCAGGTACTTTGCATAACATTAGTGGCTACAAACTAATGAAAATATGCTTGGGTCAGACATTAAAACCTATCAAAACACTCTTAAAGTAAATCCCAATAAAAATAAACCCCACCATTATCACCTGTGAAAGGATTTAATGTAATAAAAACAGTTTTGTATAATAGTGTTTTTATTTTGGATACAAAAAAAAAAAAATATTCTGACAAGTCTATTTGAATGACTCTGTGGTAACAGAAGAAATGTGCAACCAAAAGCAGCTTCCAGCTAGCAGTCCAGATATGTATTGCTAAATTTATGGGTAGCAATTTTCAACAGAGCTTTTCATTTTTCGAAATTGTTCATTAATAACACACAGGGCCTATATAATTTTCAAATACTTGCATATTGAGCAAACTCAGTTACATAAACATCTTGGGTCTTGATTTTACCTTACAAAGGATTTGCTAGCAAAAGGCTACAGTTAGTTGAAATGACCATTTTTTCAATACTTATCTCTATGTACATTTCTTAGATACGCACAGGCTTCTGGAAATTACATGATTATTATGAATATTTAGGAAAAGACAGCTACTGTGTCTCTCTAGCAAGTTCACATTGCATTGTGTACCTGAGTGCCTTAAATATTATCACCTCTGGTGGTAACACTCTCATTTCCTCAAGAGTATCCTTCTGTTACTGCAACTCCATTGTTTTCATATTTCTATACCTCAGTCTAGGTAAATGTGACAGCTGGACTGGGTCCTTCCTTTGTGTAGGTTTGATTTCACACATCTGAATCTGCCTGTATTGAAATGTATAAAATCTTTTCCTTGGAGTGTTTCCTTTAGCTCAGCATGGCAAAGGAGTAGAAATTTCTTCCCCTTCCTCCCACTTACTGTTGTGGCTTATTTGGAACCTCAGAACTCACAGAGATCATATTTCAACTGTTTCAAAACTTTTTCTACAATCCATGTCATTAATTTGTGTGACTGCTTTTTTGCCTTCTTTCTATTTATTATGAAGGTCCGGCCTCAGTATGAACCTTGAGAGATTGCCATCCGGGAGCATTAAAGAGATTTAAATCCCTTAATGTTCAATGCTTTAAAAACTATTTTATGATATGCCAATTAAAGGTGACATGCTGCAATCCCTCAATTGTGAGTGGCTGCCTAAAGTAACAGGATCCCACAGAGTGCATTACAGATATGGCTCAAGAGAAAATTGGCAGTATGTAATTTTCTCCTCTTGCCCTTTCCTCATTCCCTGAAAAATGCAACTTAAAAAAGGTAAGGAGCTCAACACAGATAATTTCTGGGTTGAAACATGCCGTTTTTCTTGGAGGAAAGAAAGTTATAAGTGACAAAAACAATGGCTATCCAAAGTGGATATTTCCTGATGCAGGAAATGTAACTCCTGGGATGGGGGCCTCTCCCTTCATAAATATTTTCCAGAGAAAGGTATAGAAAACTGTAAACTCAAGCAGTCTTGCTAGAGATGATCAGTTCAATACTTATCTCTATGTACATTTCTTAGATACCCACAGACTTCTGGAAATTACATGATTATTATGAATATTTAGGAAAAGACAGCTACTGTGTGTCTCTAGCAAGTTCACATTGCATTGTGTACCTGAGTGCAATGTTCAGGTGTCCTTTCTGACCTGTCTTTATGGTCTACTTCAACTGTTTGAAGCTATGACCACTCCATTCTCCATTCTGGGAGAGTGGATGGCAACTCCCACTTTTGGGAAACAAGAGAAAGCAGAATAGCTTTGGCACACTTGTTACCATGTTCTCTGCATTTTTGAGAATTGTTTAATATTTCTCCTGTAGCACTCAACCCACTACTCTGATTAAATGGAATAAAATTATGAAGGAAAATGTATTCTGGTCAAACCTGAAGCCAAATCTACCTTTAGTGGAATGAGATGCAATTTCTCATAAGCTACGAGATCTGCACCCTCATATATTACAGATATAGTTGATGAGTTTGCATTCTTCTGTTTAATGGATTAAAAAGGCATTACATGTAGAGAAAGAGAGAAGATAGAAATAGTTGCTTTTAGTGCTCGTGTGGGAAGTACTATCCCCACTAAAAGTACCCTTCAGACATGGCCCTTCTTGGCTTCTCTGTGGCTGACAAAAGTGGCAAAACCCAGATCCCATTGCAGATCAGCATATTCTCCATCTATTCACTCATAGCCATTGCCCAGTTAAAGCACAGAAATAGTCTCTGGCCACCTACTTACAGTGTGGGGCTGAGCAGCTGACAAAGTTAACAGACTGAAGCAGACACAAAAAAGCCTTCCTGTTTCTAAAGTTCTTTTATGTGCTCTTCATTAACCTCTAAATGTTAAAAATTTAACATACAGTAATTTCAAAATTATAAGCTGCACCTGATTATAAGCAGCACCTCCCGGTAGCCAGGTAGACCAGAGGATTTGTCCATATATAAGCCGCTCTTGAATATAAGCTGCACTTTTTTTTTTTAAAAAGCAAGGATCCATGTGTAACAAAGTAACAAATTAGTAAAAGAATCACTGCCAGCTGGGTTTGGTGTCAGGTGCTCAAGTTGCAAACAGTTTTCATAGACCAGCCAAGCCTTTAAAGGCAGCCCCAGGAGCCCTCCCCAGCTAGCTCTCACTTCTGGGTTCGCATTTCGCTGGGATTTGTCCATAGATAAGCTGCACCTGAACATAAGCCGCACTACTGGGGTAGACTGGATTCTTCAGTGAAAAAGGTGTGGCTTATAATGGTGAAATTACTGTAGTTATAAATTCCAGCTCTGTTTAATCAGCACCCAGGAACCGTATAACTATTGCAAAGAGGCCTTGGCTGAGCCCTAAAATCTAGCTCTTACAGAAATGCTTTTAGTAGGCAAAGCATATACCTGGCTGTTGGCTTTTGGGGTTTTTTGTTTGGCTTCTTTTTCAGTTAAGGACATATAACATATTCATTTTATGTGTCTCTTATCTTTGCCTTGCTTCATGCTGGAAGGCTCTTTAGGAAAACAATTTAAAGCCCCTCTGTATGGGATGAACCAACACAACTTGCTGTCAAGCGCAGAATGCCTGTGCTCTTCGGTTCATCTCATAGCCCTGGATGGCACAGGGGTAGTGCTTTGCTCTCTTCAAAACCAGAGTGCTTTTTCAGAAAGCACTTCATTGATAGGAAAAGTTCTCACATTTTGAAATGTAAAGAGGCCAAAACCTGTAACATTTCCTGTGCTGTTGAGGTCTGTACTGTTGTCTGGGGAAGAGCTGATAATCAGCATGTCTATGTTGCACCTTAGCTGTGGCTTCAGTGGAATGTCTTGCAAAGCAAAAGAAAAAATCTTGAAATTTGCAGTTGGTGAAGACAAGATATTCATTCACAGATTGAGATAAAAGTTACAGATGTGAATAAGAAGGAAGTTCTCATTACATCTAGCTTTTTTCCTCAAGCCAGAGACCCTCTGTCAGAGTCTGATCTCATAGCATCACACAGTTGAAGCAGAGATTTTATTTGGTTACTGCTCAGATGGAAGACTTTGGGGGTGAAATCTCATGCTGGTGTAGGAGCAGAGTAACAGATGTCACCCTTCCCAAACCAGCTGAGATCTGAGAAGAGTTCAAGGAAACAAGGGTAGTTTCATTTGCAGCTCAGTAAGACACCCAAGTTCCAGGGGCAGAGGTCTGCATGAAAACAGTCTTTAGTAAAACCTGTTTGAGACATGATCCTTTCAGTTTCTAATTTCAGTAGCACTTTGTGACCTTCCTCAGGTCAATGCAATCATTGGTTGGGCCTGTATAAATTACATCAAACAAAGGTGAGAATGAGAGGGTAAGGCAGTAGCAGCTTAAAGATATTTTTGCAAACAGAGCTATTTAGCCCTCAGGAACTTGACACCAGTATAATCTTTATCAATCACATTTTGCAAGAAGCAGAAGGACCTAATTGGGATAGCATTGGTTTCAGTTTCCCTTTTCCACCAAGAAGGCTAGAAGAATTTGGTAACAGAGAATGGGCTCTGTAGTATCATGGGGAGATGGCATATTTTTTAAAAATAATATTTTTATAAAATTTATTTCCTGCTCTTAAGAAAGCATTTTAAAAAGTTACACTTAAGTCTAAACCATTTTGCTGGACTAATGAGATTCTATCTACAAATATGTAATAATTTCCCAACTTTATGTGTCCTTATGGAAATGTCTATGGGGCATCAATGGTCTTCTTCACACAAAGGGACCTGGTGCCAGTTGAGGTGTCAGTTATCTCTCCTGATCTCCTGCTCTCAGGCTAAATGGGTATGGGGCTCTTTTTTCATGCCCAGCAGCCTTTTACATGTCTTTGATGCACTTCTACACAGTTTTAAGGCAAAGCTGTTGGATACGCTGATTGGAGCATGTGTCCAGTGCGCAGGAATGGGTTCAATGTGTCTTTGTATCTTTGGAGTAGGGAAATAAAATTCAGCTCCAAAAAGCCAAAAACTTAACAAGAAGTGATCTCACTGTTGCACTACCCCAGGCAGATCCAGTAGTGAGCCATTCAGTGTGGAGGCTTCACACTCACCAGCAAGAAAATGTCAACAAGAGCAAAGCTGTGAAGCCTTCTGATCAGGGACTTTGCCTGCTAAGGGATTTAAATGTGGTTTCAATTCTTAATTTGAAAATTCTTTCTGTAATTTATTCATTAATTGTTGGCAGTAAAAATAAACACAGGCATGCAACTGATGTGTGGTGTGTTATTTATGTGTCTGTTTTTCTCACTCACTGGCCTGATAAATTCTGAATTTGTTGCTATAAGGTGAGAGAAAAAAAAGCTCCAAACAAACAGGAACAACAAATGGGGAGTGGAGCGTTTGTCTGTACTTTTACACTCCTTTCCTGCCATTCTCAAAGCCCTATGCTTGACACACCCAGCAGAAAGGTAGGTGATTTGGATGTAAACACTCTAATGACAAGGAGGGAGCACAAACAAATCATTGTTCTCTGGGTAATCACTCATTTCAGTAGAGGTGCAATAAGAACAAAAATTCATGGACAGAGTCTTCAGGAGTAATATTTCAAACATCTAGGTATTGCCATGGTTTCTGTTTTAAGATGAGACCAGTAAAAATAATATTTTCTTTCTGTATAATGTAAGTGCAATGATTTGAACAAAACCACAGAAAAGAGTATTCTGTAAAGGAATCATACTCCACAAGATTTTCTGCAAAGGAACAGTTTCAAATATCTTCAACTGGTATTTTTCTCATGTCTGCTTAGTCTCACAATAATCTTCTAAGTCCCCAAACAATGTAGGGTTCTGGCCAAGTGTTTTGCTAAAACGCAATGGCAAGAGACAGCTCTGCACTGAAGTAGCACCTGTTTTGCAACAAATCTGCATTTCTCTCTTAAAACATTAAAACAGACAAATGGGTGAAGGTGAAGTAATGGTTACCATCTGGCTTTTAAAATTTTACTTCTTTCACAGATTGATTAATCCCTGGCTTTCTGTTATTTGAGTGCTGACCATAATGACTACAGAGCTGAATTATGGTGAATTAATTAGGTGTATCAAGTCATCTGCCAAAAGATTCTCTTGCATCAAAGGAAGGCTGCATCCAACCTTAAGAAAATAAGAGATATTACTAGTCTAATCAGCCTAACAGTGGTTAAAAATCTATTTTCAAGGTTTCTTTGAGCACATCTGTGATTGAGTGATATATTTCAAGAATAAAATTAGTGAGAACATAAGTGATCTAGCTAGCTAGCTATCACTAGAACAGAGCATGTAATATTTTCTGTTCTCATCTTGGAACACACCAAAACTGGACTTCCGTGTTTCACTGCATAATCTTGAGAAATTTGCAACAGCTCTGCAAATCAGTCAACAGAATTATAGTCTCCTTTTAATATAGCTTGCTCACCTCCTTGACTATGGCAGAGAAAGGACATTTTGGATTAGTGTTTAATCAGTAGGTTCTCTGCCTTGGTCTTGAAATGTCAGCTCTTAATCTCCCTTGCCTTGAAAAGTGAAGATATTGGGATTTGATATTGGGATTTGATATAATAGCTTTGTCTGAGAGGAACAGTCCTTCTGTCAATATTCACCTCATAGAGAGTATTCTTTCTCATAACCCTGGGCCCTGCATTTCTACTGCTCTGCCAACAGGCTCTATTTCCTGAGACTCAAAGGCAAATTCAGAAGTTCTCTCTGTGCATTTACTTCATTTTTAAATATATTAATTTACACCCATTTAATTTAAACACAGGGTCAATAAAAATATGATAGCAGTAAAATACTAGTTTAGGAGAATTGCATGAAGGATTTATTAATGAAGTGTGTGGTAAAAGTTAGCAAATCACAAAGCTGAATTAAATCACATATTTTTAGTGTTCTATTAAAACCAAGCATTTCCCTCTGTGCCCCAATATATCTTTATGTACAGAGGGCAGTTAAGTAACTGATTTCATGGAGGAAGCAAGGAGAGAGCTGCCAATCTCTAATGAATTTCTTGTGAGCTCTGTGGTGAAATTTGGAAAGACACAAAAAAAGTGAGTAGGATCAGCAGAAAAAGTAGTGGTTTCATGCATTTTGAATCCAAATACTAGTGCTTCAGTCTGCTTTGTAACTTGCATATATTGCAGTAAATCCTAAACTAATTTCTTAAAGGCTCATGTTAATTCTTAGCTGGTCATTCTGTCACTATAAACTTTTCAGGCAGTAAAAGTGGCAGCAAGTATAGATCACTGATTTGTTAACTTAGATCAGAGCAGGTCTTGCTAAGGAGGACTCATGCAGTAATTCTGTTTTCCATGAGTACAAGCAGTACTAAATCTTTGTTCCCAGCTGTACCAGTTGTAATTATCTGAAGTGTTCTTAACAGTAGTTGAGAGGGTGACTGCCCTATCCAAAACTGAGTTGCTGAAGTTGAGAAAAGATTCACAGATGATGTGAAGAGTGTAAGTGGCTTTATGGGCATCCAGCACAAGCACAGGCCTCACATATCCATGCTGGATTGCTGCCAGGGTGCTCTGCTGCTGCCTTCTGTCCTCTGGAATTTGCTTTTCTCCCATGGAATTGAAGTGAGGGATTAAAGGTGGAGATAAACCACACAGTATTTTGTCCAATTAAACCTGGATGAGCAGAGCTTTCAAATCTTAGCATGATTTCAGTAGACTTTGTGGATGAGAGTAGACCAGAATTGAAGGTCAAGTCTGAACAAACAACATGAAATTAGTGCAGGTTATGCAAAAGAGATTATTTTACCTAGTACTTCATAAACAAGCAATGACACGTGTATCTTATTTCCTAGGGTGTCATAAAAATATTTTTCAAAGTTGATGTTTTTCTCATTTCCTTTGCAGTCAGGTAGACAGTTTCCAATTACTTCAGATCAGAGTGCTTTGTATTTTCCCTCACATGCTGATAACAACGACTTCAGATCTCATACCTAAAAATCCCTGTTTAATCTGAAGGACATTAAGTCCACAGAAAATGTGGAAGAATTAAAAAGCCCATACCTCCTTACATTTAGCTTGTTGGGTACAGTGAGGAAAATTTGTGCTGCCTTCTGTGTTTGTTTGTTTTTGTGTTAACTCTGGGTAACAGAAATAATTTAATTTTCTGCAGAACATTTCTATACTCAAATTCTTCATTACCACCCTCCCGCCAACCCACTGCTTCCCTTTTTTGTCAAATATCATGAAAGCTTTGGGTATCAATGTCATGGTAGTGAAGGTAGAACAAAGACTCAAGAACAGCTGGGACCTATTGCTATCAGCTGAGCCCAAGGCAACTTCAAACAGACCATGGAGGACATCTCCTGAAGAATTTAGGCTAGAGCAGAGTAGAACCACATGGCTCTGCTGCAGGGCTGTCACTGGGAGCAGGAGGTGTCCAGAACTCCCAGAGTCAGATCTCATGACATTAAGCTAAAGCTCTTAGAGGGAGATTGGAATCTCTGATGTAGTAATTTACTACAAAATATGGAGTAAACATCTTAAGGTAAACTCCATATTGAATAATGTTGCCTTTCATACCAAACAAAAATGCTTAATTGCTTACAAGACAGCAGCCTTGAAAAATAAAGCTCTTGGTATTAGATTCTTCTATCCTATCCGTGGGAGAAGTTCTGTGATTAGTAAGGTAGTGTGGGAGCATCCATTACTTTTTCTTGATAAAGTACCGAAAAGATGAACTTTCAGAAGAATTTAGATGAAGAATCACATAATCACTGAGGTTGAAAGGGCACCTCTGGAGATTTTCTTGTCTGACCCTTGCTCAAGCAAGGCTAGCTACTGCCACTTGCTCAGGGCTGCATCCAGTTTTCAATATCTTGAAGGTGGAGATACCTCTTTGGACAACCTATTCCTGTGTTTGGTTCAACTTCAGGGTAAAAGAAGTTTAAAAGAACTAAAGTAAAGCTTAATCATAACTTCCCTAAAATCAGAAATCTCTGTCACTTCAATGCTGTTACATTACAGTGCCAAGGATGTGTTCCATATATTTAGAGCTGGTGTCATGTTATTAAATCCTAGCTGATTTTATACTTACTATTTTTTTTTTCAACACAAGTATAATTTTTGTGTGTGAAGATGGAAAAAAAAATTTACCCAGTAATTTGTATGAATGACAGCATGCCATCCTTTTAAGATTTGTAGGGATGAAGTGATTGCTTTTTCTGGACTGACTGGAAAAAATATAGAGAAGCTATATAAGGCCCTTACAGATCTGAAATGGAAGATGGGTGGTGGGACAGGGAGCACTAACCTTCAAAGGAAAATACAATGGGAGAAGAGTTGCTGTGACTATGACTGAACAGTGCCAACCACTTAAGGAGGAGCTAGCTTAGAAGCAGAGGAGCAAGAGGAAGGAAATGCAATTGTTAGAATTCAGATCACAAGCATTGAGACAAAAATTTCCATATATCATGTGTGAGATTATTCTGCCAAGTGAGAAAGTATCATTGATTTTACTCACAGAGTTATGGCAGGAATGAGAAGACACATCATAAATCTCTACCAAACACTGTAAGTGAACTTTGTTCATCACCATTTCCTCCCCTGTCCATCAAAGCAAATGGGGCAAGAGTTCTAAAAAAACAAAAAAGTGGGGCAAGAGTACTAAAAGAGACAGTACTAGGAAAAAATTAAAGGACATTGAGTGATTTGCCTCCAAGTGTGTATGTGGTGCCCTACACAGCTGTAAACAAGTTGCAGGCATCAAACAAGTGAATAATGAGCTTCATGGCTGATGCTGGCTGGATTTTTTTTTTTTTGTGCCACTGTCTCTGCTCCATGCTCTGCGTGAGCAGTGAGAGGAAGACAGAAACATCACCTGCTTGCTCAGTAGGAATTATATTGTCCCTCAATCTCAATGAAGCAAAATCTGGAGAGTATTTGCTGCCTGCTCATAGCCAGCTTGGGTATGCAATGCTGTGGACAGGGAGTGATGGAGCCTAAGAACACAATTGGCCTTTGGAGAGTCTGGCCTCCGTTGTCTCTCAAAGTAGCTTTCCCTACTATGGCAGTAATTGGTCTACAATCACTCTGTAATTCATATCTCTGGGCTAAAACATATTGCAAAGAGAGCAGAAGCTTGCAGTTCTGCTCTGAGGGTTGATAAGAGGGTGAAAAGTGAAAGGGATCTACCCCTGTTTAATCTAGGATGGATAATCTGTCCCTCAAATAGTCATCAACAGGTTAAGAGTGGACAAGATTTCAGTTTGTTATTTCTCTTTCTCTGTGTCTCCTTAGAACAGTTTGCCCTCCATCAGCACATTCTCCCTCACTGCTTCCCTGTAGTACAGGAATGGACCTGGGACATGACAGATTGCATATTGTGGGGAGCTGGTTTCCATGTGGATCCTCCAGTGTTGGTATCACCCCAGTCTCAAACTGCAGAATACTTCCTACATCTCCTTGCCTAGGGGAATAGACTGGCTTTTGTCACCACAAGTGAATTTATTTCCTCTTGCCCAGAGTTTTCCTCTCTAATCTGCTGATCTTTGATGATTTTCACTGATGTTATGCTGGTGAAAGCTCTGGGAAATATTTCTTCAGCTATTTTTTTTGCCTCTAATAATCTGATGTGATCTTCTGATATGAGAAAATGAAGAATCTGCTTTCTGTTTTGGTTTCTCATAAATGTGTTTGGACACTCATTTAAAAATTACTGCAATTTACACCGCACATTTCTACTCAACACCTAGAAATCAAACAAAATCCTTTTATTCAATCAGATGATGTCATGGGGGAAAAGGTAGAAAAATCCTTCAGTGGAGGCAGGACCAGGAAGAACAGAAAAAATTTCAGTGCTTAGGACAGGAATCTTAGGATTAGATACCTTTAAGATGGAGCAGGTTTTTGTGAAGTTTGGCAGAGACAGGCAGAGAGAGAAGATACTGACAGGTACACAGAATGAGAACAGTACTACTTGTGATAGCAGTCAGGAGAAAAAGGATGGCTGAAAAGACAGCACTGAGAAAATAAAGCAAAAATATAAGAAAGGAGAGATGCAGTTACCCATCCCTGAAATTCCTCTCTCTACATTAGTCATTCTACCTGTAAATATGGTGCTGCCAGGGTGCATTGCTTCAGTGGTTATTTCTTGGAATCACAGAATTTGCTGAATTGGAAGGGAGCCATCAAGATCATGGAGTCTTGACTCTGCACAGGACACCCCAGGAATCACCCCATGGGCCTGAGAGCATTGTCCTTGAACTCAGACAGACTTAGTTCTGTGAGCACCTTTCTGGGGAGACTGTTCCAGTGCCCAACAATGCTCTGGGTGAACCTTTTTCTAATCAATACATCCTTTCTGTCAAACATAACTTATATCCCTTATTGTCAATCTCAGACAATCAGGCAACAAAAGCCCAAGCATTGAAGTTCCTGTGAGAAGGAAGGTCATTCTGCCCCATTTTCACACCTTTCCTCACAAAGGCCTTGAGCAGGCGGGAAAACGTAGCTAATCAAGGTACAGAGCAACAAAAAATCCACAGTGGCAGCATGAAGATATCAGATCATCTCTCACACCCTGACAGTGGTTGGATGAGTGTGACATACACAGAGTGACAGCTCCCAAGCACTGGCAGAGATGAGAGCTCCTTGAACATATTTCACACTGAAATCAGAGAAAAGTGTCTGGAGTAACTGGTCTGTGTGTACGGGGGTGCCTGAATCCAAGTCTGAGAACGCAGAGGCTGATGTGCACAAGCATGTCAGAGGCACTCCCCTAGATGTGGCAGGGGTGACTGCACCCCAGTGGAGTCTTTGTCCATTCTGGGAATGCCACAGCTCAGCAGTTCCTCTTCTTGCAATAGAAGAACACAGAAAGTGTGGACAGGTGATATCACAGCACATCAGCTGTGGTTGCTATTGCTGCTAATGCTGACAGAGGTGAATGAGCAGAAGAAACAAATTAAAATATGAGGGGTTAGAGACCCCAGAGAAAATACTCCCCAAAATTCTGCCGTTTTAAAGCCACTTTAAATACATGAGTATTTCCAAATGTTAAAATGGGATTGCTCATGTGGATGCATCAGGTCTTGGGCAATGTTTGGGGTAATTTTTTTTCTACATATAAAGTTTTAATATTACTATTGTTGTATTTTCTTGCAAAGATAAACAGATTTTTAGCATGGCATGTCATATTGTTTCCTCTTTCCAGTTAGGTTTTATAAATACTGCTTTACATAATGTTTTTGATATTATTTTCCTCTCTTACTATATCATTGCTAATATCTACATTTGTTTCAAACTGATGAGAATGTTTTTATCACAATTTATTTGACTGACTATATTGAAACAACTTGCAAATATATCATGCACAATTTCCTCTTTTATCAGTAAATTCTCATTCCTTTTAATCACTTTGTATGATGGCTTGCTTCCTCAGCGTATTTGTTTCCCGCTTTTATCTTTTTCTTTTGTAGATATTGCTGACCTTCATCCAAACACTGTTCTCATAATCAGGTAATACAACCACAAACTTTAAGCTTCTTCCCAGCTTTATCCTTTCTCAGGTATGATGGATGAGCTCAGTTTAAACCATAGCCACCAGTATCAGCATTCAGGTGCATGCACTGGAGATAATAGGGAGCTTTGCTGTACCTAAGGGAGCTGGGATCCAAGGGAGTGAAAAGAAGAGCTGCATTAAAAGAGTTTGGCAAACTTTTTTGCAGGACAATGACAGTGACCTGCTCAGTGCTTTGTATTTAAGCATAACCTGAAAGTAGGCTTTGCCTCAGTGCTTGCTTAAGCTCCTTTGAATTACAGTAATTTCACGATTATAAGCTGCACCTTTTTCATTGAAGAATCCAGCCTACCCCAGTAGTGCGGCTTATATTCAGGTGCGGCTTATCTATGGACAAATCCCAGCGAAATGCCAACCTGGAAGTGAGAGCCGGCCGGGGAGGGCACCTGGGGCTGCCTTTAAAGGCTTCGCTGGTCTATGAAAACTGTTTGCAACTTGAGCAGCTGACACCAAACCCTGTGCTGGTATGATTCTGTTACTAATTTGTTACTTTGTCGCACATGGATCCTCGCTTTAAAAATAAAAAAATAAATGCAGCTTATATTCAAGTGCGGCTTATATATGGACAAATCCAGTGGTCTAGCCGGCTACCCGGATGTGCGGCTTATAATCAGGCACGGCTTATAATTGTGAAATTACTGTAATTGCTAAAATTATCAGTCTTATTATTAATGTGTATTTTGTCACTGATAATCCAATTCATGTGTGTTATGCCTCCTCCTTGGCCCAAAGTCTTATTAAATCTCCAAAGACAGATGTGTTGTCTTCTGGTGTGCCCACATATTTGTGTAAACCTCTGCAAAATCAGGTCCAGCGGCTGTGAATTCAAAACTTTTTATTGAAAATCTGCCATGCAATGGACTTTCAAAACTATATTGAAAAAGAAAGTGAACAAGTTTTAAAATGAACATTTAAATATATTATTCTGTCATATTTGCATGTTTAGAGTGTTTGTAGAACTGTGATACATGAAACACAAAATTTTATATACAAATCATGCAAACATTGCCTAATATGGACTCCAAACAGCAATGCAGAGTATGAATATTGCATCTGACTCAGATGAATCCCAGTGTTTAAGACATTACTAGTAAGTAATGGGTGACTTTTGGGAAATTAATTGGCTATCTCAGACTTTCTCCTTTGGACAGTTAACATCATCATATAAATGAAATCATTATTCTACTGCTTTACAATCTCAGGAGAGAGATAATGAATAGGTCAGGTAAAATAGCTGAATGACATCTTGTCTTTAAAACAAGGTGGCAGCTAATTAACAGGATGCTGGGGTGATAACTTTTATTCCCACTGCCTTTGCATGTCTTCTTTAGGTTGAAAAGAAGTGCTTCTAATTTTTCTGAAACACAGACAAAGCTCCACACAGGTTTCTGCAATTCCTACATGAAGCTGATCATTTTCCTGTCAGAATTTTATATTAAATGTTTTCAAAACTCTTTTTTGATGACTGGAAAATGAGATTTTATTTACAAACAACTGAACCCTTAGAACAAAAGTGATTAAAAGAAGCAGATATGCAAGAATGCAGCTTTAATTAAATAACTTACACAGAGGGAAAGACATTATAGGATATTTTTAATCACCTCAGGACTGCTAAAGAAGAGCATGTTCTATTGAAAAGGCTTCAGCTTTTTTCAGTACCTAAACCCAAATATATATGTATATATATATATCTATATATATATAATAAAATTTAAAGGTCAGTAGGTGCCTTAAGATAACATGTCCTCTATCAGTCCCTTGGAAGGCAGTATCAGGATGTATTATTATTGACCCTTGTTTGTCTAACCAGTTCTTGAAAGTCTCTAATAATGGAGATACCCTTTATCCATCCAACAACATACCCAAATATTTCACTTAACTTGCTTTTCTTGTTTTTCCTCATGTCTGCACAAACTCTTCCATGCATCAGATTAAGCCATATCTTGTTTTACAGACTACAGATTTGGGAAGCATGTAGTTTATTTTGTTCTTCTTTGGACCAGCTTTTGATGTACTTTTGTATTTTTCTCATATGCCTTGTTCAGCATTCTGCTTTTGCTGCCAAGAAACCTGAGTTTGTTATTTTCTTCCTTGAAGATCATGTTTGCTTTACTTCTGAAGGATTTTGCTATTTTTCTATGGATTCTGCCCTTAAAACCCTACTAAAGCTAATTTATATGTTAACCATTCCTTCACTTTTTACCCCCAAAACCTTGTCCTGTGATAGTACATTTGATTTTCTTGATGAGATTTTTTCTTGACAAACTCATGACCTCAGTCATGACCCACATACTTCTTCTTTACAGGGCAAGGAATCAAATCTTCATCTTTCTCATCTCTGAAGTATAAGCCAGGTGTGAAGTTTCTCACTATTGATTAATAGTTTTTTTCATCCTTATTTTTATGGCAGCATTCCATGGCATGGAATATGGAGTTTGAACATTTTTCTGTGACCTGTCAATAAACCATCAGCTCAAGTATAGTGAAACCTGTAAAAATTCCAGAAGTCTTGTCTGTCTGGTGAGCTTGTCTTAGAAGATATGGTGTTCTTATCATGACACACAAAGAATTTGAGCATCTGTGTCAAGAAAAGGTCAAACAGAGCTCCCTTCTGTGTAGCCCCTGCAAGGCTGAAGGTTGTTTCCTTCCCAAGGACCCAGCACGGCACTGATGAAAGATCAGATAATCAGTGGAGATCAGCAATAGTGTGGAACTCTGTAACCAGATAGTCAAAAAACTTGCCAAGTAATAGAACAACAAAACAGATTGATCTTATCCATAACAATGAAGTAACTGGAAACTAATAATACAGGTAAGACAATAATTATACAAGCATCCTGATAATTTAATTTCCATTTACTAGTTTCTCCTCCAAAGTTTCTTTTCCCACTGGAAAACTTTCCTCATGGGTTATTATGAAACCACTTCTCTTGCCTTTAATAGTGTTTCTCCTCCCACACATTTTCATAGCCTTCTCCCTGGATGTGAGCAGAATGTGAGTAGGAAAAATATAGCAACATTAAAGCCAGTAAGACTTCTTGCTCCCCCATGAAAAAAAAAGCATAGCAGCAGATATAGACAATCCCTCTCACTTCCTTGCAGAATAAAACTAACAAACATGAAGTTGCATGAGGGACTCCTCAGTTCCTCTGAAGAAAATAAAATTAGCAATGAAGTCCTGCTTTGTCACTTAGTTAATTCTCAAAAACATGCTATTGCTGCTAAGAATCATATAGAATAAAAGTAATAAGGCAATAAACAGCCCTTATGGGTTTTGGCACAATTTCATCCTTGAGAAGTCTCCTTCAGGAGGGCCCCAAACAGATGCTTGTGCAAGGAATAGGAGTGCTGGAGATGGAATATCACATCTGCTGCAGAGTTTATACTCTGCATAGCACTGCTGGCACGGAGGCACAGAGAAGAAAATAGTGCAGTGCAAATGTGGGAGGTTCAAGTGGGATTTAGAACAGGGAATTCAGGTGTTACTTCAGGCCTCCTGTGGATGCACATTGGCTGGCAACCATCTACCTGTAATCCTCTTCTCCCCTTTCACCAGACCACCACTAGATTAATTCTCATGTCTGCTGCTGACAGCTTTACGAATTACCTCATTAGTTCCTGTGAGTCTGCATTCAGTCTGCAGGAACAAATAAGCAAAGACTAAAAGACAAAAATTCCACAGCAGCCTGGAATTCATTTGTCAGGCAGCACAATAGTATGGTATAAGGAATTAATGCAAAAATAACAAAAAAGTCCTGGTCAAAATAATTGCATTTCATTTATGCCAGCTGCAGAAAGGAATATGTGGTTTGATTGTTTATTGGAAGACTATATTGATCAGTCTTATAATCACATTTTCCTTGGGACCATGCACTCAAACCTTACCTGAAGGTACTATTGTGTATCGAGCTATTATGTTTTGTTGCCATGAAATGATTTTCTTTTTTTTTTTGGTAATTGTTTTACAGTATTATATTTGTGCTAGGAAACTCCAGTTCTATATGAATGAATATCATTGTAAAATCACATATTGTAGAAATACATATTAAAAATATAAACAATAGCTACAGCTGTGCATATGTTTTAAAGATGAAAAGGATTTTTTTTCCCTATTAAATATTTAAAATATTAAAATTTATTGAATGCATATTATTCTTATAATTCCTAGATGAGTAAACCTGTTTTGGGGAAGGCAATCCTGCACATCCATTTTTAAAGCTAAAAACCTACCAAGCTTCCTAAAGTCTTATAAGCTTTTCTTATGGGAGCTAGTTTTTTATAAAGACCATTTCTTTATTGCACATGCTCTGCCAAGTTTACAGCTTAGCCTGAAGAGTGGTATTGTCTGCAAAACAATGTGCAAAAAAAGGTGTTCATTTTTTGTGTGATTTTCTCTGTTCTACCAGACATGAATTCATAAAGTCCACTGTTACTTGCCTGAAGAATTAGTTTTCAGTAGCCCAGTGAGCAACTCCCATGCACATTTGTGAGGCATTTTGACACTTCTGAAATACACATAC
>VRYO01002772.1:74845858-74878744 GCA_009812075.1 Sialia sialis
ATGAAGTAATTTTATCAGTCCCACAGTGGGACTCAATGGGCCATTAGCAGAAGAAAACTTCTGGAGGAAGGATGAGTTGTGAAAAGAGAAAGAACAATGCCCTATCTGGTTTCAATGGATGGTCCATTAGCAGAATATCTCCCGCAGAGATAAGGATCTGCCCCCACCTCAACAGATGGTGATAGAATAGACACCTTTGATCATCCTGTATTGTAATTCAAGACACTTATAAAACCTTTGACATCACTGATATCCTGAAAATGTGTTTGTTTTGCAGATGAGAAAAACATACCAGAAATCATGGCCTTGATTGTAATGGAAAATTCATAGGAAAAAAGATTATAAATTTCTTTTTCATAATGTGTAGAAAAGTGTGTATCATTTTCTCAAAGAGTGAAAAAACTGGTTTGTACATCAACATCAGCAGTGAGTTTGAGCAGGGAAATTTAATAATGTTTTAGTATCAGCAAGATATAAACCATATGTAGTATATCAGAGAACTTCAGTCAAAATAATAGAAAGTAGAATATTGCTTTCAAGGTGCAATAACCAATAACATAGTTATTGAGTCTTCTCCTATATGAAGGAAGAGCTCACTCTTGGAAGAGCATGGCAATCTTCAAATGCTTTTAAGAAGCTGGTGGCATAGAGCTGCTCAGGTGTTCAGCAAAATTCATGGCCTTGGTATGTTCTGCCCTCAGCACAAGTCTATACCTGAGTTGCAGATTAGAGCATTACACTGGAGGACACAGAATAAATTTGCATCTGGAATTTGGCAAGGCTAAAACCAACTATTCCCTTAAAACCCAGCAAAGCACACCCAAATATTCATTATATTCCTTTGTTTCTGTCTGAATGGTATTTACGTGTATCCAGGGCTGTGCAGGCTATCACAGACAGTATATTTTATGCAGAGTATGGAGACTTCCAGGTGGAAGATTTGCAATGTTTTGGCCTTCTAGCTGAAAAAAATTTCCCATTACTTTCATTAATGGATTTAATTCATTGCACCTCCTTCACAAAGTGAACTCTGGTTGATATTAGTTGTTTTCAATATGGCTTTTAATTTCAATGACATTGCATTTCCACCATTCTTGATGCTACAAGTGATATGGGTTCATAATTTAATATCTTTTTCAGTGAATGACCTGGGACATCATATTTGGTGTCAGGATAAAACCAAACAGAAAAAGTCAGGCTAAATAAGTGTGAATTCTGAGAACATAATAGAATTTTCCAGGTCAGAAAACAGGAACAAACTCTTCAGAGAGAAGAGAAACAAATTTGTAGGACATTGTTCCTTTAAAACCCTAATTAAACCAATTAATCTACTCAGCATTGAGACAGAGTTGTAAAAACCCCGGCAAAAAAAAAAAACCAAACACTGGAATGAGAATTTTTACTTGATAAAATAAAATGTCTACCTATTATTTTCTTATTAAATGAGACCCATGTTCATAAGACCCTGAAAATGTGGTGTCAGGAGGGACTCCATCCATTCCCATAAATTGTCAGCAGAAAAAACAGGCTACTACTGCGGAAAAATAGCAAGAACAGGTCTTTTAAATACTGCAGACTTCAAAATGTCAGTAATGTTTTGAGTTGGTGCTTTGTAGAACTGGCTGCCCTGTTCTGTCTTGAGTTGTGATGCCAGGAACATGGTAGCAGAAGCTGAGCTGTCCTTGGTTTTTTTGCCCCCTGGGAACAGAGACAGGAGTAGTCACCTGGCAGCTATTACATTTTAAAAAACTTTCCTGTAAAGAAAGAGGCTCCACACTGATAGTGCAGGTTCATACCATGGACAGCCTGTATTTATGGTCAGGCTCTTTGGTGTCAAGCAGTTTAAACTGCAGTAAGTCGTGGAGTGCCTTTGTTATTTCACCAGTGGAAAGGAACCTGTCTTTACCCTTGCATTTACCTGAACTTGGAGCTGGGAGGAGCTGGATCAGTCTCTGTGTGATTCATATATACCTAACTCAGACCAGGTAAGTGCTCTGCAGTAGCCAGGACAGTTACTGGAAAGAACAGGAAAGGTTCAAGTTCTGCTCCTGCTCACGTAGAATGCTTTGCTGACTTAATGCTTTTTAGAAGTGTTGACTCATGAATCTTTATTGAGCACTGGAATTGCTGTTATTTTGTCACTATTTCTCAGAGGCCAAAGTTGAGGGGACTTGAGGATTTTAGGGGTGTTTTTAACCACAAGCCCCCAGTCTAAACTCACCACCAAGAGGCTCTACCCAAATCCACTGACCAGGCATGGTTATTTGACAGTAGAGGTATAACCACATGGGAGTGATAAAGGTGTCTTTGACAAGCTCGACCGTCTCAGTGGGCTACAGTGACTGTGACCCCTCATTCTCCTGCCTTGTTGTGTTTTCTGGGGGTGTGAGCTCTGCACACACCTACACCCAAGCTGGTTCCAAAGGGGAATTAGAAAGGGCTTGCACCTTATGCAAAGTCCAAGCCTTGCTACCTGGAAAATTTTCTGTAGTGTTTCAAATATCCCTGAAAGCAAGGGGATGAATCTGAACTTATCTGCTGTCAGATAAGGGAGAGACTCAGTGCCTACATTTTCTTACCTCTGAATATCTATTGAAAAGTTTAATGATACAACCTGAAGTGTCACATTAGAAAGAAAGCATAGGTGGAGGTTAAAATCAGGATATTGTCATGATGAACTGACAACAGCAAGAGATCTAAAAAGAGAGTGTTCTGGGAAAGAATTTTAAAGATTAATTGGTAGAAAATAGTGTTATTTTAGAAGCTTCCATCATGAAAAACAACCCTCCAGAAGATGTTAAAAATAGAAAAGTATGAGTTTTGAGATTAATATTTCCAGCTGAGGGAATACCTAAAGAGAAAAAAATTTAAATGTTGTTGCCTGAAAGGTTTTCAGTTATCTGTGCAGATTAAAAAAGGAATTGAGATTCTGTGTGAAGCTACAGGCTGTGCTGCTCAGAGAGCCTCTTTGTAATGAGACTTCTGAATGTTCTGCTTGCAATACCAAGGAAATTATCCTCGGTATGAAAGCAGGATATTCAGGATCCTTCTGAAGTGCTGAAAAAGTCTAAATTAGGGAATTGGTTGGGAGTAAGAAACACCTCAGTGTGAGGGTCTAGTTTTCTCCAGACTTAGACCTGTTCAGAGACTGACATGTGGTTCTTTCCCCTTGTGTGGGAGGCAAAAATGTTGTGAAAGAAGTCATAGTTTCATTCACAAAGTCAGACGGGGCACACAGCTGTTGAAATATCTTATAAATGTGTCATACCACCACTTCAAAGAGAGACACCAACACTTTGGTGCAACAAGTATTAAGACAGGTTGCAATACCCAGGGCAGGCATTCTCACCCTTGTACTTCTGAATTTGCAACAGTCTAGGTGGCTGTGAGGTCACTGCTGCTGTGTGAAAAAGAGGTCATGAAGCATCATCAAGGTTTATTATTCCATCCTTGCTCACACTGTGCTATGCTTTGCTAGGCATGTGCTCTATCAAAGCTCATGTTCTTTGAAAGAAACGTCCCTTTTCTCAGCTGCCTTGCATGAAGAGCTTGTGAGACATGGTTATTAAATATGATTAAATGTGAGAGAAATGTTCCCTGTTTTGAGGACATAGAGTTCTTTTATTTTTCCCTTCATTTTGAAAAAGCAGTAGAATAACCAGGGAAATTATCTAGCCTGATAATGATCAGCTTGGTGAGTGACTGAGACACCAGCACACTAATTAGACCTCTTTACACTTGTTTGTGTTTTGTTCCTGTGCTCACAGTTCCACAAAGTGTTTGATATATACTGCAGAATGGTAGAATGAAATGGTACACAGTGGCTATGATTACCCTCAAGGGAAAATAAATAACACTCTCAGTCCTGCAACAGTAGATGTCTCTTCAAAGCTGCCCTTTCCTGATAATTAAAGGCCCATTGCAGCCAGTGTCATTACTCCTACTAATTTCTGTAGGAACCAGCAGCCAATTCTTCTCTACTCTGTTAACTGGAGGCTGCTTTTTCCAGACAGAATGATCGAAGATGTGGCAGGAAATGCCTAACCCTGGCTCACAATTCCCACCATGTCCAACATCCAGAGTTTTCCAGCAGCAGAAGAGTGACAGCAGATTTTCCTCTCCTTTTTCTGTGATCATAAGCTCTTGTCAGATGTGCTCAAAGTTTCCAGTTTCTGGTCCTACAATTATGGGATTTAACACTGCAAAACTTCTATGTATGCTTCTGTGATGGTGGGAACAGCAAGGGATTTAGTTGTTGTAGTACAAGATAAAAAGGAACAACCCCCAAACCCCTAGTGTTGGAAAATGACACAAAAGTAACTTTATTTACTGTTTTAAATCCAAGTCATTCCTGCAGAACTCTCCCAATAACAGAATATAATCATGTGCTCATGAATTAACCTTGTCCTTGTTTTCATGGAGTGGTTCTTATTCATATGTGTGAGTGGTACATCTTGTTTGTAAATGTATGTGGTGTCTGAAAGAATTGTGAACTTTTTCTTGCTCCTTGTTAAATCTGATTTGCCATGGAATCTTTGATGCTATTTTAATACGTCCATAACAATTTGTTTTTTGTAGCACATTCCTTTTTAACATTGTGCTGAATTCAATTTGATATCAGGCAAAGCCCTTGCCATTTGTCAGGAAAGGCTAATTTTGTGATTGCATATTAGACCTATGATGTGGGTAAAACTTGCTATTACTACTCCCACAAGCTGTTTGAAATCAACAAAATCTCAGATGTGCATTGTGAGTCTTCTTATTAGTAAGAATTTATTTGCAGCTGAGCCCCTGCATAATGGGGGGTCTAACAGTGGGAGAAATAAGGAAGCATAAAAAATTAATATTCTTAAGTAAGCTGTAAGCAAAGGAAGTCCTTGCTGAGAAACAAGACCATATATTTGTCAAGGAAACGATTTTTTTTTCTGATTAATATGCTCTTATTAAAAATAGGCAAAATAAACCTGAACACAGGCAGTAAGCGGAGTAGTTTCTTTCTCCTGTTTAGTTTTTGATTATAATTTTAAAAATCCTGTTGCCATGCTCATGGCAAATGAATAGAATCCTACTCTGAAGACATTTGTGGAAAACCACATTCTGTGCACAGTGGGCAGTGAGGTGCAGTGGTGGAGCCCTGCCAGCTGAACAGGGGTCGTGTCTGCACCAAGATATGTCACCCACCTTCACCCTGTGAGCACTGCTGGCTTATGGACGGTACCAATATGGGTTTCTCCTCTGTGTTAGAAGCACAGAATTACAGTAATTTCATGACTATAAGGCACACCAGATTATAAGGTGCACTTCCAGGTTGTCGGCAAATTTCTGAACTTTGTCCATATATAAGGCACATCAAACTATAATGTGCACTTTTTTTGCATCAAGGATCCATGCGCAACAAAGTAACGAATTAGTAATGGAATCCTGCGATCGCGGGGTTTACTGGCAGGTGCTCAATTTGCAAATATTTTTCATGGATCGGCATAGCCTTTAAATGCAGCGCCAGGCACCCTCCTTGTGCCACAGGCCCTGGCACTCCTGCCTGTCCCCGATGCCAGCTGGCACAGCTGGTGCGGCTCTCATGGCTCTCGCAGCTCTCACAGCTCTCGTGGCTCACACTTCCAGGTTGGCAAAATTCCAAACTTTGTCCATATATAAGGTGCACCAGATTATAAGGCACACTTCCGGGTTTTGATCAAAATTTTAGGCCTTAAGGTGTGCCTTATAGTGAAATTACTGTACTCCTGAAAGGCAACTCTCCAGAGACCCAAAGCAAGCCTGAGCTTCAGTGAGGTACAGCTTGGATCACATTGCTCAGGGCCTTTCTCAGGGAAGTCATGAATAGTTCTTCAGCAAACAGATTCCCCACCCTTGTGGAAGAACTTGTCCTAGACTTTGATTATTCTTCCTGTCAGAAAATTTTCTCCTAATACCTCAGCAGAATTCCTTTGTTGCAACATGTCTTTTGCCTCTCATCTTTTTCACTATGTATCTTCAAGAAAAATGTGACACTTCGTTTTTTCTAGTCTCCCATTAGATGGTTGAAGACTGTAGTAAGGTCCCATCCTTAGACTCCTCATCTTGAGAATGGTCCAAGACATAAAAAAGACAGAAAGAGGCTTTTGTAAGACTGTTAAAGAAAGGAAGGTAAAAGATAGGCTATCACATAAAAGATGGAAGATATGGCTGTGAAATATTAGTTACGGAACTAAAAATGTCAGTATATGTGAAGAGGAGGTTTACAGTAATTTCACACTGGTAAGCTGCACCTATTTCGCTGAAGAATCGAGCTGATCCCAGAAGTGAGGCTAATCGCCTGGTGTGGCTTATTTATGGACAAATTCCGGCAAAATGCCAACCCGGCAGTGCGAGCTGGCTGGGCAGGGAGGGAGCTGCTGCTGTGTAGCCTGAATTGTAATACAGATTTTCATGTCTCTTAGTGTGACTTCCAGGTTCTAAGACAAGGGAGGGTTTATAAAATACTCTGATAGTATTCTGCTCTCAGCAGCTTTTCACCTAATAGAAACATCCAAATCACCTCTTCTTTCCTCTTCACAGGCATCTTTCTTCTGCAGATGTCCTTTGATACGTATACAGTGTAGTAGCTGATGTTTGCCACTGTGATAAACAGCAGATTTTTCTCCTTGACATGTGTTGCAAGACTATCATTCCCTGCAATCACAGGATTTTATACAGCAATATTGCATTGCAAGCAGACACTTCTTTTGATTTTCAGGCACAAGTTAGAATATTTTAATGCTACATATTTTAAAATATTCCCCACAGGTGAATATCTATGTTTTGAATTATTCCCTTCATAGTTTACCTATTTAAAACCTGACCCATTTTTTTCCTCATTCTTTTGTCATTCATCCTCTCTCCATTATTTTAGTGATTGCAGTGTTTTCTATTCTTGTATAGCTAGTAACATGAGGTATGGAAGATTTCAAACAATTGAGTAGCATTTCTTGTACCAGCTGGAATATGCCTGTCTTGTTTGATACTGACACCTTGTCAATATTTCTCCTTTTTGCTTATAGTCCTGCAGTGACTTCATTATTCCTCTAACCATGCAAAACAAGCCTAATACTTTTCACTGTTCAGAATAATTATCACCCTGTATTCTCAGAGAGAGAAACATTTTGAATTGCATCACTACAGGAACCAAAGCAGATAAACAACTGCTCTGGTGCCACCCCTGAGGGATGATGCTGGGTATGGCTGCCCGCTGGACTTTGCACACTGATGGCAGCAGTTGGCTCCATCACTTCCCAGGGATGGAGGCGAGGCTGAACAGCCTTTAGTTGGTTACCTGGATCCTCCTACTTGCCCTTCTTGAGGAGAGATGAAGACTTGCTAAAGATTGCTTCTCCTGCCACATTCCTACCATGTTTTAGAAAAACTATCTTTAAAAAATACTATTTTTAATTATTGTTTTGAGAAGATTTACTGGAAGTGAAATACTGTGATTTATGATTCCCTAGACCCCGGCAACTTTTTTAGACCTTGGACAGTTGCTAACCAGCAGACCTGCAATGCTCATTTAAACCAGAGACTGCATATTTGATTAGCTGTATTTTATTAAATACCTTCTGTCTTCAGCAATTATAGTCTTTAGGTAGGTATCTGCCAGTCCTAATGAGATGTTCAATTTGACCGTGTGTTCCAGCTTCTCATACTTCTGTTCATGGCCTGTCCTCACTACTCAAAATTTCTGATACTGTATTAGAGACTGCATAATTTTGTTGTGAAATGGTGGGAATTTAAAATAATTATTTTAATTTATTTTCATTGCTGTTTCGTTTTAATTTTTGCTCTTCTTGTCTTAAGATTTGCTAATTCATTAAGGATCATTAGAGTAGGAAAAGACCTCCAGGATCATGGAGTCCAACCTTTGACTGAACACCACTGTGTCAACTAAACCACAGCACTTAGTGCCTCATCAAGTCATTTCTTGAACACTTGCAGGCACAGTGACTTCACAACTTCCTTTCCTGTTTCTGTGTTAGCTGAAGACATTAATCAGGTGTCTGTTACATCTGGTAATTATTCTCCCTACTCCCTTTTTTCTCTCTTCTTTCTTCTTTTCTGCACATTTCCAGTGGTGCCTTGCTATTTCCCCAGTTGGCTTCTCTTGGGCCAGAATTTATTTCTTCTGAATGAGGTCACCTGCACTTCAGTAGATTTTTAAATTTGGTAGATACCCAGATAATTTCCTTGGTTATTGGCTTACTTTTTTTAAACTCATCACATAATTTTATCCATGAGCATAAACTTTTAAGACATTCTGGAAAGAAGAATTCAATTTTGAATGATCTTCTGGGGAAACCCCAGCTATTCATTAGCTGTCTAGAAACCCTGTTGCTCAGTTCAGTAGGGGCACTTCTCTTAATTAAGGATAAGAATGCACTTCACCAAAGGAAACTGAAGAGGAAATATCAGGAGATGAGGAAATGAGAGATTTTCCAGCATGGAGTATTTAAAGCAGTGACCCTAAAATGAACTTTAACTACTCCAAAAGACAGCAAAAAATTCAAAGCAGTTGACAATAACCTTTAAGGTGAGGAATGAATGCTGTGGGAGGGAAAAAACCTTACCCAAACCACACACACATAAAACCAGTTTCTGGATTTATAGATTGCTACAGGGTACTGAAGGTGGTTAACTTGTTCAATTTCTGTAAATCTCTCTGTGTGGAATAGTTCATCCAGATAGAGAATCAGTAATGCTATTTCTACAGTAGCTCTATAGTGGAAAACATTAGATAACTTTCCTAAAGATTATTGATAATATTTTCTTATAATTACTCAGAAATCCACATATATTTGTGATTTCTAAGGGTAAAGGAACTTGCATTTATACCTAGAGGAGAATATTTTCTCAACCTCAAACCCTCAGCCCTAGCCTGAGAGATCTGTTTTTCTAGCTTTGTTATTGCTGGCAAGAACAGAAGTCCAAAAGGGCTTCCTTCTTCACACCCTACGGGTTTCTCTACCCTGCAGCCATTCTGAGGACTTAACGAGCTAGTTTCTGTGTCAGATGTAGGAAGGTGACATATTTACAATGAAATAAAATCACCAATGGAAGTCTGAAAACTGATATAGTTATCACTTTATTTCTCTCCCCATTTTCATCATAATATCATAAACCGAGTTACCTTTTATTCTCTTGGAAAGGCCTTTGTAGCTACAAATCCAAATTATAGCATGAAGACAGTTCATTCCTCCTAGCCTTTAATTCAGTTTGCACCTCTGCCACTGGATCTCAGCTGAAAAATAGAGCATGATGGAAAAATACACTTTTTCCGATATTTTCAAGTTAAAACCAAAAATTTTACATTTTGAATGGATAATCAACACTGAAAGAGCTTTTGGTAATTTTCCTTCCAGACTTCTCAATTGCTGAACTTTTGCAGCCCTCAGCTTCATTAATTAATTATGCTGAACTTGCTCAGAACCACGATCAGTGCATCAGGATTTTCCCTGGCTGTGTTTGGGAGCTCACAGTTCCCAGTGTTGCTGCCCCACACTGCATCTGACAAGTGCTGGTCTCTGTGATGCCTGGAAGGTGCTGCCCTACAAAAGTAGTGCTGAAGCTAAATCATCTCACAGGCAATCAGAAAGTGGCTGCTGTTCAGGAAGGATGAATGTGCCAATATTCATTATGTGGCATATTCAGTGCTCCTCACATCCATGCGAGATGCCATCTGTGCTCAGGAGAAAATGGAGACAGCCTTTGCATCCAATCACTGTTCATGCTACTCCAAGTGGGAATGTGCTTTGCACACCATCTCCCTTGGATTCATCTCTTCCTGTAAAAGTGTCACTTAAAAATGTTTTGGGTTGTTGAGATTTTTTTTTTTCACTCCTGAATCTAAATCTTGCAGAAATGGAGGTACCATCGTGAAGGAATCCATATAGGCTTTCTTTCCCCCCAAAAAATTACAAAAGCGTCCTGCAAATCCATTTTAGCTGATTTTCTTTCTGGTATTGCAAGAAAGATATGACCACAAGAGTGAGTTGCTTCTGATAGTATTTCTAATTGGAAAGCATATTTAAAGATATAAGTGAATGAAATGGAAGTCTCTTGCTTGTACATTCTTACTCGAAAAATTACCTTATTGATTTTCAAATGGTAGCATATTTTACACAAATGTTAAAAATCCCAAATAGAAAGAGAACCTTTAAAATTATTGCCTAGTGGAAATGACATATTTTGAGCACTTATTCCAATCAAGCAGCAATTCAGGTTTCCTTCCAGACATCCTATTTCTTCTTTCCTGGTGGAATCATGCAGTATTCCTCTCACAGCCTCTGCAGTCTGAGGTTTGCATGAGAGAGGAAGCAGAATGATTTCCGTGCACCAGGTGAAATGGCTGGGATGCTGGAGTGAATGATGATTACCAGGATTTCCATTGTGAAGACGAATGGGCAGAAAACATCATAGCAGAAAGAATTCTTCAATCTAAGGCAAGCACTGGAGCTGTAGCCTTCAAAGACCCTTATTAATTATCCTAATTGTGTGACCACTGCCTTAATACCATTTTTGTTCATTAATGTTCTGGGTCTGTGAAAAGCTAAAAGGTACCCAGGCACAACCTATTAGCATGTCTAAAATACCTAATGCAGGGCCATGTTTCAGCAAAACAGTGTGGTGTTCTCATGCCATGTTCACTGAGGAAACTGCCACTTTGCAGTGGAAGAACAGCCAGCTGGGCTTTCTGAGGAATAAATAAGAGGAAAGGAGTAAGGAAGAGCCAAACCTGTCTGCGAGAACACACATGCAGATGTTCTGCCCAAGTGTTGTTTGAATAGACGTGATTTTGCAATGAAGCTTTCCAGATCCTAAATTATTTTCAGCAGAGATATACTATTAATCTAATTATTTTTTGGCTTTTGTATTTTGAGAAAATGTTTTGAAGCAGCTTGGCTTTGTGTATATGACCCAGAAAGGACTATACACATCCCAGTGTATCTCTTATGTCATTCTAAAGGGGACAATAAAAAAAGAAACATTTTAGTCTAATTTAATGCTCAGTGCTGCCCAGCTTTATTTTTTTTTAATTAATTTCTCAAAGCTACTCTTAAAAGGAACTATTTGTATTTAAATTTTTAAATTTTACCATTGGAGTTAGGTAAGGTCAAGATCCTTCCTCTACAAACACATTTTTCCTATCTAATTGCAGGCAACTCTACCATAATTATTGTTCCAATGACTTGTCTTCTGTGACCAAAATTAACAAGCTAGAACACACTATCAGCTTTCTCCTAAGATGTTGTGGCCATGCCTCCTAAGAAATAGAATATCCAATCTCAGCTTGTGCAGTCTTTCAGGAGAAATACTCCAGATTCTCAGATGCAAATTGATTCTTTCACTGATTCATTATTCCCTGAATCTCCAAAGCTAGAGGGAATTTCCTGACATATAATCTATTTACTCATTCACCCCAGTTAATCCCTAAGCCTAAAATTTAAAAGTTTCATGCAATTGACAATTAGGAGTTTATATGATGATCTTTATATCATTCACAGGGTTTGAGAGCATCACATGAACCAGAAATGTTTCCATTGTTTTGCCATTGTTGTAATCCTTACACTTTTCTGGTCCTGTTGCTTTGCATTTAGAAGTTGCAGTAGTTTTTACTGTGGGTTTACTGAATACACCATTTCAAGACAGCATTTACCTAATCTCATATTGCTTTCCATGCTGGTGACCTATTTTAGGTTAGTTAGCGCATGCATTGGACTTGATGATCTTAGAGTTCTCTTCCAACCTAGTTATTCTGTGTTCTGTGTGGTTTTAAGACAGTCTACAAAGTCAGAATGAACCAACACAATACCTTCTCTACAAATTAATCTGAGAGAAAAATCAAGCCCTTATTTCTAATTTCAGACATCATTAATCCTGCAGCTTTACAGAGATGTGATATGGATAAGAAAAGTATATTTGCCAATGAAATATTTTGGTGATGAAGATTTTTAATTGTGTTTTTCACTTCTGACTCTTAGGCTGCCTTACCTTTCCAGTGATGTAACTTCAATAATACTTAATGTGAATATTGTCTAGATTTATATTGAATTCTGACTAACATCAACAAAACTTGAAAGAAACAAAGAGGCCAGTCTTAATAAAACCAAAAAGAAACCACTATAGGCCAGGCTGGTGCTGCTTGCTGGAGCTCTGTTTCAGAGAAGATGGTGATAGCCAAAGGGAAACTGGCACAGTTGATATTTACTTGCTTTGTCAACACAATGGATCAATGGGCATGTACAGAAATTAAGCCAAAACCACTGATAAGTCTGCACTGAGGCATTCTACCCATTCAGATTCTGTCTTGCCATTTTGTGAAAATCATCACAGAGAACATGCTATTACAAACCAAGCCAAAATTAATGCTCATAAATATGTGATCAGAGAAAGGCAGAGTCCCCAGATAAAAGATTAATAATGGCTGAATGGCCTTAACATATTTTCTTTGATTCATGGGAGCATGGTTATAGCACAGGGAAATGCCATTGCTTTCAGATGAAACAAATGTCTTTGTATTGACTACCGAAAGCAACAGATGTTCTGCAAACCAGTACTTCCACAAAGGGACAGCCTTGGAACTATTTTGTAAACAACCTAGCTTAAATTTTAATACATGCACTTTGAGGATGGCTGTGTGACAGATGGGTCGGGCAAGCTCTGTAATGCAAAGGGCATCTAACTGAATTTGGAAAGCCTCAAGCAGCCTGGTTTGTTATTTGGAAAATAAAATTGGAGAGCCCTTGCCTGTGCTTGTACATTTCTCTGTGTGTGCGTGTGTGTGTCCCTTTCTGTGTATTTATTTATGAGAAAATGAGAGCTCTTTCTTCTTGAAATGTTTCAAAACCATTATGGATCAGTACAGATATATATATATCTGTAATTTTCTGAAAGCGTTTTTCCATGCTTGATTTTCTTTCTTCAAGTGATAAGCTTTTGAATAGACACGTAATGAAAGCATGATTTAAAAGGAGCTGGAAAACTCCAGAAATACTGTAAAGCTATTAAATTAGTGTCCCTAGGGTCTATGCTTCAGGTGTAATTCCTGCAGTGTCCAGCTTTCAAAGGCACAGCACAGCACTATAAGGTCTTCATCAAAATGAACATTTTCTGACATGCCATAATGAGAATGCCAAAAGAGAGGTGCCAGTTCAGGAAAACTGTTGGGATGGACAGGTGTCAGCATGCATCAGACGCACACACCTGTGGGATCGAATTCTTGCCAGCTCTACCGGCTAATTGCCAGGGGACAGAGCAGGCTGCTCACTCCCTGATGGACTGGCCCTTGTAGCAGCATTGCTGGATCAGGGATGGATGGGCCCAGACTGGGTTGAAATGAGACTCCTGAGCCCCTGAAAGGTGGAGATGGTGATGGGAGCAGGTATTCAGGCCGTGTTGGTATCCTCAGGGCCCTGACACCTGGTACATCACTGCTCTTGGCTCTTGCTGCAGCCATTGGTGTGCTTCATGGACACCCTCTATGACAGGGACATTTTTTTGTTCTTGATATACAAAATGCTTTCCCAATTCTGGTTCAATGGGTTCATCCGGAAAATAAAGACAAATCTGCACTTTTTTTATTTTACACATTGAGTCTGATGACACCAGGAGATATAGCAGCTTTATTTTATAAGAATCTTTGTGTCTACCTATAATCCACAATTTTAAGTCACTGTCTCACCTAAAATCTTCCACCTGCCAGTTTCAAGAAAAAAGTGATTAAACTCTTTAAAAATATCCCTTTCCAAGCAATACCTCAATGAAGACAAGAATAAATCTCCTCTGGGTAAGTCAACTTTCTATGTTTTGGAGAGTTTTTTTCAAAATTTCTTTCATTTTTTTCATTTGCAAGGGCAAAGATTGCAGAAAGACTAAATGTTTTGAAGTTTTGCATAGCCTATGCACTTCTTTCTTGTGAAAAAGCAAAAAAAGTACATTTTTGTACTTATAAAGTCAGTGAACTCTGATTTGCTTATTTCAGCAGCTGTCACCACTGACAGATATTTCCAGGCATCACTCTGCTTTTCTGGTACACACATCACTTAAAGGACAAGCTTTAACAGAGCTCTTATGCATGTATCTCAAACAGGAGAAATAGTGTGTTAGTTGAGACTGTACAAAAGCATGGTTATCTGGCCTTGAAAATGGAGTTAATTCTTGCTTTATTGAAAGGGACATAAACCATACTTTTAATTTCACTAAATATGTGGGCTTTAAGAATGTACTTAAGTGCCTTTCTTGTTGCTTTCAGAGCTGAAGACTTTGAAAATTAATGATGCTGACTTAGGTACCTAGGCAAAAAAAGAGAAAAGCTTATTGACCTGTGCTTGTAAAGTTGGTAGATGAAAAATACCAGGCTGTTTTGGGTAGATTGCAGTCCAAGAGCACAGATTAAACCTTTCTTAATAAAAGTACAGTAATTTCACGATTGTAAGCTGCACCCTTTTCATTGAAGAATCCAGCCTACCCTAGTAGTGCGGCTAATCATCAGGTGCGGCTTATCTATGGACAAATCCCAGTGAAATGCCAACCCAGAAGTGAGAGCCGGCTGGGAGGGCGCCTGGGGCTGCCTTTAAAGGCTTTGCTGGTCTATGGAAACTGTTTGCAACTTGAGCACCTGACACCAAACCCTGAGCTGGTGTGATTCTGTTACTAATTTGTTACTTTGTCACACATGGATCCTTGCTTAAAAAAAAAAAAAAAAAAAAGAAAGAAAGAAAAAAAAGTGCGGCATATATTCGGGTGTGGCTTATATATGGACAAATCCCGTGGTCTACTCGGCTACCCCAACGTGCGGCTTATAATCAGGTGCGGCTTATAATTGTGAAATTACTGTAATATCTATGGAAAATGGATTGCTGCCTATTTTGATTGATTGGGAGAAGAAAATATGTTAAGGTGAATCTGGTTATAGTCTTATATAATACTGACTGAATGCCGGTAAGGTAATGTACAGGTAAAAAAAGGCCAGAAAAAGCTAGACTAACCTCCAAATCTGCATTACAATGCATAATTTCCATTTCCAGAGAAACATTACTTGAGAGATATTTTTGTGGATCATGAAAGTTATTGCTCTGGTACTGCCCTTAGGTAGCACATGCAGTAGTGTCTTATTACCTCCAGGGACAGCTTGAACAATTGCTGTGCTAGTGCCTTTCTCCTTCAAAGATAGAAATTTGCATTGGATTCACATAAGGTTGCATCCTGAATACAAATATGAACGTAATTAATACGAGGAAGGGACAGGCATAGTACTGTGCTATTATGGTTGTACTGTAAAATCCATTATGTTTATAGGAAGCTCCTGACAGGAATAGTTTGCCTTCTTAAATAGCACTAATGAAAAAGAGGACAAAAAGTCATTGATAAACTGCCACCACCCCTATGTCCTTGCAATATATTAGCCCAAAATAGCACACTGACGGTGTATAAATCTATGGAATTATGATGGAGAAACACGAAGGGTACAAAACCAAGTGTTTCCAAGGGCATTTCTATTATGCAATGCGCTACAGTGAGTCAATAGACTTAATATGTCACTGTCTGATAATTAAAAGGTGAGGGTTACTAAGGACTTTTTATTTATTTATCAAAGTATCAATGGGAAATTAGCATAATAAGAATCCTGACACCCAGGATTGTTTGTCTTTCATTAGAGTTTCTCAGTAGCTAGTGAAAAGTTTGTATCCTCTGACAGGCACATGGGTGAGTATCTCATCTTCTCTTCAAGTAAGTGGCAAAATTCCCACAGATACTGGAAAGAGATTTCTTGGAATAACATTGAGGCTGATGCTGTTGCCTATGTCTCTTTTCTCCTAAAGACAAATTATCTTATCTCTGGGCCAGGAATCTTGGTGCTGATCCAGAAGATGTTGCCAGTCACTGCCCTAAATCTTGCCCAGCTGCCTCAAGAAGAGAGAACCTGTCATGTTCACTGCTGGTACCACAGTGCCTTGGAGCTCCTGTTGGCATTAACCTCACCTGCACTAGGGATGCTTGCAGGGTCTGCCTTGTGCCCACTGATTCTTGTGAGCCCCAGACTTAACTCTACAGGATCAGGATGGATCCATGGCCCGTTCAGGCACGGCACTGCTCTCAATGGCCCAGTCTGCCTTAGAGACTTCTGCACTGTGCATGAGGTCCTGAAATGAGCTTAAATGAGCTTGGCTTTGCTGTGGTCTCAGCTAACCCCATGCAGTAAATGAAGAATGAACAGATTGTGGAGGCACTGCTATCAGCTGAATGGCAGGCTGTGGTGGCAGACTGACGTGGGGTTTTGGCAGGAGATGCAGGAGAGAGATGTATGAGTAAGAAATTAATTGCTGGGCCTAGCAGATGCCATGTGCTTCATTAATAAGAGTTAATATTAGTAACACTAAATAAAGTAATATTAATCTATCAAATCTAGTTTTGAATAAATTTCTTCAATTTTAAAATAAACTTAATTTTGGTTTAAAATAAAATTCTATGGAAGTTAGTGAGGCTTTTTGCAACTAATTTGAGGCATTCTGTAAGAACAAGGGCTCACAGCAGCAGCCTCAAGAGCACATTTGATTTAATGCTTTCTAAGTATTATTTGCTTTCCCTCTGGCAGATATAATTAGTGTCTCCCTAACACCCTCAGAGTCTGATTTGCCTTAATTTAACATAAAATCATGAATCAATTATTTTTTAGCTGTGTCACATATCTATGATTCTGATCAAGAGCAAGCTACATGGAATAAGGCTGTACTAGTAGGTTAATGCAGATTTTGCTAGCTGTTTTTGTCTTTGTGTGTTTTGGTTTTCTTTTTTTAACAGAAGGCTCATATTGGCACATCTTTATGTTTTGGGCAATATTCCAGTGGAATTTAACAGGACTAGTGGCATAACTCAAGGGGACACTTTTTGGTCCAGTCAGATCCATGTGTACACTCAACATGAAAGAAAAAAGTTCACCATTTCAGTATGTGCCTCTGCTTACAGTTTCTGGGACTGAAATAAACACTCCATCCTATTCTGTTTTTTGCAGTTGCCTGTCTTCACAATCCTCCCTGTTCTGATTAAACATCATTTGCTCCCCTAGCCCTTTGGACTGTCTTTTTTCAGTATTTTTCATTCCTTGTTTTTTAAATCTCCTCTGTGTGCTACAAGCCATTCGTGGCAAGACAGGTGAGTGTCTCTCAGCAGGAATAAAAGTACATAGCTATTTCCTGCCACACAGTACAGACAGCTTTCCAAGTGTTTTGTTAGTGATGTTCACAAACCAATGAGAAGCAATCAAGCCAGACTGGCAATCTGAAACTCAATAGAACCCAAGACAGAGCTATGCAAAATTCAAGCTGAAAAACAAGGGTCTAATATTGTTTACATAGACAAGAGCTGATTCAAGAAGGTCCCAAATTATCCCTTTTCAGAGACAGTGAAATTGTCTCGTTAGTATGATGGTGCCTTAAAGTCTTTATTTTTTTGAAGACACAGTTAGAATTAAATAGTGTCTTTTCTCTGCTGTGGCTGCAGTTCATTTTCAAATCAGTATTTCATTTTACCATGTCACATCTCACCAAATCAAATTAAATATTGTAATACTTACTGATCATACTGTATCCCACACCATTCTATGAAGCATTTCACATTTAAGATGAGTTGATTACATTGTGGCAAAAGCTATTTGTAGGAAGCTCTCTGGAAGACTATCCCCAGTCATGGAAAGCATTTGTGCATGGTAATTGCTAACAAGGGATTGTGTCTATGTCCCTGAATTAAATAGGCATTGTAATCTGTGGATGTTTGTGGGATGGCAGGAGGCCTGGAAGGGGAACACTGGCTTAAAAAAGTGGGTTTAGGGTAAAGTCTTGTGAATCTTGCCATTTGCTGGAGCAGGTGGAGAGTCAAGGAATGACAATAGAGAAGCTATTTGAGACATGGAAGACACCTGGAGAAAACACCTCTGTCATGGCACAAGACCAAGGATAAAGTCATGGACAACCAGCTCTTATAGGGCACAGGTTTCAAAATGTTCACTTTCTTGTTTCTCAAGAGACATGATACATCTGGCTTCCTTCATCAAATCAAAGGGGAACCTGGCAAGGTGGAAGGGGACAGAAGTTGGATCTGTTGATTTCATAGGGACCAGAAGAGCTGAAGCATAATTTTGCAAAGAAGCAGTGTAAGAGCTCAGCAGGACTAAGCATTCAGGCCTTCAGGGCATGATATCTCTACTACAGCCATGCACAGATGCTCTCCCTGTCACTCAGGCTGGAAAAGCCAGACAGCAGTCCTGGCATATGTACAAACGCCTGCGCTCAGTTTATTTAAATAAATACTTAGAGGGTTTTGAGTTCTGGCGCCTGCAAACTTGCTGTGTTACCACTGTGTTTTGGAGTGGAAGAAAGAGTGGATCTGGATCTTGTCAAGATGCCAGCATTCTCACGGGCTGGCTCTGCCCTGGGGAGCCCTGCAGGTGGCCCTTGTCATCTGTGAGGGCACAAACCAGCTTCCCAGCACACCTGACAGTGTCTCTGATGCTGGGTCCTTGCTGTGGGGCAGGCTCATTTTTGCTTCTGCTGCTGGGAGATGCTGCAGCTTATTTAAAACAACAGACCTGTGTGTCCAGCAGGCTGTAAGCTGGATTTACAGTAATTTCACAACTATCAGGCATACCCTTTTGACTAAAATTTTTATCGGAACCCAGAAGTGCGCTTTATAATCTGGCGTGCCTTATATATGGACAAAGTTGGGAAATTTGCCAACCTGGAAGTGTGAGTCATGGTGGCAGCGCTGGGGGCGGGCAGGAGTGCCGGGCCCCACAGCACAGAGAGGGCACCTGGGGCTGCGTTTAAAGGCTGCGTCGATCTGTGAAAAATGTTTGCAAATTGAGCACCTGCCAGTAAACCCCACGATCTGGTGATTCCGTTACTAATTTGTTACTTTGTTGCACGCAGATCCTTGCTGCAAAAAAAAAAGTGCGCCTTATAGTCCAGTGTGCCTTATGGTTGTGAAATTACTGTATTTATACTTCTCCAATTTGTCTTAAAGAGAGGGGGTTCTATGCTCTACACTCCTCTGCATACAGGTATGCTTGAAAATGCATTCATGAATTGAGTGGACAAAAAGCATAATACATCAGTCATTCTTGCTGGTCTACATTTAAGATTTTGAGTGAAAGGAAAATATGTGCTAATCGCACAGTGCGTGGGAAAAAAAAAGTAGGATGTGATGACTAAAATACTACTTTCTCAAGGCAAAAAGCTACCCTATGAAATATTTCATAATCCAGAGGAACTTCACAGATCTCAGTTTATCCCTCATCTCTCAAAATATTGTACATTTAAATCATCTGCTTAAGGTATGTGTGATTCAGCTTGTGCCTGAACTCGTTCTTCACCTTGTCAGTTGCAATATGGACAGATTCCAGAGAAATGAATATATTCCATTGTGGCTATTCCACAAATAATGCAAATTATCATGTGCTGAAATTTGACATAGGATATAATTTCCAGCAAAAATGTATAGGATTAGGCAAAGAGAAAGAACATTCTCTCCCTCTGTGTATGTATGTATTCTGTCAGAGACGGTTTCCTGAATGACTGAGCCTTTTCTGATAGATATCATAAACAAATTAATTGACTATATGAAATTTTATAATTATATATAAAAAAAAACTGTTCTAAAGTGCAGATTGATTCTGGTTTTTTTGTTTATTTGTTAGTTTTTAAAAATAAAATCTTATTTTAATCATCCCCCTTGTGATTAAAAAAACCTTTCAAAACAGGATTTCACACAGTCCTGAAAAAACCTCCTCAACTGAGATTTACAGACCAAGACATTGCCTGTGTTCTGTTGACAATACAATAAACTTCCACATGGTCAGGAATCATGGTTTTATTGTGACTGTAGTAGCATCCACGTGCTTTAATGGGCATCTCCCAGATGTTAAAGACAATGATTATAAACTGAACAGAGTTTAGAAAATATTATTATTATAAAATAAACATGCACATCTATAAAGGACTATGTACAAAAAGATTATGGTAAAACCAGATTTTTTTTTTCCTAGTTGCAACAGTGAGCTGTGGCTGCTTTCCATGGCTAGTGACAAAATCGCAAGGAGGAGTATGAATCACATTAGTAGATGGAGAAACAGAGGCACTGTGAAACTGAGATTTTATTTTCAGGCCCCTCACACACTGATGGAAGATCTGAGGGCAGTACCTGTTTAAAAGCTTACATAAAAGAGCGGTGGGTCAAAACATGCCCGTAATTTGAAGTCCCAAATCAGCTGGACTTTCTTTTGTTCTACAGAATCTTGATATATCTTTCATCTGATTTGAGGCCTCATGGTCAGAAAATAAAGAGTTATTATATAGTAAAAATGAAATAAAAATAAAATTTGAGATGCTGAATTTATCTTTAGATCATTCTTTCTCCTGCTAGAGGCTTGAGATCCTACAGGTTTGAGAAATGTTTTATGACAACAGTGACAGAGGGTCTTCCCTAACCAAATCTCCCCATGCATGATTCCTTGCAAGGCTATTTAAAAGAATATGATCTGTGGCAGAACATAAGCCCCAGATACTACACTTTATACTTCTTAGCAAATAATCTGAGAAAATCCATTATTACGATAGTTGTTTTCTGTGAGTATAACAAGGTGCACATTCCTGTGTGATAATAAAAATGCACATTCATATTGGGTTGTCAGCAGTGTGCAAAAAGGTTACTAACATCATAAAAGAGAAAAAAGGTCATCTTTCATTTGCACAAATTGGTTTTAATTAAATTGATTAATTTGCATATCCTGTTGTTTCTGGCAATATTGAAGACTGAATTGTGCCAAATGTATACTATGAATCTGATAGAGAGCTTTGGCAGCTTTGCATTCAATGATTCACAGCAACATGCTAAACCCTAACAACTGTTCCTTCTGTGATGCTGTAGTGCAAACTAGAAAGATAAATTGGAATTTAACTGGACTGGATAAATGAGCCCATTACCAAGGGTTTAGTTCACTGTCATTCTGAGATGACAGTTAGATAAAAGATCTGTACTTTACTTGGTATTACAAATAAGTCATCATTCCAGAATTTTTCAAACTGGCGTCCCTTTGAAATTATTAATTTACTTATTCCCATTATCTTGGTATGTCTGGGCAACATTCTGCTGGCTGCATTATCAGCAGAAACACAAACAAGCAAGTTGCCTTTAGGAGTCTATTGCAAGGTCATGGAGAGCCATAAATCCACCCTTACAGTTTCTGTGCTTGCATCACTTCTTCAGTTCCTTTCTTTGTCTGTCTGGAAGGGCTGTCTGGGGTAAAATTCATGTGCTCCAATTGACAAATCACATAAGGATGGCTTTGAAAAATGGGTGCCACTGTGCCATCACCATCATGATATGTAGTGTAGATATTTGGAAAATTCTTTTTATTCCCCTCATTTTCAACATGTCAGCAACTGCTAAGCAGTTTGTCTACAACCAGTCCTGAAGGGTCCATGTTTTGTAGGAATCCCCTATGACAGGTTTATATCTTATCAGGAATTAAAAGAAATGTCTGAATTTCTCCTCTGGAGGGAGCCTAAGTCCTGAGTCACGGGTTTGTTTGACTTTTCCCTTTAGTGAAACAGGGACCAATCTCTTCAATGAATTATCCAATTCCCAGAATGGTTTCTGGAATCAAAAAGAAAAAAAAAAATACTCTTAAACTGACTTGAGGCAGTGTTGGCTGGCAAATATATATCAGTTATTCAGTGTCCAAAGCAGCTATCAATATACCCATCTCTCCATATCATGGACATTCACAGACCCAAAGCCTTGACCAAAGCTAATGGATGAGTAAATATTTCTGACATGTGTAGAAAATTGCATTGTAGATCAGAAAAATATGAGCCAACAGAGGAAGTTCTCCAAATGGAAGCCATTACCACCAAATGCTGACATATAACATGTAGGCTTCCTTCAAGCAATCATTGCAAAATATCTGAGCACTTATCACTATAAAAAACCTCTTAATTTGTATAGCTTTATATAAGTCTTTAAGAAATCTTGGATGGTTGTTTTAATCATTGCTATTGAAAACTTTCTGAAGGAGAATTAAAATTTTAATTACTCAATCCCAGCACGTCTTATGAATTATCATTTACAACATTTCCCGGAATGCTCTTTACAACCTTTTACCCTGAGCTGTCTTTCTGGACTCCAGCAGGTAGCCAGGCCAACATCTGGGTTTCAGGCACTGTGATTGACCCTTAAACCTGTGCATCATTCCACAGCTGTAACAGAGAGCAGACTTGAAATTCACCTCTGATGTTCTCTCCTGAGTCACTATAAACAAATCAATCACCTGCTTGCCTTTTCCCTGAAATTACAGTCACCCCTGAAAGAAAGGGAATCTGCATACATTAGATCTTTTTTGGAGTCTGGCTTTATACCCTGACAAGAACATACCATTTCTGGCTGTCACTTCTTGCACATTCAGCTGCAGATGGGTTTCCTAAAGGTCAAGTTATCTCATCTGAAAGAATATCAGTATGGATTGAAAAGCATGTAAGAGTGTAGCTGGCATAGCTCTCCAGTGAGACAGCAAGGCTGAGTGAAGCAGAATTCAGAGGTCATTTTCTTATGGTGTCAAAAATACGCCAAATCAGAAACCTGCAAAGCAGTGACATGGTGTAAGTCATTAATCTTTACAGAACATTAGGAACTGGAATTAGGTGCTGGATCATGTGCCAAGTGCAGAAGGGCAATGCAATAATTAGTGATCAGCAGAATCCATGAATATTTCTTTCTCTCATCTTTCTTTGTGAATATCTATAACTGGACATATGCTCAAGTGTACCTGAAAAAAAAACCCCTCTGCAGCAACCATATTTCTTCAGTGCTCTGTATTCCCCAAATCTGTCTTTCCTTGCTTTTTGCAGTACTGCAAGGATACAGGGAAATCAATCCAAATCCTTACACAAGAACATATGGAAGCAGAATACACACATTCAACTGTGGTGAGCCCAAAGGAGGTTTTTTATTTCAAATCTTCAGCAAGTGCTACCTGCAGGGCAGCATCCTAGTGGCTCTAGAATGAGCAGCAAGTCGTTCTTAAAAGTTGCTTGATACTTGAACTAGATTTCACTGCATGAAAAATAAATGAAATCTCTGTACACCACTGCTACCTTTGTGATCTGAAAAGTGTCCATGAGAAATTGGGATGTACTGATCAAAGAATCATTTAAGGCACAGAGACAGAGTTCAGCTCTATTCTAGGCACAAGCTCTAGGTAAGGTTTGTCTACTTGATACATTGGCTCAACAAATGTATACAAATTTACACAAATAATTGTGAATTCTGATTGTGCAACTCCCATCAGTGGAAACTGATGAGAGTGGTCTTTGAGAAGTGCAGTGGAAAAGCCATGCTGAAGAAGGAAGGTGGATAAAGAAGAATTTTGTGCTTTTTGTTCCCTCTACTGCTTTTTGCTTTTGTTCTGATAATGTTAGAAAACATTCAGTATAAAACAGAAATACATGATTTCTATATATAATGTAGTATAACATATAATTTTCAGCCCAAATATATTTTTTCTCTCATTTTTTATTCCATGCAGTGATTGAAAAATTGTAGAACAAACAGGGAATGCTTGCTTAGTTATATTTTTTTGGGGAGTTCAGCAATGATTCAGCAGCAGATTAGAATATAAAAAAGGGGAAGATGGTGTGTCTTGAGCGAGGGATAATGAGATGTCACTGTCTGAGGTTCAGCAGCAGTTGTGCTAGAGAGCAAAACCCAAGATTTTTATCAACAGAGGAAAGGCTGCTTGGAAAGGGCAACACAGTGGTATTTGAAATAACATATCAGAACATTGTGTTTTAAGAAAAGAGTAAAACTGAAGTAATTTAATTATTACTGTTACTATAAGGAAATGTAAGGATGTTGGATCATACAGAACAAAGACTCTCATTTTGTCAGAGGTTTGTAGAAATCTTTTCCAGAGCAAAAGCTTTCTGAGTAGCAGCTGGTGTCTAGACTGCCTCTCCCCTCACAGACTTTCCTGCTGAAATGCTGGAACCTTATTGATATAATTGCTCCTGAACCTGATTTAATTCAGAGAAATGAAAAGGGAATGTTGGCAAGTTTAGCATTGCACAGATGAGTATGGCCCAGAGGTCAGTAGGCCTGAAGCTAAGCATGCATTAGCATACTTTGTGCCGAACTAAAGCTGATAAATCCACCAAATATGGTTAATTTCCAATATTTGGATATATTTACTGCATTTATAAACCTAAGACAGGATTTATAACTTAAATGTCTGATAGCTACCAGGCCTGATGATGCTTTCAAACTTTCTATATGGAAACAAGAATAAAATATTGTTCTATTCATGCAGCAGTTGTGGAATAGCTGGTTTAATAGAGATTTAATGTGAAGCTGCCTATTTATCCACAGACAAGAACTCTAGTATTTGCTATTTATCATTTTTAGCTTAAAATATGGGAATAAGAACCATGCCTTATGAATTCAGTTATCTGTCAGATGCATGGAGCAGTCAATTGATCATGTTAAAACACTCATTAAAAACGATTGAGTTCTTAACTCTGTGAAGATTCAATTTGAATAAGCAAATCTTTGACACGGATTTGAAGGAATATGCCTTTTTTCATGTTTTATATATCTCTGAAAGGCATTTCTACTCTGTGAATGTAAAGCTTCTTTCTTACCTCCGTCAGAATAAACATTGCTGCACAAGAGCAGAGACAACCAAGTCACCTGCAGGGTATCAGGAAAAAGTGTCCCTATCCTTCAGGATAATGCAACAGGGCATGTGGTCCATGGGATTGATTATCCAAGTGCCTAAGGGATTCCTGGAAGGTACTGAGTGCTCATTGAAGCATATGGACCTGTCTCCATCACCTTAATGCTGTTGGATTTGAATGCATCTTTAAAGTGAGGGGAGTTACTGTCTTCAAAGGATCCTTAAAGAAAGCTTGGAAAATATGAGATGAAGTATTTAGCAACCTTTAGAGTTGGCTTCCCTGCCATTTTCTTTTTCTGATTGTCACTTCATCCCGAAAATAAGTTAATGCAGCTCCATATGGAGATGATTTTATGGATTTAGAAATCTACAAAGAAAATTGCAGAAGGGCCAGGATCTTCAGTAGAATCACAGCCATGCTCCTGTATAAATCAAGGCATGGTGCAGCAGGGGGTGCTGCCACACACAGTCCCATTTCTTTGGAAGGATGATGGAGGACAGGCTTTATCACACACATGCCACTTCTCAAATGCAAATATGGATCTCCATAATTTATAGCTTAGGGTTTTTTTAAAGTTTATTTTTATTCTCTTTCTCTGCACAGATATGCTCTTTGAGTAATTGCAAGAGTGGAGCTTTTGTTTGGAAGAGGGATCTAGATTATGCTGTGAGGCATGCAGTAACTTGACACACTGTGATCATTTCATCAATTTCCATTTCCAATTGTCACACAGAGAATTGTGTTCTCCACATACACAAAAATTCAGAAACCTTGCATAGGGGTTTTCTGTTTCCACTCACAGGAAGGATGGGTGAATTTGTCTGACAGACCTGGAAAAAGTGTTTATCAAAAACCCACATTCAGCTCTGCATATGGCTGGCTGGAAGATAGAGTTTCATCTAGTCCTGCTAGAATTGCTCAGGGACACCTCATAAATCAGAGGGAGGACAAGAGCTATGTGCCTTGGATGGATTCAAAGTGTTTAAGCCATAGGCTGGGAATAGAAATCTGAAGGAAATAGCCCAAAGTGATCACAGAAAAAAAAAGATGCTCTCAGAAAATTAAGTCATTAGCAGCATCATACAAAATCTGTTCTTGTGATTTTTTCCAAGGGATTTCTTAGAACAAAGCCTTTTGAAAGCATATATAACAGAGGAATTATATTTTAAATAAGTAGGAAGAATTGTCTTCTAACAAATAGAGAATTGCTTCCTTGGCTTTCTTAGCAGCCTAGAACAAATTATCTGGGGTTTCATTTTCTTTCAGTAGAGCTGTTCCTCTCCTGCAGCCAAAATAATCTATCTTCCTTGCTATAAGTATTGTAAAGGGGTTTAATGTGTATCTCTTCACTGATAAAAAAATCCACCTCCTCTGTAGGATCATGTACCCTCCTGATATGAGTCCTTTGTTTGAAAAGGAGGATGCTATTCATGGAGCTTACAACTCTCAGAAATAGTACTGAGGAGTAAAAGCTGACCTTGAAAACAGCAAGGACATTTGCAACTTCCAGTAGTGAGACAATACATGACAGATGAAGGGAGAGCCTGAGAAAATGGCAGGATGGTGGAGGATGGTTCATTTGCTGTCTCTGTGGAGCAGTTGTTGAGGTCAGCAGCTCAGCTGAGTTCTGGGGAGGAGGGAGGTGTGGAGGAATTCAAAAGCCTGTTGACACTCACTGTGCCTGAAGAGAAGCCATTTTCTATTTGCCTGTGGCTGGAGTCCAGCTGAAAGTAAAATTGCTGATATAAGGAAGCATTAATTTACCTTCCTAGATCATCCACTTGCTGGTGCAGCATTGTTCTCAAAAAATAGACCAATTTCTGCATTTTGCCATGACATAATTTTGGAGCTTGGATGATTTTGCTTTTCAAGGAATTACCTGTAGAAAAAAAAGCCTTCAACCTTCTGACTCAGCCAAATTTACTCTGACTATTTACTCTGGCTATATAGCTATTTAGACTGCTATACTGCTAAAGATCATCTGATTCCCTTCTGCCTTTCACCCAGTGTACTGCTGTTTTGGCTGCTGATATGACGTGGCGTCCATAGACACAGACACAATGACCCCAGACATGGAGCAGCTCTGGAGCTGAGGCAGCAGCAGACAGAGCCCTGGCTAGCCCTTGGCTACAGCACACAGGTCAGTCTGAATGGAAGGGGATATTGACCCTTCCCTCACCTGCTTCCCTTGATCTTCCCTCGAGGGCCATCATCAATCACACCTGATGTACTGTGATCTGAGCAGCAGGGAAGACATTTTCCTTCTACTTTTTCCCCTCTCAGGCATGTTTCTCACCTTAGAAATTCAGGTCCATCATATACTGCCCTATTACTGATTTCAGCTGTAGCCATGGAGAGGAATGAACTCTTTTACTGATGTTGCAGGAGTAGAGCTTCAGGATGCCTGGGAGGGCAGCCAGGGTGCTTCAGTGTGTCTGAGAAAGCCTTGAAGGATTAAGCCTTGTGGTATCCCTGTGCATGGCAGGGAGGTTGAAATTACAGGATCTTGAAGGTCTCTTCCAACTCAAACCATTCTGTGTTTGTACGATTCTATGATTCGGTGATTCTATGATTCTATGTTTGCAGGATTGTATGATTGTATGAATCTGTGATTCTATGTTTGTATGATTCTGTGATTCTATGATTCTATGTTTGTATGAGTCTGTGATTCTGTGTTTCTATGTTTGTATGATTCTATGTCTTTATGATTCTGTGATTCTGTGAGTCTATGTTTGTATGAGTCTGTGATTCTGTGATTCTGTGATTCTGTGATTCTGTTTGTATGATTCTATGACTCTGTGATTCTATGTTTGTATGATTCTATGATTCTGTGTCTTTATGATTCTGTGATTCTGTGATTCTATGAGTCTATGTTTGTATGATTCTATGATTCTATGATTCTATGTTTGTATGATTCTGTGATTCTGTGATTCTATGATTCTATGTTTATATGATTCAGTGATTCTATGATGATTCTATGATTAGAGTGGCAGACAGTGGCAGCCCTGAGTCCCTGCTCTCTGCTACCTTTGTGTCCCAGACCTCAAAGCAACAGCTGATTAAAACCCAGCATCTCTCCCATGGAGCTGAGAGATCTTACACTTCCTTGGGACACATGGTGATTTGCAATGCAGTGGAGACACATGAATTCATATTTCTGGGAAGCTTAAGCTGGCTGTGATTCTGTGTTGTTTTTCAACTCTTCAACTATATTTTGAGGGGGGCTGATGACTTTCCATGCCCATGTCCCTGACAGGCAGACTCCAATGGGATCTGAGCTGCTCCAGGAGGAACAAGCACAAGCTCAGCTGTCATTGGACTCCACATCCTATTACCATTTCCAGCATTATCTGCTATCTGCCTTCCCCACTACCTCATGTATTAAAGAAGATAACTCGGCACTGTTGGAATAAATATAGCACGCAACTCTCCTGTCAGGGTGCTTACTTCATTATTCAAATGGGAAAAAAAGAATTCTCATGGTTTTTCTCCTTGTAATTTTCCTGAAAGGCACTTTTTTATTTCTGCTGGAGGCCCTGTATGTGTAGTCAGCCATAGCATGTATTGTCTAAACCACTATTTGAGCTCTCTGTAAGTAACCCTTTCAGCAGCATTACTTATTTTGGAACAAGAAAAGAATGATAGCAGAAGGACTGAGATCTGAATTTTCAGACATTTTAAAAATACCTTTTGCAGTTCTTGCACTGGATTATATTTCAATGGGCTACTCGGTGCTGGATAAACAGCTGAACTTTATGATCTTGAAAGTGTTTTCCAAAATCAACAATTTTATGATTCTATGAATGGTGCACAGTCCTTCTACACGATTTAGCTCAGAGAAGAGTCACTTCATCTTGGACTGAGTCGGCCAAAAGTGAATTCTAGAAGAAGCAGTGAGATTTTGCAGTCAGGCCACAATCTGAGTTATTGGTAAATGTGTCTGTTTCCAGTCAGAACACGCCTAGGCAAGCTGCTGAAGGGGGGATCCTTGCCTGTGATTTCTAATGTCTCTGATTGTCATTCATTGCATGTCAGGATCAGCCAGAGGCCACATGGCCTCTATGGGCTGCAATGGGCTCTGTACACTTGGACCCCATCCCTCCCATTTCTACCCCCAGGAGAACATGGGTAAAAGCCCTTCTTTAACCTGGAGGCTGGCTGAACACTGCCATGGGTGTACATCATAAAGAAAACATTTACAAGTGTGGTTTATTTTGAATATTTCAAATTTTAGCAGAGTTTAAATGGACACTGTGTCTCAGTGATGTGAACTCATTTTTGTTTCTTTATTTAGAAAAAACAAGCCTGAAATATTTATTTTAGTTTTTTTTTTGTATTAAATAATTTGTATTCCAGTTTCCTGCTAGAAATCCAGACGCAGCCTACTCTCTTTTCCCCAGAGGACTCTATGGATAACCAAATCCCACAAGTTTTTATCATCAGTAGAATAAAAGCAGTGCAAAGTACAAAGTAAGAATGAGGACATGGATTTCTAGCCAGGTTACTTAAAATTCTTTTCCTTGTCTGTTTTTTAACTCTTAATTAATTTGAGCACCTGCTAGACACTCAAATCTTGAGAAAACTCCACAGACAAATTTCTCAGCCCCCTAGCAAGCCATTAAAAAAGTGAAGAAGGCAGCAGATTATGTCTCAGAAATAAGAAATGAGCAGTAAGCAGAAATCTTTAGAGAAAAAAAGAAAAATCAATTTTTGCACTTGCTTATGCAAAAGCAAGCTGAAAGAAGGCATGTGTCTTCATGAATTATATGAAATAAGACATTGAAGGCCAGGAAGTTTGTTAAACAAACCTTAATATGTAATGGATCTTGATTTTAACAAAATAATTTTGATTAACATTGCTGATAGGAGGACTGGATGATGCTTCCTCTGCAAAAGATACTGTAGTATATTCCAAGGGGTAATGCCAACATTTAATCAGAATTTCCAAAGGATCACCTCACAGGTGAAATCCTAAGAAATATAGGAAATACGTAGGAAAATACTAAGTAAGACACGGGTTCCTGCAAAAGTGAGTAGTATGAATTCTCTTGCCAGATGCGGTTAAAGTGTAATTTATGATCAGTGGCCTGCATATCATAGCTTAAATAGCTCTCTTTCAAATAATAAGTAATAGGGTCACCTTTCTCTCTCCTGGACTGAAAGGGGCTGTCTCTGTTTGGATGGCTGATTCCTGAGCCAAAACCAGGGAATTTTCTTGATGCTAATGGAAGAGGGCAGAAAATAGCATGTGAATCCAATTTTGAGGATAATGAGTCTGCTTTCCACTTTCCAGAGCTGGCAGGCTGTTTTCAGATAGAGCTGTAACAGCACATTTTCCCCATCCTCTGCCCTTTCCAGAGGTCGTTTGACCTGGCATACACTTGTCAGATGGTGCAGATTGCCAGAGAGCTGAGACATATCCAGAGTGTCAGGAAAGGTATCAGGTGGGTTCTTCTCTCACAGCAGATAATATTACTGGATTGTTTTGGACTCCAGACAGAAAAGCACATGACCATAAGAAGAGTCAGGGCAAAAGGCTGGATCTGAAATGGCAATGGCTGTGGCTGTTATCAGGCAAACAGTAGGAGGAAGGTGCAGAAATACTTTGAAGCTCAAATACTTTTTCTCACTCTTTGTAAAGTTTTTATGTCAGGAATTTAGAGGTCATTCTCAAGCAAAACTAAGAGTCAGGGGTGTTTCCAACATAGATGGATGCAACCTGCATCCCAAAAGGCTTTACTTCTCTCTGTGGTCCCTTTGGTCAGGTTTAAAATTCAGAATAAAGGATCTGAGGATGGAGATGCAGCTGTTAGGATTTATAACTTGGCCTCACATGAACACATGGCTTCTGGAGTATATTCCTACTAAATTACAGACAGTATAGGAGAGAAAAAAAGACAACTAAAGAAGAGTAAGTATAGCTTGAGTCTTATTCCTGTTCCACCAACAGTTTCAGGGAATGTTTATCATGTGCATTTTTAAGGTAAATTCTGCATTCATATTTAGCTTGTTGCCAGTTTGTATTCTGTCACAACACAGCCCCCCGTGAGGAAGTCATGTCCTATTTTTATGCAGTTTATAGTATGTCTGTGAGATTAGCCTAGCAAACTGCCAGTTTTGTGTGGATGAAACTACTGTACTAGAATAACTTATGAGAAAACCTAGAAATTCACATAACAATCTCTTGACACACAATTGGTTCTGTGAATTACTTACCCTAAATATCCCAGCATGTGCTTGTGCTAAATGATCAGCTATACCTTTTATTGAGTTCTAACCGAGGTGCTAGAATTTTTATCAGGGTCTGCTGATGAAAGAAAACCTTGAGGTTTGAAAACATTTATAAGCAGACAGTAAAAAAAAACCTGTTGAAAAGCCCTCAGTTTGGCAGGCTACTCATCTTGAAGGTCAGGAAGCACTGACATTTCTCTCCTGAAGTTCCAACTTAGGTACAAAAACAGAGAGAATGCCAAAAATGAAGTAGCAAACTAAGCACAGTGTTATGAAGCCAGCCCTTGCTAACCAGGATCAATCCTTGAGATGACCACTGCTGAAGGCTGGATGCACAAACCTTGGGCCAGTTCTGTGCTCTTGCTTCACGGGGAGAGGTGTCTGTCTTCATGGGAGATGGGGGCTCTGATCCAGGAGTAGTTTCTAGACTTGCTAACATTGGACTCAAGGATGAAGGAGACATCTAATGTCTCTTCTCTTCATGGTGGAATGCACAATGCTCTGCAGAATTTTGCTGAGGTCAGCTCTGTGATAACCATGCCTGTTTAAATGGCTATCCCAAGGAGATGTCTGTGTCTGTGTTTTAATAAAGGACTGGAAATATGAGGAGCTGAGAAGCACCTCCATATTTGAAGTTCTTGTAAGTATTACTGAGCTCAGTCTGTGGTAGAGTCAGGAATGATGGTGGCAAAGCAGTTGGAATGAATTCTAAAAAAAATTAGTTAAAAAAAGAGGAACATTTTAGAAAGAGTAGCTGAAATTAGGTGTCTAACAGTGAGTCCACCTTCTCTCATGCTTCATAATTATGCTCTAAAGGCAGTGCAAATTTTTCTTCTTTGCCTAAAAATTATTAATACTAAAACTGAGATTATATTGCAGTCATGCTTCTGAATCTCCCACCCCAATTCTTGTTTAATATCATAGGCAGGGTTTCTGAGAGTGTTTTCTCAAGAGAGCAGCACTATTTAATGAAACAATTAAATTTAAATTTGTTTGGTGGCCTGAAATTCCTCAACAGTATTTCAGGCTTATAAACGCAGTGGGAAGAAGATGATTCTTCAGAACTGAGAATAGAGTCAAGTTGCGGATAAATATCTTAAATTGTAATCTCAGCCACAAATCCCATTTCAGAAGCAGAGAGCAGGCAGAAGCAGTCATGATCCAGCCTGACAAGGAATGGAATTGGCAGCACAAGCATATTAAACATAGCCACTAAAAGAAAAAGAGGTGATGGGCTGAAGTGACAAAATCAGACAACAACTGATTTGGTAACACAATCCATAAAAGGTAGAATTCCTTCTTAGAGAGAAAAGCTTCCAAGATAAGAAGTCCTGTGCTCAGTTACCCACACTGTAGTAAAAGGGGTAGCAGTCATTTATAAACTAAATAGCATATAAGAACTAAACACAGTAATTTCCCACTAAAGTAAGTAAAAGCTTTTCATTCTGACTGATACAAATGTCATGGACTTCTTATAGGTTTGAGTGCTAGTAACATTATAACAGTTTTAAGACAAGGATCATGTCTGGATCCAGTGTCCCATTTATTATCACAGTAACATCAATGCAGAAAAACAGTTGTGAACTTGAGAGCCAGGCCTAATCACAAAATGTGACCAAAGGTATCTATTCTATCACCATCTGTTGAGAATGGGGGCAGTGATCCTTATCTCCGTGGGACATATTCTGCTAATGGGCCATCCTTCCTCTAGGGATTTATCCTCTGCTAATGGCCCATTGTGTCCCACTGTGGGACTGATAAAATTACTTCATCCCATTGGAAGTTGCTCCAGCCAGAGGGAAGAGCCCAACATTTCTTACCAAGATAAAAACAGAGGTTTTGGGACACTGAGGTAGCCCTTTCTCCACTGGACTCCAAAGGGAAACCGAACTTCTCCACATCACCACTA
>VRYO01002772.1:74879066-74904377 GCA_009812075.1 Sialia sialis
CAAGCCTTAAGGAACCTGTGCTAGCACATCTTAACAAGTGGATAACAAGGTACTTATATGTGTCTGAGATGTTGTTATGAGTGGCCACCACAACAGGAGTATTTATCCTGAGTGCTCAGAGATGGTAAATCAACCCCAGAGAAGGCCAGCTTGGCCTAGAAGTCTTTTTCTGACTCAGAAAGGTGCTCAAGCAACTTTACACATTTTTGCTTGTACTTGGTCCACTGACATGAAACTTCTCAGGTCTTCATCACCTTCAGGGCTTTATGCTTCTTCTCAGCATTACACCAGAAGCCAGCTAAATTTGGAGTGGAACTATTTTTGAACATCGGTTTTTAGAAGACACTTTGTCAATGTCTAGCTAGTTTTTGTTTTGTTTTTTGCTTTTGAACAGAAAGTTTAATCATATATACCAATGAGGTGACACTGAGTCACATCTTTGTTCTACTTTACATTGTGTCCTATACCTGGCTTTCCCTCATTCTTATCTACAACAAATTCCCTACAAAAATTTCTCCTTGATACATAGGAGCACCACATTTTCTGTTTCACATGGCCTGAATGACTTGGTTAACAACTTTTTTTTTCTCATATAGGCTCAGTGGTCTAATTTGCCTGTTCAATGGAAAGGACAACCAGGTGCAAACAGAAAGAAAAATTTCCTCTTTTTTGGGACATATTTTAGTCCATGCAAAGGACAGGAGAGTGAGGTAGACTTGCTCTCACTGCAGCTCCACTGATGATCATCAGTGTGTGTGGGGAGATGATGCCCCAGCAAGAACAGCTGTGAAAGTGTTGTGCCAATACAGTCCCTACATAAGTTGGAAATACAGTGAGAGAGACAAGATATGCCTGGAGTTCCTTCTGTGAATTTGTGAGGAGTTTTTGTTTGCTTGGTTTGTTATGTTTTGTTTGTTTATCAACTGGTGAAACTTCTTTTTTTGAGTGTAAATGTTCCTCTAAAAACTCAGGAAATGATGGACAGGCCTAGGACAGCAGTGATGCTTATTTAGAAGCAGAAAGTATTATCTTTTCTAGTGAAAACAAGAGGCTTGGGGCAGGGAGGAGAAGCCTAGCGAGGGTGAAGAGCCATCAAAGATTTCCCAGATGGATCTAACAGGGACAGGCTGCAGGTGCTCATCCTTCTGTACCTGCTTTCCCAAACAGGAGGCAGAGCACCCTCTTCCAGACACCCCTCGGATGTGTCTTGTGTGTCACCTCTGAAGGGCAGTAGTACCCACAGATGGAGAGACACATCCTTCTGTGCTTTCTTGGGAATGCTTGAGCAGATTGTGTTCTTCAGGGTGATTAGTTTTCATCCCAAATTGCAAACAACAGCTTTATGAGGTTATGGTTTATCCAGAGGAAATCTTGTGTAGCTTATGACCTGACAGCATTGTGACTGACTAAAGTGGATTTTGAATGCTCACATTTGCTGTTACCAAGTCTGGATTTTGTTGTCCAATGCAGTTTTATTTCAGCAGGAATACTGTTGAAAATATTTATTCATCATCTCACATGAAAAGAAGAGTCTTCTAGCTGCTCCCTTCCAGCTCATTGCATTTATTTAAGCATGGTGAGAAACATCACAAAGAGAAGATTTTTTCAGTTTGTTTTGCTCTATTTAAAAATATATTTATGATAATGGTGGTAGGCTAGGACTGACTGGCATCTAAGCCCCCATCTTGTTCACTTTTCCATCAGATGGGGGAGAGAATCTGAAGGTCAAAAGTGTAAACAATTTGTGGGTCAAGATCAAGACAGCTTAATTAGTAAGGGTATTTTGTGCACAAGCTGCATGCACAAGCAAAGGTATTTGTTCTCTGCTCCCACTGGCAAGAAGGTGTTTATTAATTTCCTGGAAAACAGCATCTCAGCATAATGGTTACAGTAATTTCATGATTATAAGCCGCACCTTTTTCACTGAAGAATCCAGCCTTCCCCAGTAGTGCAGCTTATATTCAGGTGCGGCTTATCTATGGACAAGTCCCAGTGAAATGCCGACCCAGAAGTGAGAGCCGGTAGGGGAGAGTGCCTGGGGCTGCCTTTAAATGCTTCGCTGGTCCATGAAAACTGTTTGCAACTTGAGCACCTGACACCAAACCCAGCTGGCAGTGATTCTGTTACTAATTTGTTACTTTGTCACACATGGATCCTCGCTTTTTTTTTTTTTTTAAAGTGCAGCTTATATTCAGGTGCAGCTTATATATGGTCAAATCCCATGGTCTACCCGGCTACCGGGAGGTGTGGCTTATAATCAGGTGTAGCTTATAATTGTGAAATTACTGTACTTGGGAAGGCAGGTGAAATACCTGTGACTTCCGCCTCCTTTCCCCAAAATTTATTGACAAGCCCAATGCTGTAGTTTGGCATATCTCTTCAGTCAGTTCAGGTCAGCTGTCCTGGCTGAGTCCTGTCCCTCTCAGGGTGCTGGGTACCTGAAGAGGAAATGTTCTTATTATTGGAGACTGAGGCAAAGAAGACATGAAGTATGTCAGCCTGCTCTTCATCCTTTGTTAGCATGTTTTCCCCTGCTACCAATGAAGGAGGGAAATTCTCTTTAGCCCTCCTTTTGTTGCTAATATGTTAATAGAAACATTTTTTATTGTCTTTTATGACAGTAGCCAGATTAAGTTCCAGCTGGGCTTTATTCCTTCTCATTTTCTCACAGCATAATCTCACAACATCCTTGTAGCCCTCCCAGGTTGTCTGCAACTGCTTCCCAAGATCACAAACTGTCTTTTTATTCCTGCATTCTTTTTATTCCTGAATTTCAGCTCCCTGTGAGGCTTTTCCTCCATCTGTTGCAGTGGTTCCTGCTATACTGCTTCCTATGAATGTACAACTCAAATTGTGGTGTATGAGAATTTAAAGGTATGTTGAAGAGTAAGTTTTCTAGATATTTCACAGCACAGAAATATCTTGGCCCTGGGGGGTACCACCAGCTCTGACCATTCCTGGTCACTCAGCTGGCTTCCTCTTCCTTGCCCATTGCCCAGAACCCACCTGAACCCCTCTGCATCCTCCCTCTCTGCTCACTGGAAGGCTTCCTTCCCCCACCTTCTTTTAGCTTTTGTTTCTTTTCTGCTTTCTATATCCAAACTGAGTTTCTTGCCCAAGCACAGATCTTACACATGAATCTTTCTTAACAGCCACAATCAGAAATATTTCACAGTGAATTATGATGTGTTTGCACTCATGAATACATTGGCTAAAAGGCCAAGTTTCAAGGAAGTGAAAAAGTGAATGGAACACAAAAGAGTAAAGAATAGTTTGTAGGCAACGATGACCCCTAAGAAATAACTTACAAAAAATTACTTTCTCCAGCATCACTGGTTTTGATAAAATTAGCATTTTTGAACTTTTTCTGTGCTCTAGACCGATTCTTGCTACCTTATTCGTTTTGAACATTTTGCAACACATTAAAATATTCCTTCTGCTAGAGCCTGAGTGAAGGCTTGCACTCAGCAAATTCCCATTTTAAGTACTCAGTATTTTGATATTGCAGTGAGTTTTCTCTGCCATGTTACATATGTAGTTAACCTCTTAACATGGGTATATAAGAGCAGGGTGAGGATTTAATTCCAAATTAATTTTTTCTTCCTCTTTCACTACTGCTTACCAAAGTCCCTGGTTACTATGATTATTATAGACATTTTACATTTATGAATTCCAAGCCACCATTTCAGGCAAAAAGACACCTTCCTTCTAGTGTTGGCAGGAACATTTAATACAGAATTGGCTTGTAATTATACAAGCTTTTATATGCTTGTTTACACAAGTGTACATTCCCAAGGGTTTTTCCAAATGAGAGCTTGGTTTATTGATAGGGAAGTTGAGGGAGGTACTTGTACTACTGCATGCAAATATAGTTTTTTTTCTCAGCCAAAGCTTAAGCAAGCATCATATTTTAGAGGAATTTAGAAAGTAATCAACAGCCACATTTATTTCTCTGAGTACATTCATTTCTCTTCTGAATGAACTATTAAAGAAGGACTTGAACAAAGATATGACAGTCTCTTCCTACTGATGACAAACAAACCTGTAATAGAAGATGCAATAAAATTGACAGAGCAGCATGAAAGAGGAAGAATGAAAGCTCAGATTATGGCAGCTTGAAGCCAGGACTTATTCAAAATTTTACAGCTGACGTAATTTGACAGCTCTGATGAAATCCTAGGAGTATGTATGCACATTCAGCAAAAAAATATAGCCATGAACTCTATCTGTCTTGACAGGCTGCCACTTGAATGGATACTTGATTAATATTATCTTTATTCACAGTGCTGCTTGGCATGAGCAAATGAATTTCAAAATATCGAGCTAAATGCTTTCATGATTCACTATTGCAGGAAGGATACAGAGAAAATGAGACCTGGAAAATTAGTCCTACATTAAACACAATCCATCACTTTTCCAAAGGTTTGGCTCATTGAGGTATATAGGTAGACTTATATATTACAATAATCCCTAGAACATATCTTTTATATAAATGCAGCTTAAATTATTATTCATGTTAAAAAATACTTTACAGATTTGCTGAGTTGGGTCTCTATCTGAAAAAAATGCTCTTTTGTTTGTGAACTCTAGGCTATCATTTATTATACTTTTATTTACTGTTGATTATAATTCCTAAATAGATTAACTCTCTCTTTAACAACTCAGTCTAGAGCAAAAAGAATCTGGCACAAAAGCTGTCCTATCAGCAACATGAAATTTTGCAAAGAAAAGGGTTCTCGGAGTATATTTTGGGCACTTATTTTAATGCATTTTCATTGTACTACTTCCAATTTTCCTACTAGCAATGATTTCCTGTTTCTAGGGATCCATTTAGAATATGATGGACCCTTCAGTTACAATTTCTCTCTCTTGTAATTTTTGTTCCATAATTCAAGTTGCTGTTATTTGGCTTGGCTTCTCTTGGAAGCTGTTTTGGTTACAACCAGCATAATAATATTGGAAATATTGACCTTCTGGCTTGAAAGGAAGGAAGCCAGTCTAGGATGTTTTTGTATTCTCTTGGGTACAGGATGGCACTCCTTTGGCACAGCTGCATCTGTGTGTGATTTGGAAAGAGCTGTGCTAAGGTTTCTCAAGTCTGTACTAGAAATTCAGCTCAAAAAGGCCTTATCAATGGAGAACTTTTTTCCCTCCTGGCCAAGAAACAGTGATGTTATAGGTGAAAGCATAAACCAGTTGGTGAGAGGAGCCTGAAGATGTTCCTTCAAGAAAGCATTCTCATTACACTCTTGAGATTTTCACCTTGCAAATCATGGAGCAGTACTCAGGTGCTTCTGCATCAGTGACATTTGGGATGCCTTGGGACACCTGATACATCCATAAGTCTGTAAGAGACCTGCACCTCTTTGGTTGTAGCCCAGATGGGACTAGGGAGATGTAATTGGCACAAGATGTCCAATATCTATATCACCTCTCAGCTGAGTACCCTGTGGACAAGGCAGAGAATAGAGAAGGGAAATTCTCACTATGTATGCTTAGAATGCATAGTAAGTGAGGGAATGCGTACCACATCTCTGCCACAGCTGCTAACATGAAAACTCATATTTTACATAGCATTTTAAGGGTGTGTGCCTTCCAGCACAGGGGTTTTGCTTACCACAGTTGCTCTGAAAATGTGCTCCTGGCCCTACATGAGTTGTGACCTGGAGAACAGGAAGCTCGAACATGTCAAGACGTGGATATTTTTTGAGTGAGCAGATGTGTGGATGTATGTTTGCCTTAGAAACTGGAAGGTGTTCTTTTGCACTTTGAGAAGGATTGATAAAGGTGGAGATTACTCATAGAGATGTTCCCTGAAAGCAAGAAAACCATGCTACAAAGAGTGACTTAGTTCATCTTTATTCATAAAAATACATTTAGACGCAGTTTTCTTTACCATTCCTTCTACCCATCACACTGGCACAGAGTCAGACTGGTTATAACGAGGTTCTCTATTTAATAAAACCAATAGAAGGAACTGTTTACTACACAACAGCTCATGGTCAAAAAAGCATGTTTCTTTTTTTATTATTTTTCTATTGTTTTCTCATGTAATGTACAAGAAAATTCAAGAGCATTTGTTTCATTTTTTTATTCTGAGAACAGAAAATGTTGCAGGTTTTGTTTGGACATGTGCTACTTTTCCTTCCCAATCTAGGACAAGGTGGTTTGGAAATTGCCTTTATAGAGGGCCCTGGGAACTGTTCCCAACTAATGAACACTGTTAAGTAGCCAGATCTAGTTCAAGGAGGATGACTTTGGTAATTCTGCATACAGGAACATTCTGGTTTTGCTTTGCAGTGTAATTAGTCTCTGTACCTGCTTTATTTTAAATTTAAGCCATATGCTTGGTTTATGAAAACCAAACATCTGCCAAAGAGTTGCTAAAATATATGCCTTAAAATAGGCTTCTGATCTGCTGTTACATATCTTAAAGGGAATTAAAAAAACCCACATATTGATATTTTAAGACTGAATTTGTGGTTGCTTCTCATTTAATTCACAGCTTTTCTCAAGAACTGTACTTTTGACATGAGTAAATTACTTTGTCTAAAAACGCCTTTTGACCTTCTGAATCATCTTTCACATATTAACCACAAAGCTTGCTTCTCTCCAAGAGAGAGTAAGTCTCATGAATTTCTCTGCTTAATAGTACTGAGATTGAATCTTCTTGACCATTGCCTAATGAGGTTCACCCTGGAAAGATTTAAACCAGGTTTATTCCCTGCCAATTTCTAACAGACTAAGAGGCACTGGCTGATGGAATGACCACTCAAAACTCCACATGTTTGAAAGCTGTCATAAATTTTCTTTTTGCAATAGTATTTGCAAGAAAAATACTAAAATATACCAATAGAATAGGTCAGACAGATTTTTCTGCTGTAACAAAAAGCTTAATACCCTAAGTGGTGATAGCTTTTACTAATGAGAACTATTATCCTTCATATTTCTGAACAGTGTAATAAGTTTGCTGTAAGTTTTTATTTTATCTCTCCTGCTTACTGGGACTAGAAAACACAATTAATACATTTTACAATTAAATTGTCTAGTCCATGTAAAATTTAAATGTACTACTTCTGCTTGTGTTAAAATCATCAAGCCATCCAAAGAACTTGATAGTATTTTCAACCTTGTTTTAAAATGGCAAGGCAGAGAAACAAGCTAAAACATGCATGGTGGGGTTTTTTTGGGTCACTAAACAGACCTTAGCCAATAAGTGATTATAGAGAGTAAGAGCAAGAGGGGAAAGTTTGATTTGTCAAGACTCTAAAGTGCAGGGTCCATGTTTTCCATGCCTTTCCTCTGAAAGGTAATCTCCAGTTACAAGTGTGAGCTCCATCACAGGTATATTTTAAGACATGGCTGTTAAAAACAGCCTGGATTTCTTCTGGTCAGAGATGTGTTCCATGGGAGGAATTAGCTTTAAAAATCACCTGCTTCCTTAACAGAGCTGTGAGAGCAGCATAGGACAATATTGATTCTATTCATATACATTCTCTTCTTGGGTGGAGGTTTCTTGAGGGCATGGGGGGAAGAGAGGAAATATGACAAGAAGAGCAGATGCCTTCAAATAAGGCTGTGAAAAATAACAATAACATCACTACAGATGTCTCAGCAGACACCCGCATGGATCCACCTTCCATTAGAAGATAGAGATTGCTAAATCAGAAGAATTTCAGAGGGATTTCATCAACAAAGTTATAAGAATAAAATACCTTAAAATTCATTTCCAGTGGAAAAATATAGAGTTTTGCATTCTGTGTGTCAATAGTAAACATGAAATGCACAACATATTTAACATAATTATATATGTATGACATGACATTGTTAAAGTGCTTCAACATTTTAAAAAAAACCCTAATTCTTAGGGCTGAGGATATTCTGAGCTTCATTCTGTGGAAAATTTTGGATTTTAATCACAAGATTTGTTTTGGGAGAGAAGCAATGAACAGCTCTACATGTAAATAAAGTTTTATAGCAGATGGGGTTGTTTCCTAGCCTAAGAAATATGTAATGTGTAATGTTAGGATTCTAATCTGTTTGTGTTCACATGCTTGGCAGTCTTTAAGAAAGGTACAAGCCAGCACTGTTAAACTTGAAGTTAGGGTTTTTTCCCCCTAATATGGTATTTTAAGGTGAACAAAAGAAACTGAGACAGCTCAATTCCAAGTTGTTCATTTTTTGTCTTAATACCTTAGTGCATAAGCTAAAACATGGTTTTATTTTGTCTTATCCATTTTTCAAGTAAAAGCAAAAGTTTGTTTGTGCCCTATTTTTGAAAAAGCAGCTAGCAACTAGTACATGAGGGAGAAACCTTTTCATCTAAATGGCTTTTCAGTGCTTATATATGTTTGCAGAAAATAACATTTTTTCCTAGCATCTGTCTGCAATGCCATCTGCTACTATGCTTCAGGCAGCTTTGATTGTGTAAACTTAGCCTTCCACTTTGCCAAATGTAGTGACTTTGAAAATGTATCCCCATTCATCCTCTCCTGAGACATTTGGTGCCTTAGCAGACCCAGTGCAGAATGTACCAGCCTCGTGTCCAGTGAAAACATTTCTTGTTTCCTGACTTCTGCTTGTGCCTTCTCATGTGCTACAGCTGTCAGGTCAAGCCTTGGGACTGATAACAGTATTCTGCCACCACAAATTTAGCACACATCTATAACTATTTTAAATTCCATTATTGGGTTAAGACCTTCGTTCACAGTTATTAACATCTTATAATATTATTTTCTCATAGCTATTGAAAGACAAGTTTTTACCATGATAAGGAGTAATGCTACTACCAACACACCCTTCTGTGTTTCATTGACCTGAAACAAAACTTAGTCTTGTCATTTTCTGGACTGCTTGTGTAGCCACCACTTACGCTGTGCTTGTACAGTTATGTATCTATTCAGTCATAGTGGGACAAATCCTTCAAATATTTTTTCTTCTTCTTGAAAGCTCCCACCTTAAAACCTCCTCTTAGAAGTTGTTTTAGCCCTGGTCATAGCTTTAGTCATCATGAACTTCCTGCATTTTATTATATGATTGGAACAATATGGAATAGCCAAGAACACAAGGTCCTCAGAAACAAACCAGGGAAGTCAGAAAAAGGCTCAGCCAGGTCAATATCATGTTGTTGAGAGACTTTCTGCAATTCATAGAGGAAAAGTTTGAAGACACGGGTAGCGTCTTTTCCACCCCTCCAGCTGATTTGGAAGAAACACACAGGATTTTGAAACACAATAGCACTCCTTAAACTTTGAAGGAGGAGCAGCATCACACTTTAAGCTAAGAGTGACTTGGCAACAATTGAGTTTAACTTAATTATGGTAATCCATAAAAAGTTGAGAGAAAAGGATGATTGGTACCTTTAGAGCAGAGACATACTACCAAGAACAAGAAAAGTTCATATATTTTAATATTTTAGTTTTTGACAGAGGAAAAAGAAAACCAGGTAATTATTACCAGCAGAAGTAAGACATTACCAGAGCTGAGAGTAGGAGTAGATATTAGTGTGGCAAAATAATCTGTGTGTGCACAATTTTTGGTATCCATTACAATGATGAACTGAGTTTCCAGTGTCATCATTTCAGTTTCAATCCTTGAGACTCAGGACTGAATTGTTCCAGAGGTGGGCTGCAATAATTATGCCAACAGGGACTGGACTGACACAGTCATCAGTACTTTATTAAAATTTTTTGTGTTTTTTCTCGGTGGACTTCTTTCAGGCAACTCTGGCTCATTTCCTCACAGGCAGCTCCACACAGCACTGACTCCTTCTCTCCTCTCTGCAAGTTTCCTTCTGCATAACTGGCTGACCCCAACCTGTCCCTTTATCCAGCCACCTAACCCTGTCTGTACCTCACAAAGCATCTTCTTACTTGCTCAGAGCCAGCAGACTCTGCAACTGCAACCAGTAGCCAGCTGCCCCAGTCTTTTATAACACTCATCCTCACTGGGCAAGCAAAGCTGTTTCCACTCCTTGGAAATCAGTACTTCATTGAAGTAATTCATTGAAGGAAAATTGCCTTCTGCACTATCCTAGCAAACCATCTTCCCACAATGGGCTGGTTGTTTTGAGAAGCAACTTCTCCCATGAGCAGCTGTGCCATTCTGCCCTTCAGTGACCACGAGCCCATCCCTGTGAGTGCAACACCCCTGTTTTTGGGGTGTGAAAGATGTGTTAGACCAAAGAGGGTGTGTGAAGTGTCTCCCACTTGGCTTCCTTGAATTGTCTTGTGTTGCGATCCATACTGATCTCCATTTGAGTCCCAGTGGTCTGGATGAACTGGATTGCAGACCCTGGGAGACAGATGCTGTTTTGTCCTGTCTATGAACTTCTCTGAGGAATTGTATGCCTCTGAGAAACCTGTGCAAAGAGCTTGCTCATCCTTCCAGGACCAGAATACATGCATGAGTTAGTCTGAGACTGAACCAGCAGGACCATGTTTAACCTGAAGTCCTAGCAAATGAGCACAGAGTTTTTAACCTGGATGGGGAGAACTTGGAGGTGCACTCCTACTGCAAATACTAGCAAGGTATCTTTGTATCCTGTACCTTTCTAGCCAGTGTGGAAGACATGAGTGTCTTCACTCACTGTATGCAGAAAGTCTGGGGCTAGACTGCTGAAGGTATTTTGCAAGTACCTGGGTGGTGTTTGCACTAAAAGAGCTTCTCAAGAATTATGTGAATCACAAGACAGCTTGTTACGGCAAACACAATGTATTCAAGACTTTTTTCTGTTTCATCACATGATTAAAAAAAGAATTTGATATATTCATAAGCCAGCAAAGGCCTGGTTTATGCATTTTTCATTGCTACAATGAAAGATGGTGGAGACAATATAGATGTGAACAAAGCTGTAGGAGTTGGTGGAATAAATGCAGAAATCAGAAAGTAGAACAGCTCATTAAATTCTGATGAGTGAACATGGTTTTAAATTGTAATGTTTTAAATCTTGTTAAAGTATCAATTTTCAATTTTTTTGAGACCAAAGCAAAATAAATTGATGTATATTAATGTAAAATGGATCATCTGTTGGAAGTCAGTAATATGTTCTATGCAAAAGGTAAGTTTTCAGAAATTTTCCATATGAAAGTGATTGTAAGTTGAAGGGTCAAAAATAAACAACACTAGATTCTTGCTAACACCAGGAATTAAGGAAGCTGAGGCAGTATATACAGAAGAAAAGGCACAAGAAGTTCTCATCAAATGAAGCTGGATGTGCTCTTCAGAGGTGACTGTATGGCCTGAGACAGGTGAGTGAAAGGAATGGTAATCTCACACAGCTGAAGAATTAAATTCCTTTTGAAAGTGATGACAGTACTTTTACTCTAAATAGCAACAGGTGGACTAAACATGATGATTTTTGGCCTGGAGGATCTTAGTCTTGCCCTCAGCTGAGTGGAGAAAATGAAGTAGTGTAGCGTCACTAGGTGTTAATGATATACAGTAATTTCAGACTCATAAGCTGCACCTGGTTATAAGCCACATTTCCGGGTAGCGGGGCGACCACAGAATTAGGAATTTGTCCATAAATAAGCCGTACTGGGTGATAAGCCACACTTGTTTTTTAAAGTAAGGATCCATGTACAACAAAGTAACGCGTTAGTAACAGAATCGTGCGATCGCGGGGTTTGCTGTCAGGTGCACAATTTGCAAACAGTTTTCATAGATGGGTGAAGCCTTTAAACTCAGTCCCTCTCAGTTTCTACAGAGAAAGGAGTTGTGCCCATATATGCAGAGTATTAGTAACATAATTTCTGTCTTTTAATGAGTATGAGAGGCATAACAAAGTAGATAAAACCTGCCCTCATCCATATACATGCCTGAATAGCATGTAATAGAATTCTCTACCAGTAGAGAACACAGGTACACATTTGGATTTATAGTAATAATAGCTGGCAACAGGAGGAGTGAGAGACCTTGCCTGGGATGAAGGACACTGGTTCAGCTCATTTTGGCTTTAAGCAGGCAGAAAATTCCTGGAGTTGTGGAGCAATACTTGGCTTTGCTTCTAGAAAAGCAGAAGTTTAGAAGGACTTATGGGACTATGCAAGGCCTCAACAGTTTTAGAACCTCCAGAGAAACCAGGCTCGTGGGAGCTCTGGTTTCTCTGAAACTGTGCTCAGCATCTGCACACTTAATTCACCGAATTAATAGATTTCCTGTGGGTTTTATTTGTGTACCTTTTAATTTATTTTTTTTTTTAAGCTTAGCTTCTAGGGTTAAATGAGGCTAGGAACTCAAAAAAGCAATTCAGTGATTCTCTGATTCCAGAAAATGATGGCATGTTTCCTTGGAGTCTTTCAAATGGGATTGGGGTAGTGGTGGGATGGGTATGATGATGGTACATAAATTTTAATTTTTATTTCACACTGTGATTGTAGATTCCAAATAAAAATGAAAGATATAATAATCAGGGACCAAATCAGCCCCCCAAAACCGGACTGAAACCCTGCAATAAAGAGGTCAGATTTGAATTATTTGGGGTATAAGGAATGCCAATACCTGAGAACAGCAAAACGGTATTTATCTCTGCAAGAGAATAAGTATTCTCATCTGGCTATGAAATTCATAGATTACTCTTTTCAAGTATTAAAGGCATAAGGAAGATATGGAGGAAAAACCTGTGACTGTGGATATCTCAGATCAAAGCCACCATTCAGACCATCACTGGGATAATCCACCCTCTAGCTGATTTTCCCAGACTGCCACAAAACATTGTGAATTCTGTTGGAAGTGGAAGGAACAGACTGAGTCACAAACAGTGCTGGGACCTCTGGTCCTTCTATGATGTTTGTGAGCTGCACCTTAATTCTCATTTCTAAAGGCTTTTTTTCCATCAGATACGGACTTTTTAAAATGGGAAAAGCAAGACATATTTTTCTCAAAGTTACTGGTTTCTTTCTTCTGTGCTCAGACTGCCCCTATTCCTGTGTTTTTATTATCCCATCAGTGTTATAAGCATAACATCTCTTCCTCACAACAGTGTAGAAGATAGCCAAGAACTGAGAAGGCTTTCAGGTAACACAGGCTGGTAAGGGTGTTGTGTGAATAATGGACAGCAGATGTTCTGTGAACCCTTTAGTATTTGCTAATTGCTGACACTTGCAGAAAACGGTCCTTGTCACTGGAGATCAGGTTGCCCCTTCCAAGGCTGAGTTCCCATGAGTATTACTGGGATATAGCTCATTACACTAGAGCAAATAGGTTGTACAGACAAATATTTTGATGCCTGTTGCCAAAATTTATCTGTGTCATTACATTCTTTCTGCAGAAGAATTAGTATTTCCAAATTATATTAAAAGAAGTAAATTCTTAGTGGATTTTACTGGCGTTATTTCATAATTAGCTATCATTTCTTTCATTACTTTTGATAATTTAGAATAAAAATATGTACAGTAATTTCACGATTATAAGGCGCTCTCTTTTGACTAAAATTTTGATCCAAACCCGGAAGTGCGCCTCATAATCTGGTGCGTCTTATATATGGACAAAGTTCAGAAATTTACTGACAGCCTGGAATGTGCCATATAATCCGGTGTGCCTTATAGTTTGTGAAATTACTTTAATTGTTTTTCAAACTGAAACAATTCTTTGGATTACCCAGTATGACAGATTATAGGATTTAATAGTATTCAACTTCCATAGGATTGAATTTCCCACTTGCCTCCTCTTAAAACAGGCTCTCATTCTCCAACATGGAATAACTTAAATGATTTCCTTTGATATCAAACTTAGATTAGTCAGATGTGAGAACAAAGAAGAGACCTTCTGGCTAACTGCAAGTAGCCCATGTCCTGCTGTTCAGCATTTATCTGGACCATTCAAAGTATGTCAAGTGAGTAAGTGCTAGTTCATTGCCCAATTTTATTCCAGATAAAACTTGCAATTGAAACAAATCACTGCAATAAATGAAACTTTGATACCACTGTGTTCAGCATTGTCTGTATCATATTTTTAAAATGTCTGCAATATAAAACACTCTGTAACCTTTTCTAGATTTAAAGGTCATCTTTGATGACCTTAACTGGAGACATGACATGTTGGAGATATGTATGTGGTGCTTGGCATAATAAAAAAAAAAAAGCAAAAAAAAGCATAGAGATAAAATTATCAGTTAACTGTGGATCTGTGAGGCTGCTGCTTTTGTCTTTAGTGCAAGTATGAGAATACTGAAGATTATGTAATTTATACCAGTCAAGAATGACCTCTACCTGTCAAGAAGGGACTTAGCTGCCATATAAAATGGTTTTTACATTTTCCTCTGGATTCAGGTAGAATGGACTTATATAAGGCTTAAATATGAACTAATGAAATGGGAAGAAACCCTCCCCAACATTCGATAACACTGTAACTAAGTAACCTCTACAGCTGCTGAGTTTCATGTCAAACGTTACTTAAGTAAAAACTGAAGTGTGACTGAATTAAATTAGACTCGAGTTTCCTAGCCCATAAACTGTTTCCAATGCCAAAAGCAGGTATCTAGGGAAGTGTGAAAGAAAATGGCTGCACATAACACTTTTCCCCTTATTCTGCTGCTCTCATTGTGGAGATCTCTGTCAGATTGCCTTCAGCCACACCTTTACTGTGCTGGCGAGATCTGACAAATGACAAAGTCATTCTCCATGTAGAAACCATTGTTTATTTCTGGTCACTCTTCTTGCCCTTCTTCAGCTCATCTCTAATTGCATTCTACAACTTTTGATATACAAGAAGCAAGACTGCATTAAGCAAAAAATACATTACATAGAGGCATAATAAAGTTTGGGGCTCTTTTCCTTCTTCTATTCCTTTCCTGATTAATTTGGATGCTGACTTATTTTGGTAGGTAGTGACAAAAACTTTCATTGAATTGCCTATGATACAGTCAAGATTTTTCTGCTCTGTTGTAATAGACATCCCAGAGCCCTTCATTTCAAGCACTGAGTTTTCATCCCTTGAATATGTAATGAAACATACTCAATTTAATCTGACCTTTTATTTACATTCACTTGACTTTAAAATGTTCTGCCAGTCTGGACAGCTAACACATATCTTTGGAGATGACGTTCAGTCTTTGTAAACTCCAGTTAAGGTCCAATGAGCTTTAGTTGCACTGTTCATGTTTACAGGTATCTGGAGTGCTTTATGCTGTTTGCTTGTTTCCATGCTGGTAGCTAGGCTCAGGAATGATGAAAACCTTTTTAGGTAGTGGATGAAAAGACTCTTGGTTTCAGTACATCTGGGCATCAGTAGGCCCTTAACCAGTAACAGTTTGTCCTGCAATAGATTTTAATAGCCCTTCCCATATCTATCACAGGAAGACAGGAACATAATCTTCCAAATGGCAAATCAACACGGTCATATGTTTCAGCCTTAAATATTCAAAAATATCTTCCTCTTGTTTCTTTAAAGTGTTGGCATTTACTTAAGTAATTACAGTCACCGTTAAATGGCTGCCCATATTTTGTCCTTCTCCAGTATTATTTATGCCTTTGTTTCATATTAGCCCTTTGAGCCTGCCTTTATCATGTCTGCCGGGTGTACTGTGCACACACATGTTGAATTAATCTCCCTAGTCTTTCAGAGTATAAGGAAGTTCATTTATTCAAAGGAGAAGCTGGGAGGGAAGGGAATTCAGCCTGAGAAACCCTGGTCTTGGTTGTCTTTGTGACTTACTTACACTGGGCAAAATGCTTTCCATGTGAATAGTTTCAGTGCGAGCAAAGACAATGTCGGACATGAGTAGCCTCAAGTCAAATCCTTTGCCATCAACATGCCTCAAAACAAGCTGATTAATTCTTCGAACTCTTCCAAGAGCTTTGCTGCACTGCACCACTTCCATCATGTAAAATCTCATAGCAATGTCCTTTCCCATCACGAGTTAGATGGCAGCCCTGATTCAGCAGCTGGGCACTTAGCTCTGCAGCCCATCTCATACTTGCATAAGTGAATGCTTCCTGAGACTTTAGTACAGCTTTCCACGGCTGGGCAAGTAGATTTACAGGTACAAAATGACATGAACAGCAGTGCAATTGCACGAGTCTTCTCTGTGGAGTTGGCTGATCTGGCCCTGTATTGGAAGGCTGATTGGCTGGAAAAGTTTGGGATGTTAGGTAGTGATGCTTGAGCATGTCACTGATGGACTGGGGACTCAACCCTGGTACACTGGTATTAATCAGTCAATATTCACGTATAAACAATCAAGACCACAGGATAACTTGGCAAGGAGCTGAAAGAAAACTGGACTGTCTTCTCTTTCAAGTTAGGCTCATCTGGACTCAGTGTGAATTCTTCCAGGTAATTTGGAAGCACCCTCCTCTTAAATTAGAACAAAGGGTGTCTGTAAGTGACAATTTTCCACTTGGAAATGAGAGGCAAAAAGGAATCAGGAGGAAACTAATTATGAATGTATGCTGAATAAACCAAAGTTGCTATTTAAATTTAAAAAGTGTTGAAGAAATATATGAAGTGGAACTGCTCACACAAATTGGTGAAGACAGTCCTGAGCAGATTTTGCCAGTGCACAGTGGGAGCTGTGTAAGAACTCTTAGACCCTCCTGAGAAGGCAGGTCTGTGGGAATGCTTTGAAGGCAGATAATGAATACAGTCAGCAAGAAGCAACTGGGAGATGCTAGGAAAAGCCCACTGAGTGCTGAGAAGAATCACACCAGATATCCATCATCACAGGCTCTCTCTTTGATGTGTGCTTTGCTACAAAGCTTTGGGAGAGAAGAAAATACAACTAAATAAGAGAATCTAAAAAAAAAAAAAAAAAAAAAAAAAAAATTTAAATTAGCCTCTACAAAGTTTATGATTTCTGTCTTCAGCTGATATAAGTGGCTGCTATGCCAATAGAATTCCCTAAAGGCGTAGTGATGTGATCCATTATATCTTTTCGGAGTTTTCAAGTAGTTTAACTTCAAGCCCAAAGAGAATTTCAACCAGAGAAACAAACAAAAATATTTTAAATATTTTTTTGAAAAGGTTGGTTTTAAAGGCAAAAGAGTATTGCAATTGCATTAAAATACAGAATGAGAAAAACAGTTCGATTTCTTCTGTGTTACAGTTGGCTGAATGTGTCTGTAGGTGTATGTCCTATTTGCCTACTGGGTACCCTTCAAAAAGCTCTTGGTAACTACTGAAGAAAATATACTTATTACAGTATTTACTGACAGAACTTCTGGTTCTTAACTTGTAATTTCAGAGAAAATCACAGTCTTTTCTGTTTTGTTTTGCTTTCCCTTTCTGTAGATATGCTATTAATTTTCTTCTGCTGTAAGTAGTTAGGGAAAATGAAACTTACTTGCTCCAACACTCATTTAAAGCAAATTTAAATTTTTTCTCAATAAGCAATTTTCTCATCAGATAGTCATCAGACTTGGAACCTTTCCTCCCGGAAACTTTATGATTTGTTAACTTATAGACCAGTCCCTATGGATCAGGCATGCTCTGAGCTCTGGTTTTATTTATCAAACAGACCAAACACAGATTTCCTCCACTGTGCTGTAGAATTCATATCAAATACTGTGCAGTAGGCTAACATTTTTGGTGAGGGAGGAAAGAGATTTTTTTTATTACTATTTTACTGATTTTGTTGAGGAATGCAACCCCTGCCATCTTCAAAGGATCAAGACAATTTGTAAGTTAATAGACCAGACATTATTGCACTAAAGAAATTTCAATTTGAGTTTATGGAAGTAAGCTGTAGTGGCATGTTTATAAACTGAGATAATAAGGTTGCAGTGAACTGAGGCTAAAAGTTTGATGTTTCTGTGCTGAGAAAATTACCCACTGGACTGGACAGATGTTACAGCTGTGACACCATTGTTACTTTTATGGTGTACACCCCAAGTGTTCAGAATTTGTAAACAGAAATGGCTTTAAAGCTCTGCAGTGTCAGCTTGAGGCTGGACCATTATTGAGATGGAAAAAAACATCCTATTCCACTCCCTCTCCTCAATTTTGTATGCGACATGTAAGAATGGAAGAGCCTTCCTGCAAAGGGTTCAGCCTCCCTGCTGACTCTCACTTTGCTCTATGTTTAAGATGCCAGAAATTTCCCAGAGCAGCCAGTTAAATCTCAGGGGTTTTGCACAATAACTAAGTGGTCCCCAGCTGGACCTCTGCAGTTTCTTCATGAAGCTTTTTTTCAACAAAGGTCAAGAAATAAGACTTTTGTAAGCAAACACAAAGGGACTATAATCTTTGCTCCACTGTGAGAAAGGGAAATTGCTGTATCTGATTCCCATGGTCAATTTGTGTCTTCACACCATTGTGGCAATACCAAACAACAGCAAACCTGCCCAGTTAAGCATGGCTGAGGATGCTCTGTGCTTCTGGAAGAGTGTAACCACAGCAGAGTGGCACACTGTAGCTATGAGAGAAGTGCAATCTAACAACCCAAACTGGCATCTGTAACCATGTAATGCATGTCTGCACCTCTTGTCTGATGTTGGGCTACACATATTTCTCCTCTCAGTTGACTCACATTTCAAGACAATACCAAAAAATTAAATTACAGTAATTTCATGATTATAAGCCACACCTTTTTCATTGAAGAATCCAGCCTACCCCAGTAGTGCAGCTTATATTCAGGTGTGGCTTATCTATGGACAAATTCCGTGGTCTACCTGGCTACCGGGAGGTGCGGCTTCTAATCAGGTGCAGCTTATAATTGTGAAATTACTGTAATTCATTAAATTACACTGTTTTCACATGTATAAGGTGCACCATTTTGACTGAAGTTTTGAACTGAACCCGGAAGTGCATCTTATACGCTGGTGCGCCTAATATATGGACAAAGTTCAGAAGTTTGCCAACCTGGAAGTGCAAGCACGCAGCACCCTAAGCTGAGCTGGGCCCGCCCGGCCCAAAGCAGGGCTGCGGCTGCCCCCCCCCAGCAGCCCCAGGAGGGGCCAGAGGCTGGGGCAGGACCAGGGGCTGCGGGGCCACGGGTTGGAGGCGAGGCCATGGAGGTGGAGTTGCGGGGCCGGAGGCAGGGCCACGGGGCTGGGGCTGAGTGCAGGAGGGAGTGCCAGGGCCTGTGGCATGGGGAGGGTGCCTAGGACTGCGTTTAAAGGCTATGCCGTTCTGTGAAAACTGTTTGCAAATTGAGCACCTGACAGTATTCTGCTACTAATTCATTAATTTGTTACACATGGATTCTCGCTTCAATAATAAAGTGCGCCTTATACGCCAGTGCGCCTTATAAATGGACAAAGTACGGGGACTTGCTGGCAACACGGAAGTGCACCTTATAATCCGGTGCGCCTTATAGGCATGAAATTGCTGTAATTAAATAAACACAGAAATGAAATGGATTTAAAAGTGCTAATACTTCTTCAAGGATAAATTTAAATATTTTAACCCCGCAAATCATACTAAGATTCTAGTTCTCAACTTGAAAGCAATTCCATGACGTGTCATGGAGGCTGAAGTTTGGTTGCCTTAAATTTCCATTCCTCTCTATATACTATATATGACAAATGCAAGAGACATATTTCTGGTGAGAGAGGAGCTCTTTTTGTCATAGGTGTTGATGACCTGAAAGTGAAGTTAACCAGTGAAAGCAGCCAGTAGGGTATAACCACTACAGGAGATGACTGAAATACAACTTCTCTGAACTAGAAGGAGGATATTTCCAAGTCATTGCAATAGTTTTTTGATTAAGGGGGAAACATGCATTTTGCCACAACCCTATTGGGTACCAAAACCAGTTTAATCTGAAATTTTTAACTCCACACACCTGCGCAGATTGACACACTCATGACCTATTTAAACTCCAGGCTTACAACACAGCTATTAACTCTCTTCTTTGCAGCAGTTGCTCCATGTTATTACCTTTTAAAACTTCTCTTTAGAAAATTATGGAGTTGTATAAAGCCCACATTCACATTATGTAAGATAGAAATTTACACTCAAAGATTTAATTATAGATTCCAGTCTCTTCTCTAAAGTTTTTAACTGATTTATAACTTTCAGACTGCAAGTGCAAAATTTTCTAACATTAACTGAGTATAATTGAGTTCTCTGAGTTTTTATAAGATTCTTTTAAAGTAGTGTTTGAATAAATAAGAAAAAGCTTTAAAATAAGCATTTCAGGCCTAATTTTCATAATTATGAGACTCATAAATCAAGAAGAGTTCAGTGAAAAGTTTTCAGTCTTTAAGTTGTCAAACATTGAATATAAAATTGCCTACCACAAGCAGATTAGAAATTATCTACTATTTCCTAATTTAAAACAAAATCTCTCTTCTTCAATCAGTTGAGTTGCTAACTGAAATGCTGCTCAATCTGGTGGCAGCCATTCGTGGAAAAATAGGAGCCACCTACAGTTTAAACCTCATACAGGTTCTTCAAGTCCTGGGCTCAGGCACACCAATGACACGTTTGCATCTGTAGTTAACACACAGAAACAGTTTTGGCATGTAAATGGATGCAACAACAATTCAAGAAATGCTTGGCTATGTTCCAAAATGCCAATCTGAGAAAAGCACACCAAGAGGTGGTTTAGGCCATCGATTAGCTTTTAGGAAAAATCAGATGTAAGCTGTTAGCAATGTATTTATGTGTTATCACCTTTTAGCCCAACTGAGGTATCTTGAGTCTGTGAATTAGGCTTTTTTGAGTTCTTAAGTCAAATGTCTTGGCTTCAACGAGTTCAAAACTGATTCTTGGAGTACAGCTTCTGACATTCCCATTGCTTTACACTGTATTTTGCTCATGTTTAAATGACTCCACCACTTCCCCGGGCAGCTTATTCCAAAGCCTAAGCACTCTTTTAGTGAGATAGTTTTTCTAATATCTCATCTGAACCGCCCTTGGCACAAGTTCAGGCCATTTCCCCTCATCCTTTCACTTGAGACATGGCAGAAGAGATCAAACCCCCCTCACTACAACCTTGCTGCAGGTAATTGAGAGCAATGAGGTTTCCCCTGACCCTCCTGCTCGGACTAAACAACCCAGTTCTCCCAGGGACTGTAGGTATTCAGCCTTCAAATTTTACCCATCTACAGCATGCACATTTGGATCCTGAATCTGAGCTGGACACCATTCCTGCTGCTTTGAAAGGATGTAAAATGAAAGCCTGACAACTAATATAAGGTATTAGTGTATGCTGCATTTTGTCATAAAACATTAGAGATGTGAGGAATTCAGGGATGAAAAAGAAATGTGTAGATATATCACAGTTACATTGGAGACAGATCCACTTAGAGTAATGAGATAAACTTTCACACTTCAGGGCTTAACCAATTCTTTTTGATCACTTCCTGAAAGACATTACAAGCTGTGGATGCTTAAAATAGCAAGGGACTGGACTCACAGATCAATCCTTGGTTCTGTTGATTAAGACCCAGAGCCTGAAAGATTATTTCCTCCATGAAGAACTAATTCCCTTAATTGTCCATGACAGGCTGTTTGTGTAACATTCTCTGAAACATGTGGCACTTACTGTTCTTGGTAATATGGTATTGAACTTGATTAATCACAGCCCAAGGCTTGGCCATCCCTATGCACTGTATCCAATCAGCCACTTTTGTTACATGGAATTTAATATCCTATAACCTCTAGGTATCTTAAGCAAGATAAAGCAAACATCTTAGTTGTGAAATGCTGGCTCATAAGGCTGAGTTGTGCTGGGTCCAAGGGACCTTGTTCTCACTCTCACGACCTTTCTCTCTGTGATACTTTAACACAAGCAGATGTCTGCATCACTGGTGAACCATTCTGCCCTTTGTATATTTTTGCTCATCTGTTTTTTCTGCAGATGGTTTTTTCCTCTTTTTCTGTGGGACAGTGAAGCATTAATACTTTGGACTGATGCCCAAGAGACATGGTAACAAAGTCCTAGTTTATAGGTGAGTTCACTTAGAGCTTACAAAATCTTCAGCTCAAATGGCTGTATGCCACAATCTTCATGATATTTGCAAGGAGAGTTTTAGAGGATCTTCCTATTTCAATGTAAGATCCTTTTCTTCTTGGAGTTGGTAAGTTGCCAGCTGAACTTTTGGTTACTGAAGGTGTGGGCAGATACTGAGTATATTTTAAACTCACTAATAATAGTTTTACTTCTGCACTGTAGACCTTAGCATTTCATGAGACAATTATGGCATCAAAACAAGTCCTAGCTGAAGGCACTGACTGACAGTCAGCAGACTCCTCTGATGCTCACAGTAGCTATTGGAAGCCTGCCATTTCAGCTTAGGACAAGGGACTCAATTTCCACTTGCACAAAAGCAGAGCAGAGAGAAAAACAAGCATGAAATTGTAGTTTAGGATAGATCCTAATTCAGGGGTGCAAGCAGGAAAGACAATACAAAAAAATCACCTTCTTGACATCCCTACATCCTGCCACCATGTTCTGAGACAAGTGAGTTGAGAGATGGACTATTCATATGTGCCACATTTGCCCTTTTTAATTCTTCTGAAATAATAATAGTGTTAAGGAGATAATAAAAATTGAATTTCTGGTTGTATTTCAGCAAAGTTTAGTTATTTTGATTATTATTTCAGGTTGTAGAAATCACAAAATCAAAGTCACAGGGTGGTTGAGATAGGAAGGGTCCTCTGGTGATCACCTGGTCCAACTCCCCTGCTAAGATAGGAATACTCCCAGATGATTGTCCAAGACCATGTCCAGGTGATTTTTGAAAGTCTTCAAGAATGGAGATTCTCACTTTCTCTCACTCACAGTTCTCTGTCTCCTTATTTAGTTCTCACACTCAGAGGGAAATATGTTTGCAGTTGTATATGGATCTATGTGTGTGGCACACCTTTATGCTTCCCCATCCTTTTTAAAATACTGTAAGGGGGTCCATACAAGAGATAAAACTCTGTAAATCCTCCAAGACCCTAGAACTTTTTGTCTTTGAGTAGGACTTGATTGTATTTGATCTACATTAAAAATCAACAGCGCTTAATGGTCTAACACAAATCTATTTGGTGTCCCCTGAGTACAGTGTCAGATGAATGAAGCTGCAAACTCATTATGATAGTAAGAGCAGCAGACTTGGCAGTATGTCATTATTAATTGTCTTAACTAGTCCTCAGCATAGCATGAAAAGTTTATGAAATATTTTACATATAAGGCAGCTTTTTCTTATCTCAGAGCACAACACACTTAAAGCAACAACCTGACTTCAGTACTGATTTGTAATTCCTCCTCCATTTGTTTATGAAAATGTTTTCTTTAGATGTCCCACCTTTTCAGATAAATAAATGTGAAGAAAAAAAGTAGGCATTTCAGCAAAAGAACAGTTGCAATTCTGAATATAAGTTTCTGATCCATTTACAGGGGAAATTCTGAAGGCTGAGTAGCAGGCAATGGTCCCTGCTCTGCAGCAAGCTCCTCCTCCTCATCACTAAACAATGACAGAGAGGGAAAGCTGAGCCTTTTTGTGTTACAACTTAGTCACTCGGTTCAGGAGAAATTGAGATTGTGGGCACAACATGGAGAAATATTCCTCAGATTTTTAATTTATTTTCCTGTTGTCTTGTGCAGAACTGTTCATGCCCAAAGAATTACAATGCAACTGAGATAAGTGGGGAGAAAGGATGGCATATGGTGCACTAACCAGGGCATCAGACTCAGCAGTACATGTCCCATTCTCACAGCTCCAGCTCTGGCAGCACCCAGCACTGTGCTAGCTCCATTAGAAGCAGGAAAATCAGCCCAACTTCTCCTCAGTTTGGTGACAGAGTTTCTAAAAGGAATCAAAGACCTTAAGAGTCCCTCCAGGCACATCACTGCACTTTTATTTATCTTGACAATATTTAAACTTTTGATTTGTATGGATTTATGATTTTGAAAGATGCCAAAGGGAATTAATGTCACATTGAAGGAAAATATTAAAATGTACAGCTGCAAGTTTGGGACATAATGCCTTGACTTAGATACAGGTTGCACTTAAACAGAACTTCTGAAGCCTCTTTAAATATCACTGTGCTCTATGTGATATCCTTCAGAGTCTGTGACTGCCTGCCTTAAAAGATTTCATTGTATTGTGCTCTAAAGCATATACTGACAAAAGAGCCTACAGAATTACCTTTGGCACTAGCTCACATGAAAAATTCTTGATGCCATGTTTACTGGAAAATTTTATTCTTAATTTGTGTTTGCATTGCACTTCGGATAGTTCTAAAAGTAGCTATAGTTACAGTAGCAGTAGTATAGTAATGAAGGGAATGGACAAAGAGCTAAAGAGAATATTTTCTTAGGGTCACAGAAAATTGAAGAGGTACAAATGAAGAAAATTTTTTTTTCTGCTACTGCTTATGTTTAAACTTCAGCACTTAACCTTGAGAGCTGTCAATACCATAAGCACCTGAAGACTTGTAAGGACTCCTTTCTTCCTTTGAAGGGTATATCTGAAGTAGAGAACACAGAGAAATACAGATTCCTTGAACATTGAATGTGAAAAGATGTCTGGAATGTTTACAATTAATTCTCTGAGTCTGATATTTTAAAGAACACTTGAAGTACATATTAGAATTATCTGGTGAAAATAACTTCAGTTATTTCACATAACTATAGAATATCCTGAGTCTTCCTTCAGTCTCCTCTAGGCTGAACAAACCAAATGATCTCAGCTTGTCTTTATAAAATTATCTGAGTAAATCTTGGATAAGACTTTTATCTTTAAAGTATGACAAAATATGTTCAGAAAAACCCACATTCTTTCAGCCATTTGCTCTTCAGTCACACAAATACAGTAAGAGAGACAAAGGTATATCCTTTCATATACTCAAGAAAATTTGCACTACATTAAGAAAGAAAATTTACGCTATATTTAGAAAGAAAATATTGGCGCATCATGTGATACAAATTTTTCCAAAATAAGGTGAAAGAGTCTAAAAGAAGGCACAAATTAAAACATTCTGAGTAGCAAGCTTGGGATGAGTTGCCTCTTTCAGGTGGCTTGTCCTTTCTAGTATTACTCAGCAGAACACATTTGATGGTAACATGAAAGAGATGTTTTGCTGTGTGAATTGTAGGCTCATTTTTTTATGTTTGTGGCTGTAAGAGTCGGTCCGAAGATTGCCTGAATTGTCTCACAATCATCATCAAAGTCTGAGACTCTGAGAGAAACCCGTGACCCCACCTCTCACTGTGGATAGGAGTTCTGGCCTAGCTAAGGTGGATGCTTGCCAGGGGACTATGCTGTGCTTTGCCAGTGCTGCCTCCATGGTACTGCTCTCCGGCTGGGTACTGGTTGTAGTGTTCTGTGCTGCACCTGATTCTCAAAGCCATGGGCTCATGAACACAATAGTCCATAAATCCCCCCTCCTATTGCAAGAGGCCACTCACCTTGCAACAGACTATAAAATTATTAC
>VRYO01002772.1:74914666-74932171 GCA_009812075.1 Sialia sialis
ACTACTGGGGTAGGCTGGATTCTTCAGTGTAAAAGGTGTGGCTTATAATTGTGAAATTACTGTACTTGGACAAGGCAACAAACACAAATTAGATTTAGGATCCTGCTGTTGGAGGCTCTTCAAAAGGGGAAGCTCATAGTCATTGCCAAATAAAACATAATTTGAGATGTTTAAAAATGTTCATGGATGGTAGACAAAATTCAGGAAAATGATAATAAAAAAATATGTATATACACAATATTGCACAATTGTATAATATACACAATCTCCAGCTGAATTGTGTATATTTGATTTGATATTTTTTAAAGAGGCAGGAGAAAGGCAGAAGCAGAGGAGAACCACTCAAATTACCTTTTGACTGACAGCCTTGACAGAATTTTTCCTTTGAAAAGTGAAAATGAATTCATACAAACTGACATCATTATGAAACCAAGGGCCAAAACTCCAGTGTCTGCTGGAAAGAAAATGGAAGAAATTACATAAGCAGACAATTTTAAAGTTTGTCTGAAAGTTTAAATTAATTGGTAGAATTTCTTGTTTTTAAGTTAGAGAGGAATCAGCTTGGAAACCATGGCAGCCTTGTCCTCTGACAGTGAAGTAAATCAGCCCTGTGCTTTGTCTTCCTTACAGCTACTACACAACTTTCTGTTGTATGCGTACTAAGGATGGGGTCCAGAAGTAATTTCCTAGTTTTTGTCATCACTGCACTTTGCGCCACTACGCAAATTTAAAGGAGGTAACATGCAACACCTTCCTCAGAAACAAACAGACATAACAAGAGCAATAATTATTCATGAAATAGGATGAGGGTACTCACATGGTGAGTTACTGTGGCAGCAACTTTAGGTGACAAAAATTGAACCTAGTAAGACTAAAGTGTGCAATCTGTAATCCCACACTACCTAGAGCAGAAATAAAAAATATCTGTGTTATGTTCAGACACAGCATTCATCAGGTGGCATCTCTTCCCACAATATTTATCACAGCTATTTTCTCTATTTCCAATATTCCCAGCTAGCTAATTAGAAATAGGAATATGATGTGCTATGAATAAACGAACAGAGGATGGCTCTTTCCCTGTTGACTTGGTTCCAAGATTTATTCGTGAGGGAACAAAGGGAAAAAGAGGAAGAAGCACGGGGTGCATAGGTTTATATAGCTTTCCAGGGGGCAGGGGGGTCGAGGGTCTGTAACAGGACCTTTTCTTCCTGTTGGTCAGATCTCTGACCGGAAGGCAAACATGTTGGGTTAGGGAATGCAACAAATATTTACTTAAAGAGACTTTATAGATACTTTGTCTAAGGGTGTCAGCCTCTGTTCCTGGAGTGGAAGGTTGAAAAGCAGGCTCAGAAGATGTCTCCCTTGTATCTTTCAAAGGGCTGGAGCTCAAACATTCATTGTTCATTCCCATTTACAACAACTTTTGCACCCCTGTAGAATTCCCACTGACTTTCAGAGGCAGGATTTCACATCAGATATTTGATCTCCAAAATACCAGATTTTTTTTTTTTTCTGAAATGGTGGACTAATTTTAGATAAATTTCTTTTAAGAAGAACAGTAATTGCAGCTCAAGGGGAAAGAAATATTCAGATTGTTTAAGAATTTTAGAGAGGCTTTTATCAGATATTAAAAAAAGGCTTTTCAAAACAGTTAACTTGAACTCAGGAAGTGAGAAAAAAGGGCTTCTGTTTTTCTACAGCAAATTGTCTAACATGAGCAGAAAGTTTTGGAGATCCATTGTTTCCTTCCTGGAGACAAAATAAATGTATTGAAATGTTTCATGTGAAGTGGTCCAAAGAGACACTTGTCAATGGAAAGAGTTTTCTGCTGCTTTCATTAGTTTTACTAATTGTTTCCCCAGCCTAATTAATCAAAATATTTTTTTCTGCTTTTTTTTTTTTTTTAACTCCTGGTGAAAAGGTGAGTCCTTTAAAGGCCCTGTTCTGTGTCAATCAGAAAAATCAGGTTTTACTTTGTTCCTTGATGAAACCATATATATCCTGTGGGCATAAAAATGAAGACAGAACTTCACATTGAACCAACGAAAAGAACTGGTTCAATGTGAAGTTCCATGGAACTGCCCAAAAGACTGGGCTGTGTTAAATAGAAGCCATCAAATTTCCCAGAAGCACAAGACAGAAAAGACAAATATGTTCAGATATAGGTCACTTGTCTTCCTGTCCTCTCGGGCCACACCCCAAGAGGTGAAGGGTCTTGTTCTGCTCCTGTACCCTGCGTGAGAGGGACAACTTCCCACATCCTCATCTTCCACATCTCTTGAGGTGAGTTCTGTGAGCAATTAAAGGGTGCTACCCAAAGAACAAGAAACACTACTTTCTTTGCCTAATGAAGCATGACGATCCAAACACTCTGATTTGATTGTAACACCATGCAAATGAAAATCCAAAGGAAATCACAGAATGGGCAAGTGCCATACCGGCAGGGTGTCAGATCACTTCGAAAAATGATATATTACGAGGTATGGGATCTGTCACCACTTCAGACAGCTGAGTTGTGATTTGGAGAATGGTTTTTTACTCTTCACCTATTTTAATAAACGTGGGAGACATCCTAGAGACATCATAGGCATTTGTGCCCTGTGACAGTTTGTTGTTGCAATATGAATGGTGAGATGTGATGCACATTGCTTGGGTGGAAGGCCACAGGGAACCCCTGCAAGCTCCAGCTATCTGTTCCTCACTGTCTAACTGGCACAACAAGGAGCTGACACACCAGTGCTCTTGTAAGAGTCTTTAAAGGTGCAGATTATGCTGGAACACGTGTGTTGCTTTAGGGCACCTCAAGAACAATGTACTTAAAGCACCATGAAATCATTATGAGCCCCAATTGTACAAATTAATTCAATACACTCTAAGGGTAATGCACGTTCTGCCTTGGTGCCCACAGGGTGAGAGGGACTGAAGGAGGTCACACTCCTTTCTTTTCACCGACACCCTCTCCTACTCTTGCACAAAGCTTCAAAGGCTCCTGCATCTTGCTCAGAGTGCTGAAATCTCGGTGATGTGCCAGTGTTTGCAGAAGGGAGCAGGCAGGGCAGCACTGTCACACCGATAGCTGGGATGGGCCTGGCTGCATGCAGGGCACCAAGGGCAGAGCTGAAGTGAGCCAGGAGGGGTGCAGTGATGCTGTTGAGAGTGTAAGAATGAACATTCTGAGAGATGAATGGCCCAGCAACCCCAGAAATACTGGGTGTTCCGAGCAAGGCAGCTCTGTATGGAATATGGTGCCAATGCTGGGAATGGGAATAGGGCTAAGGCAAAGACAGTGACACATGTTAAGTGTTTCTTACTGCTTTTATCCCAGCATCTGTGTGGATGAGGTGCAGGATTTTATGTATAGCTGCTTGGGAATATTGCACATTTCTAATCATTGCTGCCAACATCTTTCTTCAGGATGCACAGCCTCCAGGATTTAAAGCACTTTTATTGCCATCATTTGAATGGAATTCTTCTTGGCTATAGAGTAGAACCAAGTATGGTGACTACGCTACTACCTGCCTCCTTCTCCCTCAGTTCTGAGTTTTGGTGCTTTCCATCCATGCCAGCCTCAGCACCCAGAGGCTTTCCTCTCTCACAGAATTCTCTACTGGAAAGACTCATTTTCATTAATGCTTTTCAGTGCCTGAATGTCCCAAAATTTTCCTAGTAATATCAAGCTGTAAATTATATGGAAATCTTACTTTAATTTTTTTTTTCCCTCCAAGGACTGGAAAATTTCACTAGCACTGACTTGAGGGTTTCTTGTTTTGAGACTTTTCCCAGTCTAATGGAATTGTTCTGAGCTCATTGTCAGTGGGAAGCTGGCAGTGTCTGCTGCCTGTGCAGCTTTCTAGCTTCACATTCTCCTGAGTGTTGGAATTGGGGTCTGAACCCACCCCTTGTTGCTCCCAAATCTACTCCTGCACATATACTTACAGTACTACACAGTACTTATATCTATGTGTACTACACTACACAGTACTTATATCTTCCCCTTCTCTCTGGGCAAAACCCCAAAGTTACTATCACCTGGTGGTAAATTTTAGAACTGCAAATTTAAAAAATTATGAGGATTTCTCTTGAATGAGATTCCTTAACCATTAAATGCAAGTCATCTTGTGCCCATCTCTGCTGTTCTGATCCATTTGAATGGCCTCCTTGGCCATAGACAGAAATAAATGGTTGTATCTTTGTAAGGATGTTGTGGTTTTATCTAGATTGAAAATACTGTACATTGAAAATACTGGTTTACCACCTATTTCCTGAAACAGAACTCACACTAGTGAAATTGGGGGTTGGACTAGATGATCTCCAGGGCTCCCTTGCAACCCCAGCCATTCTGTGAAAGCAGTATGTTGAAAATCTTAAACCGTAGAGTTCCACCATAGTCCAAACAAAGCCCACCTGAACTATACACAGCTAGATGAGTTTTAACGTATAATGCCACAACATTTATAAATACAAACTCCTTAAACACAGCTAGTTAGGAATAAATATTATACAGACACCTTTGATGCACGTTTATGGATCTAAGCTTGTTGGCTGCAGCTGGTTTTATTTAGAACAACATTAGAGCAAACTGACTAAAGAGAGACATACATGTCCTGCAATTGCTACTTGAAAAACCTCAGATGAAAGATTATCCTGGGCAAACACATGCACCTATGCACAAGCTCATAGGACACATGCACACACATGTATCTAAAGTGCTGATACTATATGTGTTTATAATGTCATCAAAAGCCATTGAGAAAAATGTTGACATTTACTTCTGTCTTGAGAAGACTGAAAACTTTTGGTTTGATAACATCAGAAGGTAGGTATCTGCCCAGTCCTATGTATTGCAGCAATTCCAGTGGGCAGGTACATATCAGGGGTGTGGTGATACCCTCACTGTCTGAGGACACAGGGCTGAGCATACTGGGGATCTCTCCATTGCTGCTTGACCTGAAAGGAGGGCTACAGCTGCTGGATCATCCTCCTCAACTTCCCCAAGACCTCCCTTATCAGTTTCACATTCAGCATATTGAATACTGTGGACCTTGATTTATATTCTTATTTGGGGTTAACAGAAAGAATTGCTTCAATCTTGGTAAAAAGCATTTGAGAGTTATTCTGTTGGCTATACCAGCACATCAGGTCTTTCTTCTACTTCTACAAAGATGTACCTTGCAGCTGCAACAAGGTTTATGTTGAAATGGATTTTTATCAGAAATCAGGCATCAAACAGTCAGACATGAAGTGTGCTGTTTTAGGAGACACTTCCTGAACAAAAAGTGTTTTTAACGTAAAGTGGTTACATGGATTGTTGACAAACTTTCTGTAGTTACTCTTTTTGAGTACTTACACATTTTAAGCCAAATTTTCTCAAATTTGATGTAAAATTCTGAAATTAAAAACAAAATTAACATTCTGGATCTTAAACTATTTTAATGGTTAAGCCCATCTTGTTCACAGGACAAAGTATATTGTTCAATATTTCATTAATAAAAGTAGGTTTTGTTAAGATTAGAAAGTGGATGCTGGTCTCAGTTGCAGTAAGTTAAAATGTTTAAGCATATCCTAATCACTAATTTTAAAAATTCTGTGTTTTTATTTCTGTTACTTTACATGCAAATAGTTTACAGCAGACTGGAGTTTTTGATAGGGCCCATGACCATAAGTTTCCTGAATAATGCTTCAAATTATACTGCCAACAGCAAATTTAATTGTTGTATGCATAGGGCACATTTGCATTTATTTGCACTTTGTTCCATTCCTCAGTTGCACTGCAGAGGCAATGGTAAACTGTCACATTGTAGGAATTAAAATAAATGTCATAGGCGACAAACTTATGCCATGTCATACTAACATATCTTCAGGGCAATATGCAATAAACCTTAAAATCATTTAAAAGCTCACTCTGAATGCCTTTCAGCATGCATTGGTTTATGACAGCATGCAGACGCATGAAAAAGAGTTTTCCAATGCCATTTTTATTTCCAGTAGATCATTACAGGCAGATGTTTTTCTTTTTCACAATTCTTCAATTAATCTCTCCCATCTTTCACCACCTTTGTCAGCAACAGTTTCTTCATTATCTGGAGAAGAGTCAGCAATCCAGTTAATCTGAAGAGATAGAAGGATGAATCATTTGCTTGGTCACCTGTTCTTGCCTAGGTACAGGGATGCCAGCTCAGCTGTTCTGGGACTCTGCTGGAAATGGGCTGGCACCGATATGCAATGCTTGTGTATATTATAATAATATATAATATGTATAATATATTGAGATATATAATATCTCAATATTATTTCTACCTGTGAACAATTTTTCCTGTCTTGAAAATAGGAAAGGAAGTCTGCTGTTGAATCATGCAGAGAATGGAATAAGTTTCCAACAAAAGAAAGGAGGAAGAGGAAATACACTTCTAGAAGTAACTGGGATTGAGTCTTGTTTATTTGCAGCAGGATTTATAAAATTTCATTGTGCTTTATACAGTAACAGTGCACAGTGCATCTGGCTCTCAGTGCTGACTGGTTGGTTTTGAGTGCGATTATGTCTGAGCTTCTCTTGTTCTCTTGGATCTTTGTATAAAATTACATGTTTTATACCGTGACTGGAAAATAGCATGGCTCTTCTTCAGGGTGCAGCTGGAAGGAGCTCATCTTCCCCCACACAGGATGGTGACACAGGATAAAAAGTCAGATTATCTCCCAAAGGCTCTGCTTTGTTCAACAACAAGACCAGGGGAGGTATCATAGGCTTTAGGAGAGTACATATACGGTAATTTCACACCTATAAGGTGCACCCTTTTGACTAAAATTTTGGTCCGAACCTGGAAGTGTGCCTTATACTTCAGAGAGCCTTATATATGGACAAAGTTTGGAAAATTGCCAACCAGGAAGTGCGAGCCATGGGCCAAGCTGACCCGCAGGTGTGGTGGGGGGAGCAGAGCTCATGAATTGAGCACCTACCAGTAAAACCCAGGATCATGCAATCGTTACTAATTGGTTACTTTGTTGTGCGAGGATCCTCACTGCGAACAAAATGCGCCTTATACATCGGTGCACCTTATATATGGACAGAGTACGGGAACTTGCCAGCCACCTGGAAGTGCACCTTATATTCCGGTGTGCCTTATACGTGTGAAATGACTGTAGATGTCCTGAGGGCTGAACTAGCTGATGATGAATAAGAAGCTTCTGAAGATGCCATTGGGTACTGTGGCAGTACAACAGAGGCAGATGGAGTCAGATGCTGTTGTAGGACAAAGTGGACCAAAGTTCAGATTCGGTACATAATGAAAAATAGCAAAATTTTCTGTAAAGATTAATTTTTTCAAGGCTAAATTAATAGCTAAACAGGGAACAACATGAAAAGAGAGTGTCAAATATGTGAAGGTCAGGGTAGAACATAGTTTGGGCTACAGGATCCTTCATTCTTCTCTCCTAAAAATTCTAAAAGTTGGCCTTCCCTTATGCCCTTTGCTGCTGACTGTTGTTCCTTGCACCTGTGGCCATCAAATGCAGAATGAGTAACAGAGTGTGTTGAGAGCTGTAAAAGCCTTTGCAAAATGTTTTTCAGGTGTCATAGTTTAACCCCAGTAATCGCCTAAGGACCTCACAATCACTCACTCACTGCCCAGCAGGATGGGGGAGAACAACAGTAAAGTTAGAAAACTCATTGTTTGAAATAAAAACAATTTAATAGGGAAAACAAAAACTGTACACGAGCAGAGCAAAACAAGGAATAGGACAAGAGGACATGGACTAAAGCTGCACCAGGGGAGGTTTAGGAAGAATTTCTTCATGAAAGGAGTGACTGGGCATTGGAATGGGCTGTCCAGGGAGGAAGGAGGTGGAGTCACCATCCCTGGAGGTTTTTGACAAAAGACTGGACATAGCAGTCAATGCCATGGTCTGATTGGCAGGGGGGTGTCGGGTCAGGGGTTGGCATGATGATCGCAAAGGTCTTTTCCAAACTAAAGATTGATTCTGTGATTCTTACTTGAGGCACCTACAAATTGAAGACTTGTCTACTGTTGGGTTTTATCGTTTCCTTTGTTTACAGTAGTTCTACACGTATAAGGCGTACCCTTTTGACAGAAATTTTGATCGATACTTGGAAGTGCGCCTTAAGGCCAGTGTGCCTTATATATGAACACAGTTTGGAAATATGCTAACCTGGAAGTGCAAGCCACGGTGGCTGCTGCAGCGAGCGAGACTATCCCAGCGAGGGGGCCGCCAGCACTGGGCGGGAGTGCTGGGGCCTGCAGTGCAGGGAGGGTGCCTTGGGCTGCGTTTAAAGGCTACGCTGATTCGTGAAAAATGTTTGCAAATTGAGCAACTGCCAGTAAACCCTGCAATTGTGCGATTCTGTTACTAATTCGTTACTTTGGTGGGCGCGGATTCTCGCAGAAAAAAAAAAAAAAAATATGCGCCTTATGCACCACTGCGCCTTATACAGACAAAATTACTGTAATTTAATTGCAAATAAACCTATTATCTTCACGGTGGGATCAGCTAACTTAAAAAAAAGCACCTCGATATTATGAGACGCTGATCATTTGCTGCTTTTATTTCAATGCTAGAGATGTCTTTTATTTATAAAGCTCATGAGATCTCTGGGTAGAGCAAAACAAAAAAGTCGATATTTACTGTGGTAGACAAAAAGAATAACAGAGTCTGTTACAGCCCTAAAAAACCCTGAATCATTAGTACTGGGGTTTGAACATTAAATGTGCAATTTAATCTGTTTCTCAGTTAGCCAGAGCAAAGCCATAACTGACAAAGAGTTTGCCACACCATCTGGGTTTTTTAATATAAGATCTCAGTAGTTATGATACTTGATTCTTTGATGCGACTGCTGTTTTGCAGTTCTCTAAAGAAATGTGTTATCTCTGCTCTTCATTTAAAAAATTGGTTACCCCAGTTCCAGCATCAGTAAGACAATAAGACAGAAAATGCTGCATTCTGCATTTTTATGCCTGAAGTATGGTATAAAAGGAAGCACCTTGAGCATGCTTTGATAGATTGGTACTACCAGTGCAGTGAGTGCAACCCTGAGGGACTGAGCAGAGCTCTCCACCTGAGGGAAGCTGGTGTGCAGAGAGTTGTACCAGACTATTGGGTACTCTCCCATGATGGTCTGCCAGCTGCTGGGCACTGGAGCAGACACAGGAGCACCAGGCAGGAAGAACAGGGAGGGGTCTGGAGTTTTACAGAACTCTGCTGCCCCAGCTGGTCCCTGTGCTTGGTCAGCAGAGATCTGCTTATTGAGCGAATGTCTACACTCACCTTAGAACCAAGCTCTGCTAACAATGCTCAGTCCAAAAGTCAAGCATAAAAGTCAAGTCCAGAAGAAGAGTGGTTTCACAATCCACCCAAAATCTTCCAAAGGAACAGCCCCTGTGAAAGTGCAGGGAGATGGATAGAAAATTAAGGCATAATCTTCCCCTGTTACATATGTGCTGCAGTGAAAACAGATGGCAATGCACAAATTTATGAGAATTAAAAAATAGCGATTAATCTTTCCTCAGACATAGATGAATGCCTCCTTCCCTCAGCTCATCACAGGAGGGCAGGGGCTCACTGAGCTCAGTCCCTGCGTACCAGAAGGTGGTGCTGGCTGGTCACCCTGCCTTGCTATTATTATTGACAGATTATTCCAGTGTAACTTGTCCTGGGGTGCAGGAATTCAGCACTGTATTTTTTTTTAAATTCAGTGTAGAGCAGCTGCTACACAGAAATACTTGGATGGCATCCTAGTGACTGCAGAAACACAGTGGCACTTGAAACTTGGAAATTATATTAAACAGAATGTCCACCATTGCATTAAGAGTGAGAAAGAAAACCACAAGTATTTGCAGGCCATTCTAAATAATTTTAGAATAAGAGTTGATAGTGTTGGAATTCAGCTATTAGAAATACAAATGACAGATCCAGCATGAGCTGTGAACTCTCCTGTCTTTGCTATGATATCAGAGACAAGTCATTTCATGCTTCCTTGCCCATGCAAAACATGTGAGCAAATTGTTTCTGAAACATAAGATATTGGACCGGTCATATGAATGCCAGAAGGAATTTATTTCTAGTTAATTTATGGCAAAAAATTTCTCTTCATACCTTTAATATGAATCTGGCGATAGGGTTGTGATAATGAAAAGCAGAATTTGTCTTTGGTGTAGTCAAACTATAAAAGGGGTGACTTTTTTCAGTAGAAATCTTAAATTCAATGCACGGATGTTATGCAGTCTGTGTTTACACCAAACATCCTTCCCAAAGGAATTAAAGAGGTTCTTTCAAGAGTGGTGGAAGGTGGAAGAATCGGATTCTGGCTGTAAGTGGAGAAAACCCTTGAGAGAGCAGAGCTCATAATTGGTCAGTAAATGGGATTTTAAAAATTTTGTTGGAGTAACATATCCCTGTAGAAATGGAACTAGTAGTCTGCAGCCTCAGAACTGAAATACTACTCATTACTGGCACAAAGCCCATTTACATTATTTATTATTTTTTCATTTATTAAAAAAATTATGAGATGATTTGGACAACAAGCAGTAGATTCTTTATGCAAGAAGACCTTGCTAAATTAAAGAAAAAAAATACCTCAAGAAAAAAAAAAAAAACCACTGAAATTCATGATGATGATTTTGTTTAATTAATGTAGAAGTATGCCATCTATAATCATACCCTTTTGTGCATGTGCTTTTTAATAAATTTTTGTTTGTGTATGTGAAACTTTAATTATTAGAAAACCAAGGAGGCCTGTGGTGTTTATCATATTTTCTAGCTTGCTGTTAAAATTTAATTACTGTGTAATTAATTTGATAAATTAATGGACTTATAATTACACACTTATTACTGCAAACAAACAAACAAGCAAACAACCAAACAAAATCCCTCACATACCCCAATCATTCTTGACTATACATATTGAAAATATAATTTGAATTTTGAGACCATTTTTCTAGAAATGTTATTTTTCCATTTTTTTATTAATATGAGCTTTGTGACAAACAAGCAAACATCAACTGCTTATGAAAAGCCATGAAAGGCTAACAAGATATGAAAAAACACAGAATTTTTTTTTTACTCCAAAGGGATCAAGGACAATCTGTTCTCGTAAATCTCTCCCTCCCCAAACCACGAACCACAGAGGTCCCTGTCAGTTCTCAGTGGAATCGAAATTTCCCCTCCCTGGAAAGGCAGTTCTTCAAGTTTTGTTTTGCCAGTGCATTGCTGCTGTTATCCAATACAACTCTGTGAATAACTCTGGCTGCTTTCAGGTGTGTTGTGTCAGCTTCCACACAACATACAGAACATCATGGTTTTGTGCATTTCTTTCTGAAACACACCTATTTTTCAGTGAAACATCTCTCCTCGATTCCCTTCTTGCAAAGAGCTGGACAAGCCCTGTTTCATCTCTCTGGCTCAGAAGTACTGCACAGGCACAGAATGCAGGTATTAGCTCAGTCCCAGTAAAAGTAATTGCAGAGAGTAATGCAGGTAATTATTTCTGACTGAGTTGTTGATCTTTTTGGTTCAAGGAAACAATATGAAGATCTTCTGCCCTCTTTCCCTGTCTTGTCCTGTTTAATTGACAGGCCAGCATTACAGACTGCAGTCTCCTGTCAGATGACATTCTGAATTTACAGCAAAGTCTTACATTGCTTTTCTGCTAAGGTTAATTAACACTTCTTTTTGCTGATACCAGAAACAGAAATGTGAAGGAAACAAAAAACTGGCATAAATGGAAACCTGCCAATTATACTCTGTGAACTTGACTTTAGATATTGCTTAGTGACAGTAATGAGAAAAACAAATGTATCGTTTCTATTTTGTAGAAAATATTTTTTCCACATTTCAAGTCAGTATATATTTGTAAAGCATAAATGCCATCCTTTTTTTGGTTTCTAAAGAATTTTTTGTTACAATAGCTTAACTGACTTACCTTTGAGTGACCCTTAATTTCCTCTTACATATTAACCCAAATAGTTCCAGTGCAGGCCAGTTTCACTTTTCATTATCCTGCCTTAGCAGAAGAGCTTGCCTTGATTTCTCGCTCTTTTAATGAAAATTATTCCTAAATTACAGTTCCTACAGTTCCATGAAGTTTCATCACATGAAAAAACAAACCACAAAAACAAACAAACAAACAAAAAACCCCACCCTCAACTAAATTCTGAAGATTCACACTTGTATTAAAGCCTGTTAAAAAAGCTGGTTCCACTGAAAGTCAACCTCAGCCTCCCACCAGTAGGAGGATTAGTTCCTTCCAGCAGCTGTTTTTTGGAAACTGGATCAATGCTTTTGAAGCCTTTCCTGAATCCATCTCACTCATGGACACAGTGGTGGATTATAATGTAAGAATTATAATGGCTGTAAGAGTGGAAGTCAAGCAGGATGGATGTAAATTTAACCTTGAATTGAACTGAGGAGGGGAATTCACAGAAAGGACACCAAAGTCACCACTTGTTCTTCCCAGTATTCTTGTGCCACGCTTTTTTTTTTACAAACAAATGGATGTTTGTCTGTTGTGATTGCCTCACCGTGAAAGGACTTTATATAAATACAGTTCCATTTTTCCTTAAGAATGGAATTGTTCTGCTTCTCTCAATCTATGTTTGTCCACTGGAGTAGACATTCCCCTTCTCTTTATCTAGAGGAGCTCTAAGATGGGTGTAGGACCAGGTTTCTGAGCGAAAAATCAAGGTGGTGTTAAGCAGGGGACGTGCTCCACAAACACTCCTTTAGGCACAGCCATAAATTAATGTGGGAGCAGTGACAAAAGAGAAGCCTTGTGGTGGCCCACGCCGAATAATTCACTGTTTCTGGCAGATTGTGGGAGCTTCATGTTAGTGTAAGTTCATTTGAAATGCAAGTGCACTTCAGAAATCCCAAAAGGGAAATATATTGTGAGAAAATGGGAAAATACCAAGACATTGGTCTACAGAAATCAACTTTCAGTAGGAAGAACTGATACCCAAAATCAATGTTTGTGGCAGCTATAGAAACCCAAGATGTTTTTTTAGTATCAGCCTTGGACTAATAGAGGAAGGCTGCTGGAAAGACTTCGTTCAGTTTCTTCATCACAGACAGACTTTTATTGGTGGTATTCCAGAATGCCCCAGGGTATCCTTCTTTGGACAACACAGATTGTAGGGAAAAAAAATAAATTCATTTAGGATGCAATGCTCTCCCTGTCTCCCTGTCATCGGAAGTAGAGAATTATCTATTTATATAATTCTTAAAGTGAAGATTTTTTTTTTTTTAAACTAGACAAATCTACTGCATCAAAATGGGATCTGCAGGAGCAGAGTATGATAGGTTAATTGGACCATTATTGTAGGATGGTATAATGCAATTATCACTTCTGATATAATTTGGAAGTGTAGGTTCACAGTGTATTACTACCTATTGTAAAATCCCATGACTGGTATGAAATTAACCATGTTCAACATTGTAATTAGGAAAAAAATCTTAGTAGCAGTAATGTTGGCATACCTCCAGCTTCTTAAAAATATTAAAACAGTTCTTCCTAAATTCAGTGTTCTGCAAATTAAAAGTAAGTTCATTCAAAGTGATTCTGCTATATTGTAATTCTGCAAAAGGTACAATATTAATGGTAGAATACTTTGAAGAGCTACCCCAAGAATACACGTCAAATTAGAAAGCTGAAAACTCTGTAATAACCTAATTTTTATTTTCTATGAGACAAAGGAAGCAAATATCAGATTATGCAAATGATTATGTGTGTTTTGGGAATATCATCATATTTGAAGGGCAGGAAATCCAATCCCTGCCCCAAAGAACAGGGAGAAAGTTTTCACCTTTCCTCATTCCTACTGACATTGATCTTGTCTGTACCCAAATCTTATGATAAAGATGTCAATATTCTGTAACAATGTTTACCTCCAGATTGAAAGAGTGGAGGCTACTCCCTGAGTGCTGTCTAAAGACAAACATGTTGCAGGACTGACTTGGTTTATGCTGAGCCCCAAAAGTGCTAAGTGCCTCAAAATTTCAGGGAAGGCAATGGTGAGTGACTTTTGCTTTCATGCTGAAAATCAGGTCACTATGTTCCTCAAGGTGAGAAGTTAAATAGCAAGTTTCAATTCCTAACCCAGCTAATCTTTAGCACAGAAAGCTGTCATCCAACTAGAAACAATTCTCATGCATTTCATGCTGTCTCTGAAAATTTGAGTATTCTCACAACTAAATATTTATTTTCTGTGGTGTCCTCAATAATTACATTACAGAGGTTATTGAAAAGGCTTGGGAAGGCTTTAATGAAGTCTTTTGGTTGCTGGATGGTGGCTATGCATATTATCGTGCTCTGAAATTCCAGGCTCCAATTTAACTGACCATTTACTTTGGTGAAACTAATAGTTACAGGTTTTGCATTTGTGGAGGAATGTTATGAGCTAAAATTTAACCTGTGTTATCTCTTATAGCTTTAGAGATACTTAACACTATTAGAGGAGTTCTAAGAATGCTTTCTGTCTGGTGCTTGTAGAGCTGAGCAGTGTTTAAAACTCAGCAGAATCTGTCTCAGTTAATGAAGCAATGAATGTTTCTAGGAAAAGTGGTTCACTGATTGGTGGAACTGCTCCTTGCACCTCTGGTCTCAAATCTGCTTCTTTCAAGATATGAACATTACAAGAAACATTCAAAAAAATAATTTTCCAGGAGTACCCTGATTTCAAACACTGCTCCCACATATCATGGAATTCAAATTACAGTAATTTCTCGATTACAAGCCGCACCTTTTTCATTGAAGAATCCAGCCTACCCCAGTAGTGCGGCTTATATTCAAGTGCGGCTTATATGTGGACAAATCCCGTGGTCTGCCCAGCTACCCCGACGTGCGGCTTATAATCAGATGCGGCTCATAATTGTGAAATTACTGTACCCTCTTGAGAGGACTTTGATAAATTTTCTATCTCCATCTGCAGTAGTGTTCATTGCTGTTGCTCCAGACTCAGGAATTTGAAGATGCTTTTACTCATGTGCATGGATTGGAAAAGACAGCAGTCCTTTTCATGGGTGTGCCAGCATATAAGGATACAGGATTTTGAGTTATTAAGATTCCCAGAAGAATGATGGAGGAGATAGAATATTAATTACAGAAAAGACTACACAAATCATGATGGATACTTTCCTCTTCAAGCAACGAGAGAAAAATAGGACCCAAGGAGCCTGGCCAAATAGGGCAGTTGCATTATAAATTGGCATTGCTTGAGCAAGTGAAAGGGACCAGATGACTTTCAGAGATCTGTCACAAAGTAAGCTACTCTTTGACTCCATAGGTGTATTTTATAACATAAAAAGCACAGAAAAGTGCTCTGCACAAGGTTTCAGGAGGCCATTTAGTCCCTCCTCTCCCAGTTCAATGTCACCTGTTCTCAGTTGTTCCTGTTTGTCAGGGTTGAAGTATTGGGAATTTTCTCTGTGCATAGGCATTTATTTTCACAGCCTCCCAGAAATCTGTTCCAGCATCCAAAAATTCTCACTGTTTGGAACTTTTCCTTGACATCAAATCTAAATCTCTCCTGATGTAATTTAAGCTGATTATATTTGCCCTAGCCCCAGTGCTGGCAAAGAAGACTTCATTAATCATTTGTTTTGCAGCTACCTTTTCTCCAGCTGAAGCTAGCCATACATCACCTTGGGGTCATTTTCCCTAGACTAAGCAACCCAGATTTTTTCAGTCCACAGAGCATGTAGACATCTGAGTATTCTTGTTATTCCCCTTGAACCTTCTCTAATGAGTCCATAGATCTCAGGGAAACAAAGCCTCAAGCTGGACCTAGATCTGCAGGTGAGACCTTCCCAGTGCTGAGTAGAACTGAGATTATTTTAAACATTTTAGCAATGAACCTCCACTTAGTAGATCATAATACAATTTTGCCACTTTAAAATCAGCATAATATCACTGACTCAGCTTCAGCTGTAAGAATTTTAAAGCATGATCCTCAGTCTAAGTGTTCTCAAACATTTTTCAATTATCACATTGCTATTATTATGTCTTTTGGTGAGATACAGCTTTCTACAACAAGGAACAGAAATTATAGGAGAGCACTGGCTGGAATGCTGTGCTTCTCAGAAGGGATATATTTCACAAGAAAATGTGAATATGGACTGTCCTAAATGCCCCCTTTGCCAGAGAAATGTATGACCTCTTCTGAAAGGAAGAAATGAATACTTACAGTCAAGTAATAATACCTTAGCATGTATTTTCAGTTAATTATTGCAAACACTTTGTCTTGCTTTGTCATCTGTTATCAGAAAAAGCATCAGGCTGCATTAAATTTCCTGCTCAATGCAAAGAAGTTAAAATTTTAAAAAAAGCAGAGTTCTGTACTTGGTTGGTTTCTTATTATCTGCAATACTTTTTACATTGTAATTTCAATCCTGCACATGAAATGCAATTGTTAACAGTCATATTCTGAGGGACATCTAGAAATAATGAGGTAGCTTTGGAATGCTGCCTTCCCTACCAACAAAACACTCTCACTTAAATGAATGCTTGTAGGAATGCCTCAGGAGTACTGTGCACAGCATGGATAACTTCAGATTATGTAAAATAATGATGCCTTATATAAACCTTTTTTAGTTCTTTCTATCTCAAACTACAGTAAAAAACCAGTGAGATATCCTCCCTCAAATCCATCAAATTAGTAGTAACTGGATGCTTTCCTGCATGAGGAAAACTGAGACCAGGGAGAATTGCAAGGCCAGTCTGCAACAGATCTGTGCAAAATGGGGCACATCCAGCAAATCCTGGTCTGAAAAGTGCAGAGTTATTGCTGATTTGAAGAACTGAAGGACAAAATGTGACTACTAAGCTAAATAAGATGTACCATGCAATATTAGGTTCAGGTACTTACTGTTTTGAAGGTATACAGATTTAAAAAAAATAAAAATAAATAAATTTTAAAAAGCTTGTGTTAAGGAGAGCAGAAAAGCTATCAAATGTCAGGAGTGCTGGCACTGTGCACCTCCTACTAAACTCTAGGAAAAAGCAAGGCTTCCCATTCATCTCATAAATTGTCTATATCAGTGATCCTCAGAGTCCTTGAATAAATTACTGCCAACTTTCATGACTTTTCATGGACTACTGGGCATTCTTTATCTCAAACTTTTAACTGAAAACATATTTTTTGATCATTTCACAGACACCAGTGGGCTGTGGACTGTAGTTGCGGAGTCATTAATACAAGGAGACATAGATCACAAAGCTCTTGCAGTCTCCTGTGGCTATAAAAGGCAAAATTAAATTCAAGTCTGAACAGATATGTCACAATGTTGGCATTTTCACATACTTATACCAGCAATATGGATAAGATAACTTCCAGGGCTTAGCATCAAATAAGAAAATGCTTAACACTTACAGCTGCAGTTAAGTTTCTATTAGGGAGGTTTATTTTCTTTGTACACGGAAATAACTTTACTAATAGTTTCAAGCTGTTTGATCCAAAATCTGGTGCAGGCTACAGTAATTTTGCAATTATAAGCCGCACCTCC
>VRYO01002772.1:74947404-74972096 GCA_009812075.1 Sialia sialis
CCCGCTCGCACAGCAGCTCCCCGCAGCTGCCCGCCCCGGCACCCCGCAGCGCAGCCCGCCCCGGGCGCGCCCCCGCCCGCCCCGCACGGCCGCATGCGCAGCGCGGGCGCGGAGCTGTCCGAGCGCTGAATCCGTGCGCTCCCGTTCCTGCACAGCGCCGGCATCCCCGCCGCCCCCTCCCTCGCACGGCAGCGCCGGCGCTCCCCTGCCCAGAGAGGGGGAAAGCAGAGCCACCCAGTAGCCCCACCACCCTTCATAAATACTAATTTCCAGCGAAAGGGGAATAAAACGTATCGACAGCAGAACTGCTCTCAGCGCTGGTCCCTTTTGCCTGATGCTTCTCGCGTAGTTGGGTTTTCTCCTCTTTTCCTTCCCCCCCTCCTTTCTTTCCATTTCTTTTCTTCTTTTTATTTGTTTTCTTTTTTTTCCCCCCCCTTCATCACCAAAAAGCAAGTCGGGGGAACGACTGTGTCTGATGCCTTATCTCTTTTGTGCTGACTGCTGGAGATGAGCCTAGGCTTGACCTGACCATGATTCCAAGGACTGGCACTTCTCTTTTACCCCCACTTTGTAGAGATCCAGACCTTCTCTTCCTGATTGTCAAGAAAATTAAATTATTGCTGAATTTGGAAATCTAGGCAGCACCAGCTTACTTTTTCCCTGCATCTCTCTGGAATCGTTTCTGGGATATTTCCAAATCATCACAGAAAGCAGGAGGAATGAACCGGCAGCTAGTGAAAATTTTGACAACCTTGTTTGCATTTTTCTTAGAGACAAGCCACTTCAGGTAGGTGATACCACTCTGTAATGATATTTGTCAAAAGGTCGTGAGAATCATAACTATAAAGATACTACGTCACAATAACCTAGTTTGTTTGCTGTATTTTGGAGTGTTTTGTGTTCATTCTATATAGACTATCCCTCTCACACTCAGAGGCTCGTTGCTTGGTAACAAACACAAAAAATAATAATCTCAAGTTTGGGTGATCTATTTTCCATTTTCTGATGCTAAGATGTGGGTTTTTTTCTATGTATATCGATATAGCTAAGAACATTTTCTTTGGCTTTTCTTCCTAAATGCAAGTTCTCTGCTGCTGGCAGAGACTGTTTAGGAAGTTGCTTTGGTTCCCTCCTCTTCAGTCTTTGGAAATGATTGTACCAGTTTTGTCAGGGATATAGTTATTTGAAATTAGAGAACCAGCATTCTGATTTTGGGAAAACCCTGCATCAGACTAGTATTGTGTTCCCCTAAAGTACAAATATTTCTGATTTTTTTTTATGTTTCATGAGCTTTTGCTTCAGCTATTGACTTCTTTTGTGGTGCTAAGCAGACAGGTCAGTCTTATTAACCAGAATAGCATTTTAGATGAGATTCATAATTGGGCTGTATGCTGCTGTGCATCTGCACGTACAGATGTGTCCACACAGAAAAGTGTTTTTCTAAGAGTAATGAGGTATACAGACAGTGACAGAGTGAAGCAGTGTTTATATTTGTGAGCCGAGGTTCACAACACAGCTCGTAACTAGTGGGCTCTGAATGAAAACAGAAGTAATTGGTATAAAAATAAGTATGTTATCTTAATTTTCCAGTTTTTATTTTATTAACTGAATGGTTTCATTATTAAAGTTGGGTATATCATCTGCTGTGTATTAAATATTAAAAATATTTGTAATGGTACCCTTTCATTGAAAAAAGCAAAAGGAAGCAACCGCCTCCTATAAATGGAACCTGAAAAAAATGTGTGGAATCACACCACAAGAATTTACTATCACCGTGCCTTTTAACAATTCTGGTGAATTGTTTCTCTTTTGTAGCAAGAGAAGGGATTTGATATTTGCTTCTCATGTCAGATGATCACATGTATATCTGATTTTTTTATACTCGCATGTAGATGCATGAAAATATCCCATGAAACACTCCTGAAACTGAGAGGTTCCCTTTGGGCAAATATTTAAACAGAGTGTTTAAGAAGTCAGAGTCAGAATTACTTTAATTTAACTCAAAGATAAAGTGGAAATAGACACAATGAAATCGGCTATTTAAGACTTAAGATAATGTTTTGTTATTAAATCTGTGCCTCTACACACCAAACACGACCATTTTCATTCCATTTTCTTTTTCCCTGGGGAACAACCATGGGGAACTCCTAAACTGTCTTTCTCTGAAACATATTATGTGTTTGCAGTATGTAATGTGCCATGTACACAGCATTTCACACACATGATATGCTACCAGAAATTTTCTCTTAAATCCATAAACAGAAGTGTTCAAAGACCTTGCATATGAATATCACCTGGTGATGCTAAATTTTATTATTCAGTGCTCATGGAGTGGGAATGAAGCCCCCCTAAGATCAGTTGTGACTGACTCCAGAACCCTTTATGCTGTGTTGGGAAAGAATCCAGTCACTCCTTAGCATGATATAAATATTATTTTGGGTAGCATCTGTAAAAAAACAATTCTAATTTTTTTTCCATCTGTATCTTTCCCAGCACTAACAAATCCAGTATTTTTCAGTGTTGCTTGTTAAGTGTTGCTGAATGTTGTTTGGAAGTTTAAGACCACCTTAAACCAGTGTTAACCTAACATTTTTAGCAGCATCCATGCAATTAAAATAATGATATAAAATATGATATTATAATCACTCTAAGATGGATCTATATGTTAAAGTAAACAGTAAATTGAATCTTCTAAAGTCTTTGAACTGTTACTGAATTTATTTTAGAGCTAAGGTTTTTTCTGAATAGAAAAATGTGTTCATGCATGATATCTGAAACTCGTCTTTCTAGAATAAAGTTTTCAGATGAAAAGTAGAGTGTGTTGTTCTTTAAAAATATCAATTTCTACCTTCACTGAGTTGAGACAATTTATTTAGTGATGTAATTTCTCCATGACTTGAATACAATACAAGCTAAATATTAGCTAATGGTGGCTAATAATTTATTTAGGACGACTTTCTGTAAAGAACATGATTCAAGATCTGGAAAATCCCCCTCACAGACCCTGTCTCCTTCAGATTTTTTGGACAAATTGATGGGAAGGACATCGGGGTATGATGCTAGAATCAGACCAAATTTCAAAGGTAAGTTTTCTAAGACTTCCAATTAATTAATTATAAAGTTGGGGATAAATTATAGGTTTTGAGGGGGTTTTACTCTCTGGGTTTAGATTATGTTTTCAATAACTCCACTTTCCGGTATTGTAGTGCTGATCCATGGGGTGGACTAGGAGACAGAGCAGTAATAAGGAGCTTGAAAACCCTCTTTTGACATGACAGTAATGTTCAGCTGTCAGGAAATGCTTCTGAGGACCTTACTAATTTAAAAAAGTGAATAGGATTATGGGCTTCAGACTAAAACCACATGAGATGACTTGTTCCTGAAATTTTTAAGTCACAAAGACAATATAATTAAAACTTCCATGCTGAGATATTGTCTTCCTTATAGCAGTGTCTGAAGAAAAAAAAAATAAAATCTATGTTTTCTTTCAACTTGAAGAAAGTAAAAGCTTTTTCCTCAAGGTAAGGAGAACTCAAGGAACATATATAGAAGATTTTATTCTGCAAACACCGAATGAATGATAAGAATCAATGTCTCAGGATCCCTATAGAAACTGTATTCTGTTTGGCACTTCCATGACAGCCCTCTTTTCTTCCAAAATTTGGACTGAATTGTAGAACATCACCACCACCATCCCAGCACAAAGAAGGCTGTGTACTGGAAGCTTCTTTTGCAAACATTATTACTCAAAGCAAGTTTTCCTTGATGTAGTCCTGTAAATCCCCATAGAAGAGAGCACAGAATATCTTGTGGCTTTCTATGAAAAGAGTTGGGAGAGAAGTTTACATTGCCAAAATTAAGCATTTTGGGAGAGTCCTATAATTCCACCAAAATCATCTCCTCTTATGCCAATTTAAAGCTCAGAATGTGATTTTTCTTTGAAAACTGATAGAATGCTTTCTCTCTTAACAAATCTTATGTCAATTTACATTTGCAACTCATATGTATTAGCTTTGGCCACCAAAATGCATTTTTTCCTGTATTAAGCCTTTTTAGCAGTGCTGTGAAAGTTGATAATGGCTGGAAAAACTAATCATTTCTTAGCCAGTGAATGAACTGTAGGGAGAGAAGAAGCTCACATGTCAATGAGAAAAGTGTTTAATTAAATTTAGATCAAAGATCAGTTTCTTCTCTCTGTTCCACATGTGCAAATTACAAGATTTAGAACAAAGTGCCTTTTTTGGACTGCTTCCTATGCCTGAGCGAGGAGCAAACCAGTGTGGATTTCAGATCCAAAGGTTTGAAAGCTGACAAGTTAGGAAAACCGAGTCAGTGAAGTCTAAATTTTTAATTTCAGACTATTTTTCAAAGTGCTTGTTGAGTTCCTGAACTGGTGTCCACATCAGTTTATAGTAAGTAATATTGCATTAGTCTCTCACATTCATTTTGTGTGTTTGCATGAGTACCAGTGAAATTTTAAAGAATGTAAATGAAGGCAGAAATTGCCTGAATTGAGCATGATATCAGTCCTTAAGAACATTTTCCTGTTCTTTAAAGGGGAAGGGCGGGGGGGAGTGCACTAAAACATCTTCATCTCTTGTATCTCAGACAAAAAACAGTAATAGCAACAGTGCCATATACATGCATGACTTGGAGACAGCTCTCTCTTGCTGCCCAGGGTGTGTCTACAACCCTATCATGCAAAGCATAGGAGGCAGGTTCACAGCTTTGCTCTCCGGACACTCGAGTGTGTAGAGCAGGCATTATGAGGTGTGTGCTGAGCTGTTTGACAGACACTTCTTCCCTCTGAGTCCTGTATTTTGTTTGCCTTCCCAAAGTGAAGTTGCTGCCTCTTGACCTATATAAGACCTTACTGGAAAAGCATCTGTCATGTTCTGGGTTTTTATTTTTCCTATGAAGTCACACTCCAGAGTGGGAGGGTACTTTGGTACAGTTTGAACTGCTAAATAGATCTTCAATGCTTTTTCATAATTTCATGTCTGAGTGGTCTCGCAGTCTTCTGGTGAGGGGCCTGAAAGTTCTTCTTGCTCTTTGCTATGTTGATTTGAGTGCTATTTTGGATCTCAGAGTTTAGAATTTAGAGTTAAGTCATGCAGTTTTGAACTTCACAGTCAAAACCTTGCCAGCTAATAGCCCTGTTTATTACTCAACATCCATGTTTTAGTTGCCCAGGTTTCATTAATATTTTTCTTAAAATTGAAAATACAGTAATTTCACAATTATAAGCCGCACCTGATTATAAGCCTCACCTCCCGGTAGCCAGGTAGAGCACGGGACTTTTCCCATATATAAGCCGCACCTGAATATAAGCCGCACTTTTTTTTTTTTTTTTTTAAAAGCAAGGATCCATGTGTAACAAAGTAACAATTTAGTAACAGAATCGCACCAGTGCGGGGTTTGGTGTCAGGTGCTCAAGTTGCAACAGTTTTCATAGACCAGTGAAGCCTTTAAAGGCAGCCCCAGGCACCTTCCCCAGCCAGCTCTCTCTTCTGGGTTGGTATTTGGCTGGGATTTATCCATAGATAAGCTGCACCTGAATATAAGCCACACTACTGGGATAGGCTGGATTCTTCAATGAAAAAAGGTGTGGCTTATAATTGTGAAATTACTGTAATTATTTTTCTATATTCCATACTTCTTCCTTTTAAAGGATAAGGACAGAAGCAAAGGAGTCAGATTTATTTTGTTTGAAGTTAGTATGATAAAGATTATTTTTTTTACTGAGTCATTACTGTGTCCATAATAAATTGTTTTGGTTTTTAACATTAATAAATATGTTTAAGATAATTTTTGGGATAAGGCCTATTATACAATACTGATATTCTAAATCCTATAAATGGAAGAATGTATGAAATGCTGAATGAGTACCTGATTCATAACACTTTTCGTATTTTAAGGAAAGAACTTTTTATCATAGAAGAGGCTACTGGAGCAATGGTTTAAACTAGGGATCCTCTATCTGGTTTTGATTTTAGTCTGGGGATAGTATTTGCTTTCTGTGTTTCAGAAAGGACATTGCGAATCAAGATAGCTACTATTCAGCCTCTCCTTGTGGGGTCTTGAGGGGCAGCTTTGAGGAGTAACTGAGGGCACTTGGTCTGTTCAGCCTGGAGAGGAGGAGGCTGAGGGGAGACCTCACTGTGGTCCTCAGCATCCTCCTGAGGGGAACTGGAGGGGCAGGCACTGAGTTTTGTCCACCAGAGTGGTACCTCTGGTGCCCAGTGACAGTAGACGAGGGAATGGCCTGAAGCTGTGTCAGGGGAGGTTTAGGTTCAATATCAGAAAAAGGTTTTTCACCCAGAGGTTGTTTGGGCACTGGAAGAGGCTCTCCAGAGAAGTGCTCACAGCACCAAGCCTGAGAGAGTTCAGGAAGCATTTGGACAATGCTCTCAGGCACATGGTGGGATTCTCTTGGCCCCTGTGCAGGGCCAGGAGTTGGGCTGGATGATGCTGATGGTCTGTTCCAACTCAGTTCATTCTGTGATTTTCTGATTCTACTCATGCATTTCACCAGCTTTTCTGCTTTAGACCAGTTACACAGCTTTTTCTGAGTCCACTACAGGTGCTTTAAAGTGTCAGAAAAGTCTGATTTCACGGAAATGCAGCTGAGTAGAACACATTTATCTTATGCGACTGATTATACAATAATTAAATATACTTTTATGACTAGTTTAAATTACTGGAAAACACTAGCTATTAGATTAATTTTTGAAATAAATGCTGTGCACTCTAAAGAGAGAAGAAAATGCTACTTACTGGAACAAGGTGTTTTATCCAGATAAAGCATTTCATCATTAGTGACTGCTTTTTCCTATCTTGCGCTTGTAAATTAAATAATTCAGGAAGATAGTGGGAGAGCAACAGGTGAATATATAAACATTTTGACATCAACAGCAGGGGTTTTTTTTGTTGTGATTTTTTTTGTTGTTGTTTTTTTTTGGTTTTTGTGTGCGTTTTTTTTTTGAGTGGTTTGATTTTTTTGTGCCTGTGTTTTTCTAGCAGTACTGTATAATGAAAGATACTTTGCCTTTTGTATTGCTCTGTCTTTTACAATCATATGAATGCAGAGGAGCATATTTCTTTTTCTTTTTGATTTCAAGAGGTTTCATACAAAATGTACAGACACTGAGAGGGGATATCCCACCAGTGAAAAGGCAGAAGGAAGTGCCAGAGTGACAGCTCTCAAAACTGCTCTTCTTTAATCACTCTCTGACAGACACTGAATGCATACTTTTTTATCTTTCATGGAATTTAAATAGGATAATAATTTGTGTAAGGACACAGAGGGGAAATACTTTTAAATGTAAATATGAAGACTGCAATCTAGTAATAACTGAAGTCCCTGAGAGTCTTTCTGTTGACAGCAAATGTATGCTTATGGTCCTATGAGTTGCTTAGCAGTTCCTTCTTCAATTATAACATCAGTTGAGCATGGAGGTGAAGCTTGCACAATGCATTTTTACTTTAATAGTATTAATTTTATATATTTTTAATGGTAAAACACAAGAAAAGCAAGGTCTTTTACTTTCTCCATGCTCACTTTGCTTTCAAAGTTAAATAAAAGCCAGAAATACTTTAAAGCACCTCTGTTATGAAACTAGCCAAGAATGTGCTTTCTCATTGCTAGAAACCAGGGATGGTGAAGTGGTATCTTAGCTTCGTGTACATTCAGCTCAGGCTCAAGAGCACGGCATGTAATACCAGGATACGAGGGATCAATCTTAAACTGAATCACAGCATGAGATGTGGGGCTAATGGAACACCAACCTGAATTTAACATTTCTGAGCAAGTGTTGATGTTCAGAGGTTACTAAATTATTTCAATTTTTTTAACACTTTCATCATCTACCACTACTCAAAATCTAAATGCAGTCTAGAAATTATCAGGTAGAAGAAAATCCATTATCTATAGGCACTGCTATATCCCTTATGCCAAATTCTTTATGTGATAGGCTGGCTGTCATGCACTGGGTACAGGGCAGGGGAGCTAGTCACCAAGAACTGCAAAAGTGTGTTATCTTCAGGTGTAGAAAACATTTGCAGTGAAGATGATAGTGATTTTCTTTGTACTGAATTTCATTCTATGTTTTAAATTCAGTCTTTCCCAGTGAATCATTATTTACTAAAGATCATTCTGATTTTTATGGAATTACATGGAGGTATGCAGCAATAGTGCCTGTTAACGTTATCCTCGTCACTGAATGGTGCAATACAGTGTGAATTAACTTGGTCAAAAGCTGTAGTTTTGTTAGTGATGCAGTTTGGGGGTGTAGGGCCATAGTTGTAAAAGATTAGTCTGTGATTACAGCAGTGTAATGCCATTTTCATGCTGAGTCTGTGGGTTTATATCTGAATAATAAACACATGGACTAAGTAATTTACTGACAATTAGCCTGACAACTGTTACAGGAGATGGCTTATGCACTTTAATACTTTAACTCCTTGGCAACAAGGATCAGGTTTTCCCATATGTTCAAACCTATTGCTTACTTATTTGGCCCCTGAGTTGCCCAGTAATGAAATGTTTAAAAAACATGAATGGAAAACAATGAGTGACATTTAAGGGTGAAATTCATGGCATCACACTTAATAAATAAAAACAGTTTCTCTGAACATGATAAGAGGATCTGTTTGCAAAAGTTGAGCTTAATCTAAACATATAAAAGTTGAAAGACATACTGAAGATTAGCTGTGAGTCTGTAGTAATTTGCTCTCTACTGGTTAACAGTGTTCCCACTATACTTCAGCTGATTCCTGAAGTCAGATATGGTGAATATCCTGTACTGGGCTATTCTTCACAAAGGTCCAATTTCAAAGGCTCAGAGGGCCAAGTCCAGTGGAGACTCAAATCTTTGTCAGGCAGAGCATTGTGTAGTAAGACAGGGCACATTATTGGTGCATTCTAGTTTTAGGGCATGGGATGAGGATTCATTATAGGAGAAGGGAGACTACCAGGCCAATTTTCAAATCTGCCAGACCATTGCACTCCCTAAATACAGTTGCTTGACATGTCCAAGCATATATTTTCAGGAAGGTAAGCTTCTGTTTTATTTTCTGTCTTGAAACACATCTAAAACTTTGCAATAACTTTCAGATAAAGCCCTGTACATGCACCTCATTGCACAGTAAGATGCTGCACAAGGATACCCACAGGACATGGGGTTTATTTGGTTTTGGTTTATTTTTCTTCAGCTGCAAAAATGAAGCTAAGGAAATGATGCTCAGTCTCTGCCCTAGGTATGAACATTTTCAGGCAGAAGGATCCTTTTAATTGTGTTTCTTTTGAAGCTGCTAGGGGAAAAAGAAAGGACTATGGACCTTTCACTTCCTCCTCTCTTACTTTAATTTCAGGTTCTTTCTCAGAACATGAATAGGCTGGATGAGTTGCATGGTTAGTTAGGTTATGTCTAGGCTACTAGACAAATGGGCCCAGACAGCAAGCTCAAGGCACCCCTGATCTGCCATGCTGCTTGGCTGTTTGCTCATTCCCTGGATCTCTTTCTGAGCTTCCCACAGCCAGCTGCTTCCAAGGCAAGCCAGAAAGGCTGTGAGCACGCAGCAGGGTAAAGCACAAGGTAACCAATGCTGCCTGCCATCCAAGCTGAGGATATGTCCGGGTCTTCTTTTGTATATAAATCTTTAGCCACAGTTATCTGTATTGTATTGGTGTGTTGCCTTTATTCAGAACCAATTATTTAATTAAGAGATACCAATAGATTTGGTCATTGTCATGTAATATTATTCTGCTGCTGCATAAACTGCAAAGGGGATTTATGAAAAACAAATGTCGAAGCACATTTGATATCAAAGGAAGAAAGGCTATTTTTGTTATTATATTCTAATATAAGTGCAGTGTTTTTATCACATCCAGTGTCATACTCATACTTAAATTTTCTATGCAGTTGAAGCCAAGGCCCTTGGGTCACTCATTAAATTCTTTTTGTGTTTTGGCTGTTTTAGAAAGCATGCAGTTTATATTTAGAAAATATAAAAACAGGTACAGTATTTTCACAACTATAAGGTGCACCGGATTATAAGGCACACTTCTGGGTTTCGATCAAAGTATTAGTCCAAAGGGTGCACCTTATAGGCATGAAATTACTGTACATTACATTTACTGTAAGTATATACAGTTATAATCTGCAAAGCTGCAACCTGTTCCAGTGTCTCACCACTCTCACAGAAAAGAATTTCTTTCTAATACCTGGTCTAAACCTACTGTCTTTCATTTTAAAGTCATTATCTCTTGTCCTTGTAAAATGACCCATCTTTCTTGTAGGCTCACTTTAGGTAGGCTGGAAGGTTGCTGTAAGGTCTCCCCAGATTCTTCTTCAGGATGAACAGCCCCAACTCTCTCAGTCTGTTGTCATACAGAGGTGCTGTAGCCCTCTGTTCATTTTTATGGCCTTTCTTTGGGCCTGTTCCAACTAATCCATGTCTTTTCTGTGCTGAGGGTGCATGAGAGAGAGCAAAGGAGGACAGTCCCTCTCCCTCTCCCTCCACACTGCTTTTCATGCAGCCCAGAACAGGGCTGGCTTTCTGGGCTGCCAGCACACACTGCTGGATCATGTCCAAGTCTTTCTCCTCAGGCCTGTTTCCAACCCCTTCTCTGCCCAAACTGGTGTCTGACATTGCCCCACACACAGGACCTTGCACTTGGCCTCGTTAAACTTCGTGAGGTTCACACAGGCCCACCTCTCAAGCCTCTCAAGGATCCTCAGGATGGTATTCCTTGCCCCCAGTGTGTTGACCACACCACCCAGCTGGCTGTCATGAGAGCCCTTGCTGAGGTGCACTCAGTGCCACTGTCCATGTCACTGACAAAGACATTAACCAGCTCCAGTCCCAATACTGACACGAGCTGTTGGACTTGGACATTGAGCTGCTGACTGCAACTCTAGAGTCCCTTATCACCATGCTCAGGGCTCTCTCATCTTTCCTGGTACTCCTTGGGCTGCTCCTGGCTGTCACTGGTACTCCCATGAGCCAGCAGCAGTGGATAATATGGGCTGTACAAGTGTAAGCAGCTCACCTCTCCTGAGAGCACATGGGTGCTCCCTCCATGCCTCATGGAAGACTCACCCACTGTCAACTTTTCTCAGCTGCACAGGTGGTTGCAGAGGGAGCAGATGGAGCTGCCTCACTCAGTTCCAGTGACAATCCTGATCTGACAGGTCTTTCCTCTTCATTCTCCAGAGTGGTGAAGTGGTTCTGTGACAGCACTTCAGCCTTCAGGGGAAGTCTCTTCCTCCTGCAGGTCGTTGCCTGTTCAAACTTCCATTTTTCTGAATTACTGACCCTCTCTCTCTCTGTATGTGCTGGAGATGGGGGTGAGGTTCTTGACTGTGGGTCCCTATAAATCTCTGATTAAGTAATCAGAAAATGTGACAGTGCAATTTCCAAATATGCATTTCACAGTGTTTCACAGAAATGTGTGACTTTAAGTCTGCAGAGAGGAGCCCCCCAGATGATGCAGACAGGGTGGTACAGGGTCTGGCAGAGCTCTAAGATGGGGGGTACACCATGTATGGCACAAATAGCCATCTGCTAATGTCATAAACACCAAGTCCATGATCAAAATTCTAAATTTATAGAAAAACAAATGCTCTGATACAGGAAACTGAAGATCTAAGCCCTACAATACATAAGAGAGAAGTGCAATTTACCAAGCATTCAGTTACTTAGGAGAGTTAAATAAGAGCAGCCTGGTGGCTTATTTGAACTGTGCCAGCTATCAGCAATCCTCAAGTATTGCCAGGGAATGAAGAGACATAAGGATTACTCCTGATGCGTCAACTCCATGGTAGCACTTAATGAGTCAATAAAAGAAGAAAGCATTTAAAATAGGGCTTAGGTGGAATATGAGCCCACAAACAAATCCCATGTCCCCTCCCCAGAGATTTCTAATCTATGTGCTTTGTAACACTTGGCAATCCATTACTGTTTTACTTAAAGTTCCTCAGATTCTCTCAGTTTTGCTCTCAGTGTGCACTGAATGGCTCCAGTCTGCTTCACAGAGAACCCACCTCTCTCCTAATCCAAATTCAGACTCCCTTAAGAGGCACTGCTCCACCTCCATCTCCCTATACGGACCAGGCATCTCAGAGCCTGCCTTGTATTCCACCGGAAAAAAGATTGCTCCCAGTGAGGATCTGTAGTCACGTAACATGCCATGCTGCCACCCCCAAACAAATGGTGTCTTCCAGGTGGCCTGCCGTCCTCTACAATACATAAAAGATTTTTCTGGTCTATTTTCCCCTCAGCTTAAAAATTCCTCTGTCTGATCCAAAGGAATAGAAATGATTCTGAGAGATTGATTTGAAGCAAAGAATTCAAAGTTGACTAAGCCAGGGAAAAAATGCAAAGGGAAAATGACTTTTCAACCTTTCAGTGTAGCTGCTTGTCTGAGAAAGGGGAGCCTTTCCTCAGAACTGCCTGTTGTAGCCAGTACACCTTAGGGGCAACTACTGTGACTGTTACAGAAAATGTAAGCACTGGATTTGAGAAACAGCACTTCTCTCACATTTCCTGATAATTGCCCTGACACTAATTTAGAAGTATTTTTAGCAGTGACCACAGCTGCATTTTAGGATGAATCCCACCTCCTCTGAATAAGAGACAGTGAGAGATATCTATCCTGCCCTAAAGAAATCCACAGCTTTTTAGTATTAAGAGATGCAAGTCAGCATCCCTTAAATCAGACAGATATAGAAGTTCTTAGAAAGGACCCTTTCTGCATGAAATCACTCAGTGCTTGTTATCAGCCACAAAACTGTGTTTTAGAAGGAAAGACTGAAATTCCTGACTGATTCTTCAGTGCAAGGTTATATATGCTGATCTGGTGCAGAAGTGGATCCTGAAGAAGGTACCTCAATCCTGCTGAGAATCACAATTTGAGGAGGTTCACAAAGAGCCCCTTGCAGACTTCTTGCTCTCTGCAAGTAGAACCTTGCTGTGCTGAAGCACCATGTTCTGCCCCATAGACCACATGGGTCCTCCACAAGGGCTTGGGTATTCTGCACCAAAGCATCAGCCACTGCAACTCCTTCTGCCTGCCATGCAGCTGAGAGTTTTTGGCTGTAATAAACAGTCTGGGGAAGCAAAGTAGCAGAATGATGCTCTTCTCCAAAAGCTCATAACCTCTACCTGTGTATCTCTGTGTTTCCAAAGCCCAGAGCTGCAGAGAAGCTCTGTGGGCACTCCCTATTAAAGAGTAGTAACAAACTCTCAATTCACACTACACGAACAAACTCATTGCTCCTCTACCCCTGGAACACAACTATGGGTTATCTCCCTTGCTTTTGTCCTTGGGGAAATATATCAGAGAAAAGGCTAAATGCTTTCCTTAAACTGACATAATTAGTCAGGGAAAACCTAGGATTAAAATTTACCAGATCAATACCCATTATGCTAGGCTGCCTCTAATGACTACACTCCCGCTGTGTGTTGTTTTTACGCCTGTGTCTCAGGCTATGAAACGATCATATCAGAACCGCTATTTCTTCTTGCACTGTTTACTGTGTCTGATAAAGAATTAGTCCTAAATAATAAATAAAACAACTGAACAGCTTGCTCAGAATGCTGCTATAAACCCTCACACTGCAATTTAAATCAGCTGCTGAAGAGATGCAAATTGTACACATGATGCCAAAACAGGAGCATATGTAAAATCTCCGTTTTTTCCCAGTTGTGAATTTGCCTGTTGCCTGTGCATAAACTCATGTGCATACTCTCTCTCATGTTAAACTAAAACTTAAGATGTGTTTACTCCATATAAGTTTCAGGCTGCAGCAATTTTCCATTCCAGACAGTGATATCCCATCAGAGGGAGCAGTCTGAGGTGTTAAAGCCTTTGGTCAATCTGGTTGTAGGAAACATCCAAAAATAAGCATCTGGGAGAGTTTTTAAGCTCTTTGGCTCTGTAACCCTGCAAATAATTTTGCAGTCTTTGGCTTCATACCCCTGAGAGTTTTGATTTTGTCACACTTCAGAGGTGCGTTTGTGTGAGACAAAGCAGACACTATCTGTAAAAACCAGACATTAATGCCTTGGTTTTCTAATAAAATAGAAATTTGACTTATCAAAGTTAAAAAATAATTAGGGATAGATCTAATTTAGATCACTATGTTCCTCAGTGTAGACATAGTCTCATTTGGATGACTTTGTAGAGACCTCTGCTCAGCATGACTATTGGAGTTGAAGACAGAAGAAGACCATATGCCCTGACCCTGAAACATGGTTTATGTCAGCAGAGCCTATGTCAAAGCTCTGTGGTGCTCCTCACAGCAATGCAGTGAACATCCTGCATCAAAGAGCAGATCTGGTATTGACAAAAAAGTAAGGCAGTCAGTTTAGGAGAGGCTTATTTTTTAGGCTGGCAAAAAGTTCTCATTCCCCTCCCATTCCTTCAATCGTTTTATATATACAAATAATTGATGACAGAAAAAAAATACTTGTGAAAGACACCCAAGAAGTACCTTAAGGAAGTCATGCAGTAAAAACACAGATTCTTTTTTTTGTATTTAGTATGCGGGATTCAAGATAGACGATTCCGGAAAGGAAAGGAGATATGTGAAAGAGAGGCATAGGAGGCTGAGTTAAACAAACAACAGAACAACTGATGGGAGCATTGAAGAGGAGAGTCAGTATGGAGGAAATAATTTCAATAATAATAATAATAATAATAATAATAATAATTTCAATCTTCTGCACATATTGTGTGGAAATGAGTTGAATTGTAAAGAGGTGAAAAGCAGGAAATACTTAAAAATAAAAGGAAAATTTTATTTCATTAGTGCAAGATGTGTAGGGTGTTTGTGTGTCTCTGACCTGCTGCTGATTGATATCCATACCAGCTTCTGACCATTTCTGTTGTCATTTGTCCCTATCACTGAGCCAACCTATTTGTCTAAATCCCATTGTTCACCTGTGTCCCATGTATCATTTGGTATATAATTCTATATCAGCCATAAATCAATGTCTGCTATCTAATATTAGTCACCCAAGCTGTTTTTATAATTCAAGCTGCATATGCCTTCAGACAGTAAAACAAGGAACATTATGGAGAAAAGCTGGTAGAATTCTTAAATAAAGTGAATGAGGCTCAGAGGAGCAAGAAGGGAGTTAAAATCGATTCTGAGTCCTTTTTGTAGCCACAGAGATAGGTATTGTCTAAGCCCTGTATTTGAGACTATAGCTATTGACACTTATAGCTGAGCTTCCATTAATTTCTGCAACACAAGATCAGAATCACAGAGAAGGAACAAAGTAAGACATATGTATAGAGAAATGAGCAAAATAACATTTCTTTTACAAAGAAATATTGTGAAATGATGGTGCCAAGAAAAAGTGATCAGTTCATTCTGACTGAATATAGAAACCTAGGCTAGTAGCAACATTTTAATATTATTATTAATCCTTTTTTTTTCTTTCTTTCTTTCATTAAATGGATCTTCCCTCCTGCCTTCTCTTCTCAGTGAGCATATTTATGTCTTGTTGTTCCATGCAGTTTCTTAGATGAGTTGGCTACCCCGACTTCATAAAACATTATTAATAGGATTACCCAGAAGGAGTTTGTCTGACCCTATTCTGGAGTGCAGATTTCATGATTTCATGACTGTAGATGTAATATCATCTTTTATTTAACCTCATTCAGGAGTGTCCCAGGCCTCTGCACACATTATGGAGTTCGTAATCAGAGGGAAGAGGCCTGTTTTCATTAATGCTGAGCAACTGAGCAGTTTCAAGACTAAGTGTGAGGAACATTTTGCTACCTGCTCCCAGAGAGGCTGACAGCCACTTCAGTGAGCACTGGTTTGTGATAAGAGGAGAAACAGGCATCCAGATCTCTCCATGTCAGAAGAAAAACAAACAATTCCTTTTGCCCAAATACTATCCATTACTCTATTGCATTGGAAGGAGGAAAACTAAAAAGAGATACCTTGCGAAGAAGTGCTTGTCTTGACTTGGAGATTAAAAAGATTAGTGGAAAGCTCAGACAAAGAAAAACAATTTGATGGACATCTGAAGAATATAAAAGGATTGATAAAAAAGGATTGATAAAGGATTGGTTTGAATATTCTCAAAGCTGACAAATTCTAAATACAGTAATTTCACAATTATAAGCCACACCTGATTATAAGCTGCACATCCGGGTAGCTGGGTAGAGCACAGGACTTGTCCATATATAAGCCGCACCCAAATATAAGCTGCAATTTTTTTTATTTTTTTTTTTTAAACAAAGATCCATGTGCAACAAAGTAATGAATTAGTAACAGAAATGCCAGCGCGGGGTTTGGTGTCAGGTGCTCAAGTTGCAAACAGTTTTCATAGACCAACAAAGCCTTTAAAGGCAGCCCCAGGCACCCTCCCCGGCCAGCTCTCACTTCCGGGTTGGCATTTTGCTGGGATTTGTCCAGAGATAAGCCGCACCTGATGATTAGCCACCCTGCTAGAGTAGGCTGGATTCTTCAATGAAAAAGGTGTGGCTTATAATCGTGAAATTACTGTAACTTAGCACTCTAATCTTTCTAGATGTAAGATTTCTGATTCACTGTTTTTTAGACCTATTTCCACAGTTTTATTTACACATGGAACATTTTAGCTCTGAGAGTGGCTGCACCCAGTCACAAGTGTTGCTGAGGGTTGTATAGAAATATCTGGTGAGCTGTCAAGTGATTTGCTCAGAGATGTGCTGCACAACACTGCAGTGATACAGAGCTCAGCACAAGCTGTAATATCAGGGGTTAATGGCCTCCAGTGAATTCCAGCCTGCCATGACTACACTGGTACCATCCCTCAAACTACCTACACAAAAGCCAGCTCTAGCACATTTATACAATCTGTTGTGACTACTGTGGCTATATATTCTTTGTAGACTGGCTCAGGTTAGCTGGGTAAATCAGGAGCATGTCAACTGTTTAATGGGCTTTTCTTTTCTGAACCCCTGGTTTGTGAAGTGAAATGAAATAGTGCCCAAAAATTGTTCTTGTTCAGTGTCTAATAGATAACCTGTGTGGAGATATCCCACTGTAACCAAGAGCTGACAGTAATGTATGTTTCTGTTATCAGCCTGAGCAGAAAGAGTCAGGGAAGAATGAACACATCATATGGACTATCCTCTAATGCCAAATGCAGAACTGAAGAGGCTTTGTGGAGTGAGACTTAACCTTCCTCTGCCAGAACTGGGTCTATGGACAAAAGCATTCACTGAATGTGAAGCATGCCAATCCAACAATTTTCACAAGAGCTTTAAGGCACAAAAAGAGTGCATCTTAGCAGGGATTCTTCTTCCTCCAAATGTTGATAGGATTTTACCAGCATGACTCCAGTTACATTCAGCAATAGTCTCACAGCTGAAAACTCACATACCACTTCAGGAATTGACTATTCACCGTTTGAGCTCAAACTCTGTCTATGTATATATAGAGAGAGATGGCTTTAGCAGTACTTACTTCAGAGAATTTTCTTTCTGTGACTCTTCCTGTGATCACCAGGACCTGACAGTCACCAGAGTGTTTGTCTTGGGAGGCCTCAGTAGTATTTTGCTAAAGAAGAGCTTTCAGTTCTGAAATATCACATGTCCATTTTACATCCAGGGGCCACATTCTTGCTTAGATGTTTTTTCAAGCAAGTGAAGAGAAGCAGTTTAAATATTGTAGTGAAAGTAGTGTTGTCTTTTTGTGTGTTTGTTCATAAATATTTGCATGTGCATTTCTAGAAATAGGCAGCTGGAGCTAGGGAAAAATTGTACTTTCTGCTATCTGTCATGCTTTCTTGCAATTCCATCCAGCATTGCCTCTATATCTCACCTGCTATGGGTACGGCATGTTGTGTCTCTCCCAGTCTGAGAGATACCATTTTTATAAATGGTATTGCTGACAAGTATTCCTCAGATACTTGGTAATTCTTGGACTGAGTGATATTGATGGGAATGAGAGTCCTAAAAAAAATTTAGACACCTAAAGATCTCTTGAGGTTTTTCTCTGGTTCTGTGCGTGCTTTTGTGACTCTTAATCTCAGTCTGTTGGTCATAAATATATATTGATTACACAAAATACAATCTTGAGTCTTGAATGCAACATAAGGACCCTAAATCACTGCCATATTCCCACCAGGGCAAATGGCATTCTAAGCAAGCTAAGTTATTATATATGACAGATGAACTTTCAGAGGATGTTGGTTTTAGCTTGACGAAGCAGAACAATATTTTTGTCTTTATTTGAGTTTACCAGCAAATTGAATCAGTGCAAAATACCATACAATTACTGCATTTCTTGAGACCTGTGTCCTTACAAATTTTTTTGTTTGGTTTGGTCTTGTTGGTTGCTTTTTTTGTTTGTTTGTTTGTTTTTATTCTCATTGTTTTTGTTTAGTTTTTTGTGGGTTTTTTTGGTTTGGGTTTTTTTGGGGGGGGCGGGTTTAGGGGGGTGTTTCTTTCAAGCTTGTTTTTTTTTTTGTTTGGTTTGGTTTTTGTGGTTTTTGGTAGGGTTTTTTTGTTGTTCTGGTGTTACTTTCTTTTTTGTTTAATTTGGAGGTTTGTTCTTTGTTTATTTAGTAGATGTTTTTATCATAAATTGATAGTAAGTGTCATAAACCTAATAATCCACATTGGATTGTGTTGAACACTTCTAAGGAAGGAGGAATTCTGTGTTTACTGAGCATGATTATACTTAGGCAGTCAAGGTGATGAACTTGACAGAAAGCCCATAGAAAGACAACCTAATAGAAGAAAGGCATCACTACCCAGAAGAAAAATAGTCACCTTGATTTGTAAGCCTTAGGGTAGCTATGTTGTCCTGGTGCCATTAATTTTGCCTCCTGTGACTGAGCTGTTAAGACTCTAATGAGATGATGATGTTTAAATAGAGGAAAAGCTTGGTTTTGCCCAAAGGCAAAATGATGTGGACAAAAAAAAGAAATCTTTCCTAGGTGCTTGCAAAAAAGGCTACCTGTGGTCTGTCTCCTGATTTCTTACTACAACCTTAAGCAAACACATTAAATTGTGTGAATTTTTTCATCATGGTTTGGACTACACATTACATGAGCCCTTGGAAACAAGTGTGCAGCTGTGCTTTTTCTGGAGTAGCTGCAGGATCCCTGTGTCTCAGAGGAACTTTTTCAGTGCATCAAAGTGGCCTTTGTCTCCCTGGCGCAATACCCGTGGTCACTGGCCACAGGACTGGCTGAGGTGCCCTCGATAGCACTTCTCCAGTCATTCTCCTGTGTGCTGCACTCTGAGCAGGGAAGGAGCTAGGATGGTGAACAACTTGTCTAATGCCCATGGCAGCTGATGTGTCCCAGCAGCAGCTTATTTTATCCTTGTCTGACTGGCAGGGACGTGCCTGCAGGGCCATGGAGAGATGCCTTGTCGAGCTCTGGAAGTGGAAATCCAGGCTCCTGTAGTACTGCAGCTGCAGAGGCAGAGGCCTCCATGGGGGTTTTCTCTGCTTCAGGTCTCTGAGGACTCTGATGGATGCTGGAGGCTGTTCAGTTTAGTTGGGGATAAATGGTTTCTAAATATCCAGCTGTCTCCAGAGCTCACATTTAAAAAGCGACCTCCAACCGCTCCTCTGTCCTCCCTTGCTGTCCTAGAATGTGTGTTTCTGGTGCTCAGGTCAGTATGTGGATCTTTGTCCTGCCACCATCCTCATTTTGATCACCTCCCTTGTTTGAGGTCTGACATTAAATCCCTGTCCTACAGGCAGTGGAATTCTCAGTCCCTGGTGGGATCACTGCCTCCCCATTTAGCCCCTTGGTTCTGTTCCTGGATTCCTGTTCTATCTCCACACTCAGGTGGGATTGATTTTAGTTTTTTCAAATAATCTTGATTTTTCTGCTCCCTGTGGAAAGGATAGAAGGGAGGTTTGGCTCATCTTTCTCCTCTGCATATACAATCTAAACCATTTGAAATAGTGATAAAAAAACTCTGCATTGGCACAAGGGTCGAATTGAGAAGGTAGAGCAGAAAACGCTACATATAGAAAAAGATACAAGATGCCTCAAGGATCTGTAAATATCTTGCCAATATTTCCATAAGGTGGTTCTGCCTCGTTATCTTTTATTTTTGCTTCCACATGTCTCTGCTTTGCCCACGGTTCTCTATGTGTACTGTATTTTAGATTGCCTTACAAAATCCCTTAATAAATACATATATCAAAGAAAATTGACAAGTGCACAGGTATCATTTTAAATCTCTTGTGCGATTATAATATTCCCTTCCCACTCAGGACAATTTAGCTATATGGTTGGAATTAATGTGAAGAGAGAAGCCTGCCAGGTGTGACCTGGAAACTCCAGACCAAAAAAGATGAGTTGGGATGAACTTGAGAATGTAGATATGATTAGTTGCATTTAGGGTCATCTGCAGGGGAAGAGTACAAGTAAATCTTCTCAAGAAAGTACCAAATGAAGCAAGATTTGTGGCCATGTACTATCAATACTGAAGAATATTTAGCAAACAATGGAATTAGGAGCTGGATGGGGCTCAAATGTATTTCTTCCAGCACTCATCACTCCATATGGGGACTGTTCTGCACATTGAGATGGATTCACCTTCTCTGGTAGCTGATAAGATTCATTCTCTAGCCAGATGGCAATAAGATCATAGACACCTTGGGTACAGGAGTTTTGAAGCAACATGCTGCAGCACATTCAGGGCAATATTCTGTGTATTCAGGTTTCTGGAGTGCTGGGGACGTTCTGTGAGTTATTTTAAGTGCCCTGAAGTCACAGAGGTGTGTGACACATTCTAATGCCAGGTTTTTTCAAGAGGGCAGTGTATCACAGAGCTCTGCTGACCGGCAGCAGCAGCAGCAGCAGCCCCAGCCCCTCTGGGAAGCAGGGCAAAGGCACCTGCAGGGAACAGAAGCAATATCTTAGCTGTTTATCAGAATACCAGATACATACTTTATGGTTGATTTGAGCATTAGCTACCTGGTTTGCGCTTGGTTTGGTGTTTTCTTGCCTGAGTCCTTTTGAGAAATATTTTCCTTATGACTCAAAGAACACTGATTATCTTGAATGTGCCAGAAAGGCACCTGGACTGTTACCTTGTTGCATTGGAAGTGACAAAAGGAAAACTAGGGGGAGAAAAGAATTTACTTATAAAGTATACTTTGCATAATTTTTTGTAGGTAATGTCATACATTTCTAGATTCTAGGCAGTAAAGTCAAATTAATTTCCTTTGCCTTTGATGATTTTTAGATTGTGTCCTGAAACCTTGGCTATGCTTCACAGAAGTTTGCTCCTTTCATTTTAATTGATCTATTAGACTAGAAAAATCTTCTCGGATGAATTGTGTTTTAGTTTACCATTACCCTTGTCCTGCTGCAGAATGCCTCACTAAAAGATTAATTCCCATCTTTCTTACAGGCCTGCCTTAAGTATTGAAAAGTCACAATAAGGTGTCTGTGGGACCTTCTCTTCTCCAGGCTGAATAGATTTTATATACCTTTTCAATTCCCAGAGCAGGATGTTGTGGGGCACTGTGTCAAGGGCCTACAGAATTCCAGACAAATCACATCTGTAGCCCTTCCCTTGATGTGATGTAGTGACTCTACCATAGAAGGCCACCGGGTTTGTCAGGCAAGAAGTGTCCTCGTTGAAGCTGTGCTGGCTGACCCAAATCACCTCCCAGTCCTCCATGTGCCTTAGCACAGCTGCTAGGAGGATCTGTTCTGTGATCTTCACAAGCACACAGCTCAGGCTAACAGATCAGTAGCTCCCAGGGTTTCCTTTCCTTCCATTTTAAAAATGGGTGCAATGCCTCCCTTTTACCAGTCACTAAAAACTTCACTTGATTGCCATGGCTTTTTTGGAGAGTGATTTGCAACCACACCAGTCAATTCCCTCAAGACTCTGGGATGCATCTCATCATCATAGACTTATTTATATTGAAGTTCCTCAGGTGAGGAACAAACCTGATCTCTCTATTATTTTACTGAATTTACTGAGTTCTTATAGTTCTTATAATGTTCCACTTCTACCAGCAGAAGACAAGTAAAAGACATTTTAATTAATTATGGAAACAGAAGGAGGTATTTGCTTTATTGTAAAATACAGTTACTCCTGCACATCTGGACTGCACTCTGTGATGTGGCAGCATATTTCTAACATACATAAGCCATGTTTTCCTAACACAGTTAAGCATCTTTACTAGGTTCTGCTGGCACTCAGGAGCTGCAACTGGCATCACTGATTGTGGTGCTCACATATGATGGCCTTTGCAAGACAACAGCTATGAGCCTCCTTCTCCACAGTTTTTACTGCCAAGAATGGTTTTCAGGAATCCCATGCCACTGAGACCTGTAATAAACTCCAAATCAATGAAAACTTAGTGGTGAAGAACTAGGCTACAGACCACTTAGGCAAACTGGACAGAAATAAGTCCATGAGACCACATAGGAAACACTCACAAGCACTTAGCACAGCTGTGGAAGTATTCTTATTTACCTTTAAAAGGTCATGGCAGCTGTTGGATGTTCCCAATCACCTGGGAAAAAAAAAATGCCACTCCTATCTCTAATACAGGAGTTACAGGCTGGCCAGCCTTACCTTGAAGCCTGGAGCAAATCCTCTTGAAGCCATTTCCAGACATGAAGGGCAGGAAGATTTTTGGTAATAGTCAGCATGGATTTCTTAATGGGAAATTGCTCCTTGGAATGCTAAATGCTAATAGCCTTCTGTGACAACTTGAAGGGCTTCATGAGTCAGGGCAGAGAAGTGTATATCCAACCTTAGCAAGGCTTTTGGCACTGTCTCTCACAACATGGAACAGATTATTGGAACAGATCAGATAAATGGACATGGAAAACTGACTCAATTGCAATGCCCAAAGGGTTATGATCAGCAGCACAACATCCAGCTGCTGGCCAGTCTCTACTGTTGTACTACAGACCAGGACTGTTTAATATCTTCATTAAATACCTGGATGATGGGACATGGTGCATTCTCAGGAGATAGAAGGCTGGGAGGAATGGTTTATGACCTAGAGAGTTTCGTGATATTCAGAGGGAGCAGGAAAAGCTGCAGAAATGGGCCAACAGGACCTCACTGTGCCCAGGAAAGGGAAGGGACAATCTGGGAGATGTCCAGCTGGAATGCAGATTTGGTAGACACAAAGCTGAACATGAGCCAGCAATGTGCCCCTGCAGCAAAGGCAGCCAATGGGCTCTTGGGCTGCACTAGGCAAAGCATGGCCTGCAGGCTGAGGGAAGGGATCCTTTGCTTTGCTCAGAACTGGTGAGACACACCTGGAATGCTGAGACCAGCTTTGGGCTCCCCAGAGACATGGAATTATTGCTATAGGTCCAATAAAATGTTATGAAGGCAGTTAAGAGACTGGAGGATGTGTCATACAAGAAGAGGCTGAGGTTGCTGAGGCCACTCAGCCTGGGGAAAAATGCTTCTGGGGAATCTGAACCATGTGCATGAGTAACTGGTGAGGTGTAAGCAAAGAAGAGGCAGCCAGATTCTTCTCAGCGATGCCAGTTGCAGGACAAGAGGCAGTGGCCAGAAACTGAAACACATGAGATTCTTAACTTAAAACAAACATCAGAGAAGCATTTTGCTGTGAGGGTGACTGCATCCTGGCACAGGCTGCCTAGAGAAGCTGTGGAGTGTCCATCTCTAGATATATTCAAAGTCTGTTGTGGCACAGTCCTGAGCAACCTTCTTTAGCTGATCCTGCTCTAGGACAAGATGTACTATGGGGACTGGGTGATCTCCAGAGGTTCCTTCCAGCTTCAATGATTCAGTATATCTGCATATAGAGAAACACCTTGTTCAAGGTGCCTAGCTATTAGAAACACCACCAATTCAAAGGAACAAAAATGATAATATGGAAGGAAAGAAGCAGACTTGGCTTGTTCTTGACTTGGTATTGGAAATGAAAACATTCGCAAGACAAAAAGGAAGTGTTTTTAGAAAAAAACCTTGTAAAAAACCTGAGTTGAGCAACATACTTCATTGGAATTTAACAGCTTCAAAATGTATTACTGTTATAAAACCTATTGTCAGCTTCCTGAGTGCTAGACAATGGGTTTCACTGGACTCATTAGTTTATTCTTCCATTTTTCAAAAAAGAAAGGAATAATGTTCCCATCTTTTGAAAATAAATTTCAGATCTGAATTATAAACCAAATGGGGATATTTATGTTCTCTGCACTGACATTTTTTTCATTTATAAGGAATATGATGTGGTTAAGAATAATAATGGCAAAAGAAAGAAGAAAGTACTTGATACTCAATCCTTGTACAAACTTCTGTGTCACTGAAATTCAGGGCTTCAGCATTAATCCTTTTTGATCCTTTTGAGAACCTCTGTTTATTTCATCACACCTAAAAAATCAAGGAGGCTAACAGGCAGCTAATTAAATATTAAGTCCCCATTCATTCTGCCACATGTCAGTGGCTGCTGAATAACAGCAAAGGTGGTGGGAGGGAAGAGAATACAAATAGCTGCTTAATGAAAGTTATCTGTTCAAGCCAGAACAGATATTACTAAAATATTTGGTTTTGGCAAGCCAAACACTTCTAGATCAGGTGCATGAAGAGCTGCTTGTGGACTGAAGTCAATCTTGTTTCCTTGCTGACAATTTCAGTGGCAAATCCTTGCCTACAGAGTGGAGTACAGTAATTTCACTATTATAAGCCGCACCTGATTATAAGC
>VRYO01002772.1:74973096-74989421 GCA_009812075.1 Sialia sialis
TGGTTGAAGTGCTAAATTATGGTACTGTGGATAAGAAAAAAAGCACTCACTCAACTCTTGTTAATCTCAAAATGCAAGGAATGTAGTTCTGTGGTTTTTATGTAACAACTTCCAATGAAACTAGGTTAAATAAATTAGTGTTGATGATGTTTTTCTTTTGATCAAAATGTACATGTGCTGCTTGGGAAAACTCACTTTCTACTTGTTTTCTGCCACATCTGTAGCAGGTTGTACGGAGGCTGAGGGATCTGTACTTTTGTTTCAATGTATATTGCAACATTTTTATTGCATTCCACAGGTCCTCCAGTAAACGTTACTTGCAATATTTTTATCAACAGTTTTGGATCAGTCACAGAAACCACAATGGTAAGTGCTATGATGCCACTGGCAAGAGAGCAACAATACTTAATATATGTCATGAACACAACCTGTCAATTTTTCTATTTATTGTTCAACTTGCAGGTCCTCCTGTAAATGTTACCTGCAACATATTTATCAACAGCTTTGGTTCAATAGCAGAAACTACAATGGTGAGTGGGACATATCATTGAAGCCATCTTGTGAAGGAGTGGGATGTGATGTAGAATAGAGATGCTCAGGATGTGCGGACATTTACTGAGTTATGAAGCTACTAAAAACCCTGAATTAAAATATAATATAATATAAATAAAAATTCTATATATCTATATATAATTAAATAATCTATTAAGTCTAAACACACCTACCTAGGGGCTGCACCACAGTCTGTGGTGCAAATACACAGTAAATGCAGGTGTGTGCAAACCTGCTCTCTCAGGTTTCACTGGCTCTGAAGAGGCAGAAGAATGGCTGGAGCTCAGCTCTCAGTTTCCCTGCCCAGTGCACCAAATCTGAGTGTGTTTTACACCACATGCTGAATTACCTGTGCTGCAGAAAAAGGTCTTGTTTAACTGAGATAGATCTCTGTGAATTGCAGCCGCATCAGTCACAGAAGTACGTATAAAACTTGAGTCAAATGACTAGAATGTGTGGGTATAAAGCTTAGGCATTTTGAGGTTAAATTAGTGCTAAGAAATGATGAGATTCCACCTGACTGAAATTTGTATTTTGACTGAATGCAAAGAACACAGTCAAAAAAAATATCCAATTTTAATTCTAAAATTGTCAAAATATAGGATAAAAAGCAATTAAACTAAGAAAAAATAAAAACTAAAATTTTCATCCAAATGGAAAAAAAATTCTTTAGTCTAGAAGTCTACCAGTATATTATCTTTTTCTAATATTTGCTAAGAAAAATAATAAAAATAATCTGATTCTATTTGAAAAGATGCTGAGATTTTAAATCTTTTCCAAAAGTGAATAAAAAGATCTGGTTTTTATTCAGGCCTACATACACCTGGCTGTGGGGGTTAATTCACAAAGATATTTTTGAAAGATTTATCATAATAACATACCTATGGCACTTTTGAAGAAATTGCAATATTGTTTCACAGCTCTGTTTTCCAGAGATCCCTCCACACCATCCAGGTCTTTCTGGATTTGCTGAAGCCACAGGCAATAAAGGTGCTTGGCTTCCTGTAGGACTGAGAACTTGATAATTAATAATGAACTTGCTACCCACTTGAAGTACACAAAAAAGTAGCTTTTTAAGTAAAATGGAATAGATACTTCCTTGAATGTGTTGCATTATGAAGGAAGAGAAGGTCTTTAGCTGACTTATGTATTTTGTTTAGTATTAATTTAGATTCAATTGTGATTCATACCATCATTTTAGTTAGTGGTGATTAAAGAATGTAGGAATACAAATCTTCTGCTCCTGAAGAATTTTATTTTAAAAACCCACCCTGTTATTTAATATTTTCTAGAGATAAATGGCAAGTTATGGCTAGGCCAGGTTGCTTTCTTTAACAGTGTGGGAAAGACATTTCTATAAATGTCAAGCTGTAACATAGCTATAAAACAAACAGATAAGCTAATACTTTAGACTATGTATCTGTAATATTTTAAAAACACCTTAAAAGAAAACTAAAATAAATTTTAAAATGACAGGGAAATAAACTTATCAGGATGTAACATAATTATCAACAGACTTAATTTTTATTAATTTTGGAAAACATTAATTGTTTCCCTGTGTTTTAAGGATTCTGAGAGGATAGCTGTGAGTGTAGTTTTTTTTTCCCAGCCATGTCTGTTGATCCCAGTGTGTAGAGACATCAGCATAGCATTAAGTAGTAAAAATCCTGCACGTCACTAGCTTTACAAGATGGCATTCAATGAAAATATTTGCACGACCTAATGCTGATTGCATTAATTAGACTCCTTCATTGCTTTGATTAAATCCCCTCATTGCATTTTACCTTCTATCAAATATGTTAATGTGCACCTATCCAATGTTCATTAACACATTTTGCTGAAAACAGCCAAACATTCAAGCAGATGGAAACTGAGACTATTGGCTTTCTTATTTTGCTTTGTTCATTATATCTGCTGAAACTGTGGAAAGATTTCTCTCAGATGCTGTTCAATTATTTGATATTGATTTTCCTAATGTTGTTACTTCTTTAATGACTATTGTGACTAGTTTTAGGAGTCTGCTCTGAGAGGCAGACATCAGTTATTGTTCTAACTACTTTGCCTTTCTGAAACAGATATAATCCTGTGGTAACATTGTTGGCATCCCCTGTGATAAATAACAAATTTGTTTGACTCCTAGGAATCATTTTTCCCTATAAAATGTTCTTGATGGTTTTGACATAAAACTAAATGATTCATTTAAAAGCCTGGATTGCAAATTCAATAGAGACACTCCTGTCTCAGAGGAGAGGAATGCTCAGGGAAACCTTGTGCATACACTGAAGGGACATTATCAGAATATAACTTGGACCATCTAGAGCAGTTCATTTGGAAACTTGGAAGATGAAAACTTGCTCAGAGAAGCTTTCAGTAGGAAAAATTAGCATGGCAGACAGGATTACAGTCCCACACCTACTAAATTGAGTAAGCCAGGTTCTCAGTAACGTTATCAGGAGTAGTTTCTGCTCTCTGATGAGGACACACAGTACAGGATAAAATTCCTCCCTATGTGAAAGGCCAGCACAATTCCAATTTCCAGCACACTCTTCTAAAAGCTAAAACCTTACATTAAGAAATAAAACAGGATTTTATGCAGCCTCAGATGGATGAGTTCCATAGACTCTTCATGAGTTTTATTCCCAAAAATCTAGAGAAAAAAAATGCAAATGTAACTGACTTTCTGCTCCGTAATGCACATATGGGACAGTATCCCAACAGATTATTTTTCCTTCAAAATAAATGTTTTACTTTCTTAATAAATGACATATATATTATACCAAAATGAAGGTAGTAAAAAAAGGGCGAGAGTCAAGATGATATAGTTGAACATTTTCTTTGATTTATTTGTCTTGAGTTTAAGCCTTAACTTGCAAAGAAAGAGAAAAAGATATTTCTGAATAACTTTACTGAATAAAGCAGTTAAGAGAGTAAAGTCTATACATATTTTTAGAAGTATTTACACATGCAGTATTCAGCAGAAAATTCACTGTACAGCATGACTGCAGCTGAGTATCACAGATGAGTAATCTACATCAGCCTGGGCAGCATCCCAAATAATTCAAATGTTCAGTGCTCCTAATGACCAGGATTTTTTAGCTATCAGTTGTAGGAGAAGTTAAAAGTGGTTTGTACATTGACAAGCTAATTGTTAATTACAGAAATGACTGATTATGAGGACATTATTATTGTTGTTGTGCCCTAAAATCAATGACTGACACTGTGCAGCAGGTTCTCTGTCAGGGTAAATGGTACAAGCTCCAGTTTTGTTTTGAGTACTGATGTTAGCAGAAAAAAATTGTCATTTCTTATTTTTAAAAGCTTTGCTGTGGCTGGCTGTATGATACTATCTCCCATTTAGAGAAAAAAAAAAAAACAAAAAAACCCCCATAATTACAAATTAGCTTGTTAGATTCTGGTTAATTCACATGTATACTTTTAACTAAATAAAAGGCTCTTGCTGAAGCCATGGGGGACACATTGCATGCTTATGCCCATCGGTAGCAAAGTGCTTTCTCTGTTGCATGGCCTTGGAATAGGTCATCAAAACACTTCTTTTCAGTTAGCATTTATCTTTAGGGTTTGGAGAGAGAAAGAGTAGCCTTTTGGCAAACCCCTCCTACTCATGGACGGCCAGCTAAGTCTGCTGTTTGTTTCAGACTCCCAGCTCAATTCCTGGGCAATCACTGCTGTCAGAGTGGAATCTGGAAGGGGAGCTCTGACACAAGTGCTGGTTCAGAGAGAGAAGGCAGCACTGAACAAGGCAGGAGCTCCCTGCACTCCTCCCGCCACAGCAGAGACCAAAAGGATGCAGAGCTTTCTCTGGGTGGTGAATCTGGGTTTAGATTTGCTGAAGAATGATATCCATCAATATTCCTATAATACAAACTAAGGATATCTGTGGATCAGGTCCCTAAGTCTTCAGATAGAGCTACTAAATCTAATCAGATTAATATTCTTTCAGTATGTTTCTATTACTCTGAGCTTATTGCTTGAGAACAGAGGAAAACTCTTTATCTTTGCCTTGAGCTACTTCAGACACTGGTATTGCATCTGAGATTGAATCTTCAGGTCCACACTCCTTGTTCAGAGTGGTGGTGCTGTCAGAAAGGATTTGCAGAGTAGGTGCACTTGTGGTTGCATAGGAATGCATTACTACAAGTCCACCCACTTCTACCCTCAGGACCTTGCAAAATACACACTGTAGTCTGCCTCAACTCCATGTTGTTCCACCATTCTCAAGAGAATTTTCCTTCAAAACATAGTACAGTAGTAGCTCAGGAAAAGTAAATTCAAAATTCTGCACATCGTTAGGTCTGACTGTGTAAACAAATCCCTCTCAACTGCTTATACAGCAAGCATAGGAGGAAAAATAATGCTGTTCTTGTGAGGTGCATGTAATATTTACATTTTTACTACTCATTAGAATTTCTGCACATATCTATGTAAAGCCTATCAGACGTAAACAAAGGTTTCAGTTCTGTTTTGCTTCTAACAACAAAGCTTGCAGAGGGAAAGCATTTCTAAATGTATTGGTGTCATGACTGACAAATTTATGAAGGGACATATTGAAAAATATGGTGTAATCTTATGGGCACTATTTATGATTTTGGTATAATATATATTATCATATGCAACTTCTTCTATGAATAAAGAATTTTCAGACTGCTTTTTATTATCTAAATCACCAACCACTGAAGTTCATCAAAGCAATTTTTTAGATATTTCTGTATAATTTACAGATCTGACTTATTTATTACTTTGTCATGGGGGAAAAATCCCTCTGTTTTCCGTAGACTTCATGATATATCATATTACAATGAAGAATTAAAGGCACTCTCACAACTAGTTATAGCAATTTTATTCTATCAGCAGTTGCTCTTGCCTTCTTTTCTGCAGAATTAGAATCAGTGCATTGCTGGATTTATAGCTCAAGCTGTCCCTTATAAACTCTGAGACACAGATATACTTAAAGATAAAAATAAGCTTAAAGATACATAAAAAACTTTAAACACTCTCAGTTTCTAAGACAAGAAATAAGGGATAGTATGATTATGGATGGTGTATCCTCACAAGATGTGATGACATTTTATAAGCTGAGAACTGCAAGCAGCTATTTGATATTTAAATATCTGAAACAAGATCATCATAAAAAGTACATTGACTTGTGAAAAACAGATACAGGCTTTTGTAAGTATCTTTAATAAATGCTATTCTTGAGAATTCTCTCAGGCCTGTCTTACTCTGATTAGTCAACATTCCTGTTTTGAATCACATCTACCCAAGAGCAAATTGAAAATAAAAAACAAAGAAAGGAAAGTTGTTCACCTACTGAGATTGTAAAGCATCTTCCCATTGGGTTCAAGCTCTGCATCAGTTTGGATGTCAGAAATATTCTGTCAGGGCAGCAGCACTCCTCACTACCACCCCACAGATCAAAGGGGTTGAAAACTGAAGCTCAGAGGGGCTCCTTCACAGATTCCTCATATTGAGCAAGCTGCTTTCTGCAGCTCTGATCAGAGTGAGAATATTTATTTACATTTCAAGGGTGATAAGTACTTTTCCATGCAGTTCAGTTACCGGACTAAAACCCAGTCAGCTTCTATGTTTTCCAAGTCAAAAGCACAGTGTTGTCATTTTAATGTACAGCTGCTACCATAAAGCAAATCCTAAATGGTAATGCTTTGTACTGTCAGCAGAATTATTTGATAAAGCATTCCTTCAGATAATATAATCAATACAAATATTATTAAATATTTTTCTTTTAGAGGAAGAGTAGATGGTATTTCTAAGAGAGTGTTCACAGACAAATTAAAAGTAGTAATTTCAGAGAGATGAAGCTCTTATTTGCTGACTTTGGAAACCTGGGATAAGGAGAGCAGGCATTTACTTCTTTCCATTCCCTGCAGAGAGTTTAGAACCTGAAAGCTCTTTTTGCTCTCCCCTTTAATAACCAGTTATTGACACAGTGTTCGTGTTGGTTCTAAATGAACCTCTATGTAATTGCTGCCTTTCCCAGCAGAAGAATACAGTCAGGTCAGTTTATTGGGATGCAGACAGGGAGGACTTAATGAAGGCACATACACAGAAATATACAGTAAATATGAAAAGGAAACAAATAGTAAATAAGAAGGGATGATTTAATTTCTTCTATACAATTTTATCTTCACTGGGATGAAAGCTATTAAAACTATTAAAAACTGCTCATGAGTACATTAGCCATAAATTACTTACATATTGGAATTGTAATTTATTTAAATTGGTAATTTTATAGAATCTTTGATGAAATTGTATATATTTATCTGCAATGCTCTTTGATTGCCCAAATACCTCTTAGGTAATCCATAACATTTGAAAGAAGTTTACGTTTAATTGTGGAGATTGCAGTTAATATTTTTCTTGCCACTGAAGGAATTTTGATTTGGAAAATGTACCAGTTGTGTTTGTTTGGTTCAACGCAGCATTTTGACAACTCTATTTTCAAATGACAGCTCTGATGTTCAAAGGATAACACAAGTGTTTACTGTAATACTGGTACTGCAATAAGTCTAAGAACATAAAGCAAGCTAAAGTGGGCTTCCAGTTTTGATGGCTTAGTAACCTTTTTACATGACATTTCTGTAGGACTACAGAGTGAACATTTTTTTGAGACAGCAGTGGAATGACTCACGTCTGGCTTACAGTGAATATCCCGATGATTCCCTGGATTTGGATCCCTCTATGTTGGATTCTATTTGGAAGCCAGATTTATTCTTTGCCAACGAGAAAGGAGCAAATTTCCATGATGTCACAACAGACAACAAGTTGCTGAGGATTTCTAAAACCGGAAAGGTGTTGTACAGCATCAGGTAAACCAGTTATTTTTTTAATTTCTCTTCATCATTTTCTTTCCCTCCCTGTTTTTCTGGATGCAATGTAGATGCTTAATTTTTTATTGTCCCATGTGTAAAACCAAAATGAGACTTAGCAGGGTAGAAGGAAAATATGCCTATGTTTCTTTGCTGAGATTTTAGTTTTTGCAAAATAGTCTCTAAGTGGCACAGTGGTACTTCGTGGTCTCGTTGAAAACTTGAGGCTGTCTCAAACTTTAATGGTATGCCTCAGTAATTCTCATTAGTATTAGCTCAAGTCACTCCTCTTGCAAAGAGAAAATCATCTCTTCAGTAGTCTGTGGGTTGCACTTTAATGGTAGAGGGGAATATTAATTTAAATGACTGCTCAACACTTTAAGTAAAAACATGCTTGAAATGCAGTAAATTTGACACGAAAGTCACCAGCTAATTGGATGTATCTAGTTACATTCAAAAAACCCCACCTGGAACTATGGAAAGCATTTGATTTTAATACTAAGTGCACTGAAGTGTGTCATGTGACTAGATTTAGCTGAATTAATAAACACTGACAAAATATGATTTGATATGACCTGATGAAATGGGACATAAGCAGACAAACAAAATTGCATTCCACAGGCATTAATAGCAGCAAACAACCTGCAGTATTCATTTGACATTCAGCTTACTGTGAGCCAATAACTGCTTAATAGAGGTAGCCAGAGATGCAAAACACACTATTATTGCTCTTAGGATTGTTTAAAATGAAGTAATTCCTCGAATTTGTTTTCTTTCTGGGAATGCTTCTTGGCTTTTGCCTTTCTTGCATTGTGGAAAGTAAACATGATAGTATTTGTTTAACAGATTGTTTAGTGAATTTGTTCATCTGTAAAGGAGATTAGCTTAGAAGGCAGCTATTTCTGATGGGGTATTGTGGTTTTGACTGCATTTTCATTAAGGAATTATTATTGATCCAGGCTTGGGATGGCTGTGTTCTTTAGGATGTTAAATAAAAATAAATATTAGCATAGAACTTCATCCACTTACATAATTCTTGTGAAAATTCCTTGATAAGTAGTATTTGGAGAGATGAAGCGGGGTTACTAAGCAGGGTTTCAAATTGCTCTACCTGAAGAGTTTGAGAAAAATACCAGGATACAAGGATGGTACCAGCACTAGCAGAGTGATAAATATGCTGTCACTTATTTCCTGTTTCACCCTGAGAAAGAAATGAATGCATCTGTTCATTTGAATGACATCAGACACCATCTTATTGGAGGACACAGTGCAGTTGGGTGCTGTTCTGAATGCAGATGGATAGTTTTCCTGACATTTGCTCATGCAGCAAAAGTGATATTTTGAGCTGCCATATCACGTTGGTAAAATTCCCACACCTAAATGCAAATTACAGTGATTTCACAATTGTAAGCCGCACCTGATTATAAGCCGCACGTCCCGGTAGCCGGATAAAGCATAGGACTTGTCCATATATAAGCCGCACCCGAATATAAGCCACACTTAATTTATTTATTTTTTTTAAAGCGAGGATCCATGTGTAACAAAGTAACAAATTAGTAACAGAATCACTGCCAGCGCGGGGTTTGGTGTCAGGTGCTCAAGTTGCAAACAGTTTTCATAGACCAGCAAATCCTTTAAAGGCAGCCCCAGGCACCCTCCCCAGCCGGCTCTCACTTCTGGGTTGGCATTTCGATGGGATTTGTCCATAAATAAGCCACACCTGAATGTAAGCTGCACTACTGGGGTAGGCTGGATTCTTCAATGAAAAAGTTGAGGCTTATAATCGTGAAATTACTGTAATTGGAAGCAGAGTAAGCATTATTCCAAGAGAGCACTAAGCAAAGCTCATCCCTTCTCACTTGTATTGCACAACAGTAACAGAGTAACTCAACACATCTCACATGGCAAATAATTTTTTAACACTTTGCAGTGGAGAAAACTTTCTGGAGTATGTAAACTTGAAATCAGAAGCAATTAGAAATGCTTGTCTTTACTCTCTAGATGCTGGGCTAGATACTTCTATTCTGTGTCAGCTGCTTGTAGCTGTGCTGTGCAGAAACAAACGAGAGTATTTTAGTGAATGGCTTCAGTACATTGTGAATGTTCAGTACTTGATCAATAGCACCTTGCCTGACGTTGTGATATTTAACTTTTAGCATTTAGTGTGCTTTAACTGTTTAAAGCACTTCACAAATCCCTCTGGGAGGTAGCAGGTAGGCTGTGTTGTCGGATTTCCAAATTTAACAAAAATCAAGATCAAATTAATCTTGCATAAATACAAACTGTTCTTTGCATAAGTTGAGCTTAGAAGTGCTCCTGGTAATTAATGAAGCAAGTTATGTGTATTATACAGCAGTGGTATCCCTCTTCCCTATATATTGCAAAACATGAAAATACACCATGCAGGAGGCTGAACTGCTTTATGCTGTTAAGCGCTCTCAGAAACCAAACCTGCCCTTCCTGAACAGAACTTGGAAAGCCAGCTAGAACAACAGTTCATGGTCCATATTTTACTAAAATAAGATATTTGGTTTAGGATATGGGTGCTCAGAAACATCATGAAAGGCTAAGTGAGGGTCTGGGCCATTTATCACTTCCACTGAAGTGCCTGGCTAAGGGAATTACTTCACCCTGTGGTGAGCATGAGGCTCTTTGTCCTTCTCTTGTATAGTTGATCAAAGAAACAAGCCTATTACAGCACAGAAGAGGCATAATGTAGATTTCCATCAGACTTTGCCTTACAATAATCATGATGCTCATTCTTGCAGATTCCTAAAACTCTATTTAATTCCCTGGGAGTTGTTATAGAAAAACAAAAGTTGTTGATGGTTGAATCATAACTTTAGGAATCCAACCCCATGTTTATATGTTTCCTTTGTGCTCAGATGATTACCTTGATACCTTTTTTCATCTCAGATAGCATGATGCATACAGCCTCAGGCTCTATAGCTGAGCAACTGGTCTGCACCTTTGGGTGCTGCAGGGAAAACTAGAGCCTTGTGGAGGGACCCAGAACTACTAAATACTGCAGATATATGCTACTGCCACTGGAGAAGTAGCAACAGCTCCTAGAGGCACATGTGTTTAGAGAAGTCTGCAATTCCAGCAAAGTTATATTCAGCAAGCAACTTCACTTTAGTCAAGATTAGTTTCAATTCCACTCATATATAACAATTGAAAAACTGTTAAATAGCTATAACTTTTATTTTAAAGCACTCTGTAGAGAGCAGTCAACAAGAAATGTTTGTAATAGCAGTGTTGAATAAATTAGTTTGGGTTTATATTGTATGCTGAAAAACCAATAAGAGCTCAATAATAACCTACACAGTGTCACCCCCTAGATACTTGTGACTCATCTGCTCCCAAGCTTTGATTTCTGCATGGATGGGATTTTGGAGGGGGTTGTGCACTTGGAAAGAGTTGCAGCACTGTACCAAGAATCCTTTTCCAGGCACTCACAATCTGTATGACACCTGCATTTTGCCTTGCACACCCGACTGCACGGGCTTTATGTTCCAGGGGCAAGGATCGTGTCTTCTCTGGCCCCCTGAGGACACCTGAGACATCAGGAAAGTGCCACATAAGCTCACAGAAGCCTTTGTATTCTGAGCCACCCATTTGTGCTACCTGACTCCCATAAACTCATTTCAGGCTGCCAGCCAGCTCAGAATATTAGCATCTGCCTAAAAGCTTATTTTAGCAAAGTGATGGAAAGTGGTTTTATTTAAGGTTTGTGGGGTTTTTTTCTGAATTAATTGCCTCCTGCTCTTTTTAATATTTTCAGTGCATCTCAGCCATATGAGATTGATTCAGAAGGTGATATTATAATTCAACCATTCAACCATAATACTAATCCACAGCATTGAATCTATAATATATTGGTAGGGAAGGTAAAAGCATTGTATATATATATATATATATATATATATATATATACACACACACTTTTAAAATATATATTTTGCTGCTCCAAAAAACACTCTCAGTGGAGCTTTGCTCTGAATTTTACTGCCAGTGTATTAAGCCAGAAATAGTTACAAAGCAGATTACTACATATTTTTTGAATATGAGAAGATTTTAGAATGTGTTGCATAATTTGACAAGAGAGACACTTGGAACTCTAGGGAGGAGATCTGTGCAAATTCACAAATTTAATTTCTTCCCCTATTTTTGCTATTCCTGTTCAAATAGCAATTAATTACCTGAGAAGAATTTCCCCAAATCTTTCAAAACATCTGTTTTTCTGTCTTTCTTTGTCTTCCCAGTGGCAGAACCGATAGCTGTGTAGACAATTAGTTCCTTGACCCAGTTTTAATTGTAAATGTTGCTATGGCTGAGGGCAGAGTGTCTGCTAGAAAGCACTTCTGTGCTGTAAGGCACTAGGAAACAGAGAAGGCTCAAGCTGTTGGATGGCTCTGTTTGCGTAGCTGTTCTGGGAATGGTTTCCAGCTCTCCATTCCAAAATAAGTAGCTACAGGGGGAGCTGGTACATCCCAAAGCCCTCACCTGCTTATGCAAGTCGAGAGAAGAATCTGTGAGAACAGTTCATCTATTTGCAACGCTGCCTCCCACACCAGCTGCCTTACCCAGGAGTTTCCAAAATCAACTCCTCCAAGTGTGGCCATAACACTGAGAGACACTGGGCCAGCTCGCCCCTGCACCCCCAGGTCCCCACACGCCACCTGGTCTTAGATCTGGAGTTATGACTGCCATGTCCATCACATAAGTCATCAGGAGTGATCCACAGCACTGTTATAATCCAGCTTTTCTGAGAGAAACTTCTGCGCTTTGCACTCTCCTCTGTACTCGTGTTCTTTGCCTTATGGAAACAAAAGCAGGTTAAGGAAATACATAGGTAGAACTGCTGGTCCCTCTGCAACTTTTTTGCTCGTGGCAAAAAGTTCATTATCCTGCTGAAATATATTGCTTTTAAATAAGATACAGTCTTGGATTTTTTGCATGGCTATTATACAATATGTTGCCATGTTACAGTGAAGTGAGGTGTAGGTTTTCTAAAACAATTTTAGGGTACAGACTTTATCAGCTAAGTGATATTGAGGATCCATTTATACTCATTATGGGTAAATCATCCATGTCCCAGCACAGTCTTTCCTAGCAGAGTGGCAAAAAATTTTATATTCTACAGCCCTGTGTGCATTCTGTGCTTTAATTTGATGACTTCAATTTTATTTTACAATACAGTGTTGGGATTTAAGAGGATTTGGACTTTCCTAGCAGCATTGTCTTTCCATGTGACAGATTGGCAGAGGTGGGATCATGGAGACAGTTATCATGATTGACATGTCTCTTTGCTTATTAAACTCCCACCTCACACAAATATATCTATTACCTTAGATCCTATCAGAATAACACTGGACTTGATAAGGTGGTGATTTTTCCCTTGGAAGTGAATGTCAATATTCACAGGGATATTTTAATTGAGGATTATTTCATTCTTGCATTGGCAAAACTGCACAGTACCCCATTCTAGCTGCCCTGACTTTCCAAAAGCATAAAATGTCTTCATATACCTCAAAGTAAATTTTCTACATTTAAACCAAACCAACACACTGAAGAATAGTCAATGGAAATTCTAACTGAAATAGAGACCATCTAAAACATTTTGGTGTTGACAGCTAATATGTACTGTGGGCTGAGGCCCCATAGAGCTACAATCACTAAACTTCATTATGCTGCACAATGTTACTGGGACAAGGACACTTCCCAAATTATGGCTGTATGCTATGTGAATCCAGTGAATTTGACAAATTTGTCTTCCCATAAGCATGATTACAATAATAACAATGGTTGCAGAAGCTAAAAAATTGCAGCCTTTTGTGGGACAAGCAGCCATTCTCATTACAGCGGAACCCACTGTCCTTGGATTATCATTAGCTCTGTTTTTCACCCTTCCTTTCTCTTTCCTTTTTGCCCTTACTCCTGCCTCTTCTTCCAGCCCCACTCCAGCCCCTTCCTTCTGGGGCCTTTTAAATAAATGAACTCAGATTATTCTCATCCTTTGGGGTTGTTTCCAAACAAGTTGTTTCTCTTAAATGCATCACCCATTCCCTTCTTTCTCATTCCCTCCCAATCTACCAATTCATCCTGAGGATCTAGCCCCGGGTTTCCAATGCCCTTAGTTTCCTGTTGTATCCAAAGTACTTGCTTTGCATAACAAATTATAAAATCTATTAAATAAATAATAAAGCCTAATGTGGGTACTTTGTTATGCAACTAACATAGCTATTGTGAAAACCCCATTGATTACACTGCTTAAGAAAAGAACAATTTACATTTTAATGACACAAAATTAGTTGCTTTTCACTTCATAAGGAATTTAAAGCCAAGCAGGGATATGGGCATAATATCTGAGCATGTACTGCCTCACTTCTTGCTCTAATGCACATCCCCAGATGAGGCAGGAGAGCACTGGAGGTAAATGAGTGTGAGAGAGGTGAGCTGCTTAGACTGAAGGACAGTGCTGCCAGGAGAACAAATGGCTCTGAACTGGTCATAAGTAGGCTCACAGAGGAAGTTACAAAGTTTACAGCCATATACACCTTGAATTCCTGCAACAATACCCCAACAGAAATGGGGACACGCACACTTAATACCATGAAATGAACTTTGATAATTTTTGAAAGGGTTGAGAGGATGTGACTCTGGGTGATAGCAGATGCTCAAATTTGATGGCATGAAGTCACTTCTACAGCCCTATATATTTTCCTGTGTCTCAATTAAAAAGGCAGACTGTTCTAAGTAAAAAAGTGAGAAATGTGCTGGAGACCAATTTGTACACATGAAGCTGATCTTGGCTGGCAGGATCAAAAATACTGGCAGGTGTTCCCTTCTGGATATCAGTGCCAAAGGGGTGGCTGCACAGCCAATAATGTCTGTGTACCACCCTCCCTGGTGTTAGTGGCAATGTCTGTCCTCGAGAGCTGGTGATCAATAACTTCATTTAACCATTGAACTCATGCTGGAGCAGTTAAATTATTTAGGTGAAGGAACCCTTCCTAAATGGTACAAAAAAGCATGTTTTCCTAGAACATGGTCCCAGGAATAGAGGTCTTTTGCCAATTGGATTGAAATATATGGCTTGGGACAGAGATGTCATCATGCCAGGAGGACAGCAACACCATACCAAACATACTGCAGGAAAACTAACACAGAAAATGACAGAGAAAAGAAGAAAAGGTGAAATACTGTTCCTCATGTAAAGGGAACAGGTGCTTACAGAATTTAACTGTTACATACAATCACACTATAATTTATTTTCATAGATTTATTTGAGCAATAATTGGAAAATCATTTGCTGGCAGCTCATGTGCTGGCATTGTGTATCTGCAGACAGTGATTGCATTACAATGAGAAGTGGGATGCCTGGAATGAGAAATCCAGCACCCTGCTCTGTGCCATCTCCTGTGTTGTTCAGCAGTACATGAAGCAAAGCAAAGCACTGGAGGGAGTGAGAACATGCTCAGAAACAGCAGTATGTGAAACTCCAGCCTAAAACTCACATTTTGCCACAGCAGAGAGGGTTCCACGTCTCCTCTGAGCTCAGCCTCAGCCCATTCCCTCCTGGCAGAAATGAAGCTGCAGAACATGACAAATATTAGAGAGGAATTTCAGGACTCCTCAAAAATAAGGAAAAAACAGTTCCAATTAACAGGACAAAGCCTGTAAACTGTGAAAATTACCAGAATTGACATTCAAAATGATGAGTCAGGTCCCTGAAAAAATAACTAGATGGACTACAGAATGAAAAGACATTTAAAAGAAGAATGCCAAAGGGATTTTTTTTTTCCCCTTCTGGTAAGTGATCAGTGTGTGTGCCCTTCTTTCAGACACCTAAGAGAGGGGGCTGGGAAGAATATAAAGAGATTTTAGATTCTCCTCCCTGTTTCAGTGTCACTAGCCTGAATGGCATTTGCTCCTGTGACATGCAAGGCTGTCATGGTTGCTGTGCAACTTCATCTCCCCTGCCAGTTTAATAAGGAACTTTGTCTGCTTGTGCTTAGGTAATATTTTAATGTTATGTTAGCAGCTATAAGGATCAGGAGTTTAATCTTTCAAAGAAAAAATGTACCACTAAAATATCTTTAACTTTATTGTCAGCTTGGAGCTTTAAGAAAAATACCTGAAACCTCACAATTTACAATAGCCTCTTTAGATTTAACAGTGCTGGAAAAAAAGAAATCCCACTTGTCTCACTAAATCCAACACTGAGGGGTTTGCACAGGTATTAGTCTTCTGATAAAAATGGAACATAGCCAATGCTACCAGTGATCATGCATGTGCTATTTGTGTTCTGGTGTTTGCAGTATAAAATCCTAGATTGTGAAATCTCTTGTCCCAGCAGCTGAGGTGCAGATGGGCGTAGTGTGAAAGAATGAAGGGATAAGAATAGAAACAAAATGTTATTTTTAACATGATGCCTACTCATGGTGAGGCATTTGTTGCTTTTCGTGCGAGCGAGGAGACAATCATGAGGTTTTTTGCAGACGGAAGGGATTTGTACCCTTATCTACAGGACTTTTAAAATTCCCAACAGTATTTCTATACATAACAGGACTGAGCCTAGTTATTTATCATTATAAAAACTGTGAGGAGGTTGTTCTGAAGCCCACTCACAACCAACCTTTCTTGCAGAATAACTAATGAAAAAAATATTCCCCTGTCATGATATACCACATATTGTGATATTCAGAGCCCTTCTTTTTGTGGAAGCAGTGTCCTCCTCTGGGATGAGATGTCACTAAGATCAAGGGAAGTTTTGGGTGTTTTGCAAGATATCAGGCTGAGGAGTGACTGCTTGTAAAGAAGTGTTAGAACACAGTGCAGTGGTTGCTGCAGACAAGGCTATAAATCAAATCTCAATTAAAATGACAGTAATTTCACAATTATAAGCTGCACCTGAATATAAGC
>VRYO01002772.1:74990421-75004080 GCA_009812075.1 Sialia sialis
AAAAAATAAATTCCTGGATTTTGTTAGGTATAAACCCAATTCCCTAAATGTTCAACACAATACTAGAAGTTCATTACTTCAGATTTCTATTGCAGACCATACACAAGCAGTCTGTGTAGTACTCCAAAGTGTTTTTGTTGCGTTGTGAGATTTTCAGAGAAGTGGTGTGATGGCCGGGAGCCTTAGCATTCAAAACCCTCAAGTCAAAAAATGAGATTGGAAAACATCTTGAGAATAATCTATTTACAAACATTTTATTTCTATTGATTTTATTTTTTTTTTTTTTTTTTAATTCAAGATCCTTACCCTCTACTGATTGTGCTCTTTGGGGTTTAGCTGTCAAAGGCAGACTGGCCTCAAGACTCAATACCCTGAAAGCAGGAGGGAGTGGCATTTGACAGAAATTGGTAAACAGGAGAAGGAGGGAGAAAGGGTGTGAGGACAAACCAGGTGGCAAAGGAAAATGTCTGGATTCTGTGTCATGTCCCTGGGAGAGCTATAGAGTGGATGGATAAAAACAGGATAAAAGCAGGAGTAGTCAAAGGATGACCAGCAAACAGTGCCTCAGCCCCAGTACTGAGTCCAGCACTTGGCTGCACTGCACATAAATCCCTCTGAGCCCTCTTGGCTGCCAGTGTGTGCCACCCCTCCACTGCCTTTTCCACAGAGGATGGTGGCTGGGGGCAGCAGCAGTGCCTGTGCTCAGTTCGGCTGCTGGCACGTCTGGGGCCGTGGCTGCTCTCACCAGGAGAAAACACTGACATTGCAAAACATCTTCAGGTGTGAAAGATAACCAGCATGAGGGTTTCTGATTAAGCAGTCAGGCTGTTTATTTTTTCCCATAAGATGCCTTATTCTGACTTCTGTAACAGAGGCCTTCCTGCCTGCAGACATTGGGGAGTGCAGACCTCTGAGTGATGCTATAAGGGGGTCCCTGGAGTGACCAGAAATTAAATCTATTGAGTGGGGCTGGGAAAAGAGACAGGCTCACAAGCCTTAGTGATATCTCAGCACTTTCTAGTGAAACCAGGGGATGAAGGAGGGGAGTTTGAAATGCTGAGTGAAGAAATCCCAGCAGTGCCTGCTGCACTGTGAAGGCAATTAAGGTGTCAGGAAGAGGGTCCAAAACATAATACAGAGAATGCTGCCTTGGAGTACTTGGATTATAGCCCTGTCTGTGCTGCAGTGCTGCTCAGTGACTTTATTTATATATTTATTATTTTTGTCACTGTGGCAGCTAATTGTTCATTCTTTGTATTTTGGCTTTAAGTCTGTATTTTGTTCAGCTCATACTCTTATTTGTATTATTCCAGGGTTTGATTCTTCCGTGGCTGTGGGGTGGGTGAGGGAGTGGGGAGGGAAAGAAGAGAGCAGCTTTGCCTCTTCTCTGAGGCAGCTTGCTGTCCCTGGCACTTTGCCTGGGGTGCTGAGGCACTGGAGACGTGACTCTCTCCTGCTCCCGCCTGAGCCCTCTCTGCTCAGCTGGAAAACACAAGGTGCTCAGCCCCAAAGCTTTCTGTGAGCCAGCCTGTGCCACCTGGCTCTGCCTGGCCTGGGGTGGAGGGTGCTCAAGTAATGCGTGGCAAAATCAAGTCCCTGGTCAGCTTCTCACTTCAGTTTTACAGATGGTTCATAAAGCACTTCCCATCAGTATTTTATGGTTCTCCACCACCAATCTGTTATTTATGCAGCTCAAATGCCTTGGTGGCGGGATGCCTGGAAAATAAAATAATTGTTCTGTAGCAGTTTGTTCTGTTTTATTAACGATTAAAGTATTCATCAGTGTAATTCCCCATTAAATTTGCTCTTTGCTCCAAACCTCCAGGGGCCCTTCTTAAATTTGCCAAGTGTGAGACATTCATTTTGCAGAAATATTTTCTGTCAATGACACTGTTATTATCCACAATGTGGGTAGCTGTATCTACCCAACACTTTGCATTTATGACCCTCTGTCATTAACATAGATATATAAGTAGTGACATAGCACCAGGTTTGGAAATATTTGCAGGCTCATAGTTTTACAGAAATTAGTAAGCTGGTATCAATTGACCCACCATCATGGGCTTCAGTGGATCTGTTTCAAATTCCAGCTGCTGAGTATTTAGTATATAGTAAACTTGTTGAAAATCAGTGGATCTGTAGATTATACAAGGCTCTAACCACTTGTTTCAACACTTGCATTACTGCTGCTAAAAGGGATTAGAGGCAAAGATGTTAATTCTGAATTGCTGCTGAGGTGAACAACAGGTAGAAGTAAAACTACAACTAACTGTAAACATGATGTCTTTAAGCTAGTCTCATCAGCACAGTGAATAGAAATGATTTTTCATTTTTCGGGGTGATAAGAGAATAATTAGTCTTTTTGAAAGACAACAATGATCAGGAAGAGAAAGTAGGACATTAGGCTTTGTGTGGACCTACAAAACGAGTCTACATAATTTTCTCATCTCACCTTCAGGGGAAAAAATGATATATCTATCTTATATCAATGGAGATGGGTTATTTTTTTTTCCTTATGAATCTTGAAAACTGCAATTGGGTGTATTTGCTTTCTCATAAATTTGATATTAAAATAACAAGGGACCTTCCTGACCCTATATGTAGTAAAATCCCCAGATTACTTGAATTTTTGGGGTGTAGAAAGGGATGAAGGAGAAAGGAAACAAAGTCAGTGTGCAGTCCACACCTGACAGCCAGTAAAATCCAAGGGATGAACAGCCCATGCCTACTTCAATGAATGCAAACAAATGACATATTTACAAGGGCGGCATTTGCATAAAGGCATGTTTGGAAGGAACTTAAAACACCGAAGCCATATTTAGAAGATGACTGAAAGGGAGCTTTGATATAGCAGTGTTTCAGGAAAGAGGCAGAGGCACTGTTTTGTTAATGCTGGGGATTAGCAACTTAATTAGCTCAATCTTAAATGCAGGAAATTACCTAGTAAAAACGAGACTAGTTAACATTTATAAGGACTTAAGATATTTAAATGAGGAAAGGACAGATTTTTGATTACACTTACGTGTCTACTAGATAAACTTTTTCCTCTAGATGACAATTTTATTTTTTAAATATTTCTGCTATTTGGTCCAAAGATTAAAAGTGAGTTTACTTCCTATGGTGATGTTGAAAAGAGTACTGGGGACTTTCATTCATCTCACTACCACATAAAAGTGATCTCTAATTTCCTGATACTGTCATCTTATTTGCTGAAGACAGTCTCAAGAGGAAAATAGCGTGACTTTTTCTAGGTAGCCCACGTGTAGGCAACAGCAGTGATGCTGAATGTGATCTTAGATCCGGGTGAGACAATTCTGATCTCAGTTACCTAAATATACAGTAATTTCACAATTATAAGCCACACCTGATAATAAGCCGCACCTCCTGGTAGCCGGGTAGACCATGGGATTTGTCCATATATAAGCCGCACCTGAATATAAGCCGCACTATATATATATATATTTTTTAAGCGAGGATCCATATGTAACAAAGTAACAAATTAGTAACAAAACCACGCCAGCTGGGTTTGGTGTCAGGTGCTCAAGTTGCAAACAGTTTTCATAGACCAGCAAATCCTTTAAAGGCAGCCCCAGGCACCCTCCCCAGCCGGCTCTCACTTCTGGGTTGGCATTTCACTGGGATTTGTCCATAGATAAGCCGCACCTGAATATAAGCCGCACTATTGGGGTAGGCTGGATTCTTCAATGAAAAAGGTGTAGCTTGTAATCGTGAAATTACTGTAATCTTTTTGTCACAGTGATTTTATGGCTAGAAGCCCCAGCCAGGTGGTCCCCAAAACTTCACATGGTGAAGAAATAGACTGAAATACCTTTAACCATTTGTATGTGGTAAGAACCACAAAATCATTGTGGGAGACAGAATTTAGTCAAGTATTTCTCTGTAGAAATCACATACATTTGTGGGACAACATAGTTTCAAGGTTATGCTTATAAACAGCTGACCTGTGGGTTCATTGACATAACTAAAAAATTACTGTCATTACACTGTGTTAATGTTTCAGTGTTCCTTCAAACCAGACAGTCTTGTTGCTGCTCTTCATAATAAATGGGCACAGAGGAATTTTTTTTGCATTCTTTGTTTCAGAATGATTATTTTTTTGTGCTGAATGTAATTACAAATAAAAATGTACTTTTAAAATATTATTTAAAACAAAATCCTAATATTTATGATTTTTATCAAAGCTAGTAAATTAGGCCATTCCAATATCTTGGTTAGCTAAAAATGGTTTCTTCTCACACAAAAAAAAGAAAAAAAATAGACGAGACCGTCTTGAAATAGATTTCAATCAAATGTTAAAAGTTTAAGTCAACTAAAAAGAAAAAAGAAACATTAAAAGTATTCCTATTTAAGTAAAGTTATGCTTTATCTGGGACAATAACAACTGAAAAATTAAAAGAGAAATATATTTTGTATGATTGTGTTCCTTTAGGCTTACTTTCTTCTATGTGTACTCCTTTAATGCAATGTGACTCTTTTACTGTATAATGTTTTTCTCCTTCCTTTAGTGGCTAAGCAGTGAGAATGAAGGCTTGGAAATGGGACTCATTGTTCCGACAGAACAAAAGCACTCTGTTAAAAAAAACCCATGATTGTTGTTTCCCTTTTTTTTCTTTTCCAAAATAAAACTTAAAACCCATGACCAGGCATTTCTGCTTTAGGATTACTTGGTTCAGTGTTGTACATAAAACATTCACTGGTGCATTAGTGGAGAGCATGTTTTCCTACCTTGGTGTTTTCTCTGCTCTGCTCAGCTGGGCAGGCTGTGGTGCCTGCTTTGCTCACACATTTTGTCCCCACAGCTCTCACGTGCTTAAAAGCTCAAAGGGGAGATGAGCCCAGCCTTTGAGGTGTTAAGATTTGCTCTTGATCCTTTTATCTCTAAGTATGGGACTTTAGATGAAACCTATAGATGTCTAACATAGTTTTTTCCCTCTAATTTCAGGCTTACTTTAACCTTGTCCTGTCCCATGGACTTGAAGAATTTTCCTATGGATGTACAGACATGTACAATGCAGCTAGAGAGCTGTGAGTGCCCAATTGCTTTATCTATCAAAAATCAAGTTTTTATCCTAACATTCAGTGGTAAGATTGTATTTACATTATCACATGTGTGGTGAGACTCGGTATTCCTGTTTTGTAAAGGAATTAAGTTTATCACCATAATATGAGGGTTGCCTGTTTCTGTGCTGTTCCTGCTCCCTTATCTTTCTCCCTCCTCTGTCACTTTACCCATCAGAGTTGCATCATTTCCAGGGGTAAATACAGCACCTCTGTGTGGGAGAAATTACTAAATCTCAGGAAAGGGGGAACAATTATTACATAGCCAGGGATTCACTATATCCGATTGAGTTTGGCTCACTTTTGGAAAATGGAAGGGAAATACCTGATGAGGCAGAGGTCCTGTTAGTGACACCTAAGCTGGTGTGCTAAACACAGGCAGGGCATGGACTGGGGAACTGCCCAGGTAACAATCAGGCAAATCCAGGAGTGGCTCAGACAGTGGCAGGTGCCAGTGATTGTCCCCAGTATTCAGTAGGTACCAGTCCACCCTGTTGGTTTTTTTTTAAATTTAGAGGAGAAAGGATTTAGCTGTATGGCTGTGAGCTGTGGGCTGCCACCTGCCTTTGTGCCCAGACAATCTTAGATTGGTTTGGGCCAGCAAAATTAATTTTTGGTGGCAAACCAGGGCAGTGCTTCAGAATATAACAGTGTTTATGTCTTGCTTTTAATAGAGTGGTGTAGTTATAGCAACCGACAACTAAGAGGAGTCACGCTGTTGTTAATCAAACAGTTTGAAAATGTAACTGAGACAACACTTATTGCAATAAAAGACAAGCTTCTCAGACATAAGAACATTTGCTCTTTTCTGGTCAGTTGCTATTTGATGAACTCTGATTCCTATATTGCAGTTGGCTACACCATGAATGATCTGATATTTGAGTGGCTAAGTGATGGACCTGTGCAAGTTGCAGAGGGTTTAACATTGCCACAGTTTATTTTAAAAGAAGATAAAGAGCTTGGTTATTGCACAAAACATTACAACACTGGTGAGCATTATTCTGTTTTTTTCTGTCAATTGTTCTGATGGTATCTACTGTCAATTTACAATGGAAAAATATGGGTGAAATGAAAAAGAAATAGAAATTAAAATTTGATTCGGTCAAACTTATTTTTAAATCTGAATACAAATAAATTTTCTTTCTGTTATTTTTTTGAAAGATTTAATTTCAAAATTTCCTTTAATTCCATTAAAGTATTCTAATGTCCTTAAAATCATTGATGTATTTAAAATATGAAAAAAACTGATAAAAAATCTAATATTCTGTCCAATATTCTTAAAATGAAACATGTTAACAAACTAACTATTTTATTAAATACTGATTCATCATTTTTAAAGTAATGATTTTTTTTCTGAATTTAGTTTATTTCTCCAGTACATCCAATTGTCAATGAAGAAAAATACCAATTTTTCACCAGCTTTTATGTGTAGTCTAATTTATGAGATGTAGCACGTGAACAGACAATGTTTTCATTGCTGATTTGAACACTGTACAGACATGGAATGTTGGGAAATTGTTTAATACTCTAAAGTTGTTTTTCTTTCATTTGCTTTTTAGGAGTTTGTAACACTGTGTTTTCTAGCTGTAGCTTTACAGAGAAAAGGAAACTGTTGAAATTTTTATTTAGCTGCTTGGAGTTTATTTAATGGGGACAGCATTTAGAGAACAGTTTTCTGGGTGCTTTCTGGGATTAAATATAATCCCTCTCATCTAAAATAGCTTTTTCATCAGTTCAGCATAAGAGCTGATCTGGTTGCATCAAATACATTTGTTTCACTCTCTGAAATAATACAGTGTGAGAGGTTCTGCCTCTGCCAAAAATAACGTCACATTTATTTCTTATGAAAATCGTTGAGTTTAATCTTTATAAATGCAGCCCCTCATTTTGGAGCCCAAAGTACCAAGGAAGGAAAACTTTGTGATTGGCACCTCCACTACTGTCTTCCCTATAGTTTGCTCCTTCAGCTTTGGTGTGAATTTGAAATGTGGATAAAACTTATTACTTGGCCTTCTCCTAAACTCACTGTCCAGGCAGTGCCACAAAATTCTGGAGAGCCTCTGACAGATGGTGCTGCTCATGCCATTGCTGCCACAACCCTTCCCAGTGCCCTGCTGTATGGGCACATTGGACAGGAACAGCCTCTGCCCAGGTCTCTGCAGCTGCCTTTCAAATCACTGCTCACTCACTTTAGAACTTCTGGGCTGTTAGGGGATAGCATTCACTCTCCACTCCTTTCTTTGTCAATCAGCCTCTGCACTCTCCTTTGTGCTAACTCTTGCACCCACCGTTCAGCATTGCAGACCTCTAGAAAAATACAGAGACATCACAAAAAGGAGCAAACAATCTAATTTCCCCTGAAAGGGTGAACGAGGAAAAATGCATCTTCATTCATTTTCTGACCAACAAAAAGAGTTCCTTTGAAACCATTAGCATGGCACCTCAGGAATGAGAGGCTTTCCTGTAGTCTGCCTGGAGTGGGAGCCTTCTCAGTTCCCATCCTAGAGTAATTCTGAGAGCAGCACAGAATGTTGCATCAGCAGCTGATGAGCTGTTGCAGCTCAGGAATCTGCACCTCCAGCTGCACAAGTTCCACTGTCAGGCAATCCAAACCTCTGTCCTCCAGGACTGCTGTGCAGTAGCTATGGGCTGTTTGAAGAAGCATTCACCTCCCACAAGAGATTGGTTTAGGTTTCCTGGAATCAGACTTGTAGCAAAATTCAAAGTAGACTTTGAGTTGATTCTGCTGTGAGACATAATCCACAGACAGAGGCAAATGACATCACCAGAATGAGGAGTGTGATCTACCCTAGACTGTAAGAGTAGTCACAATTTGTCTGTTCAAACACGATTGCTTAATCTCATGCTTCTAAAAGACCAAAATGCTGTCCCCTTTTAAAACCTAACATTATACTTGACTAAAGCAAAAACTCACTGAATTTTGAGAAAAGAAGCATTTCATTGTATTTTCTGGAGGTGCAACAATTGTGCTAATACTAATTTTCTCAGTTAATATGAAGAAGTGGGCACAGTATGCTTCAGTGACCCCAAGCTAGTGTGCAACAAGTGGCTGACTAGTGTTTGTGTATCAGGATCTGCTTAGAGTATGAGGTTAGGAAGCAGGCCACACATCTAACTTATGTTCAGAAAACAAGATAAAAATGTGCAAAAATCATTTATGAAAGTAATTTCATGTTCTAGGAAAGTTTACATGCATTGAAGTCAAGTTTCATTTGGAGCGTCAGATGGGATACTATTTAATCCAGATGTACATTCCTAGCCTGCTGATTGTCATTTTATCCTGGGTTTCTTTCTGGATCAACATGGATGCTGCTCCAGCCAGAGTTGCACTGGGTATCACTACAGTTTTGACAATGACCACACAAAGCTCAGGATCAAGAGCTTCACTCCCAAAAGTAAGGAAATTATTTTGAATTTGTTCTTAATAAGAAATGTTTGTGCTACTCTTCTAAATTTCAGAAAGGTCTGTGTAAATATGCATCTGATAAGGATAAGTAAAAAAGTGGTAACAGTGTGATGTTAAACTTGGAATGTTAATTAAAGGAATGTTTCTGCTGTTTTGGTGGATGGCTGAATGGTTCAGCAGTATAAATTTTTAATGAGTTTCTACTACTCTTGACACTTATTTTTGAGTGTTTAGAAACCAGATTTTTCTGAGCTATTTAGATATCTTATTGGATTTCTTTCAGACTAGGGACTTAAAAACTGGATAGTTAGACTCATATATCTTGATGTTTCTAGATGTGGCACTTAGTCCGATGAATATATAAATATATTCCTGAAAATTTATATATAAAATACATGTATCTAACATATATACAACTAAATTGTTTCTTTGGAGAATCTTTTTTGTGTGAAACTGCTGATGTTTTTGTTTCACTCAGAATTTGTCCATATTCCACTCATTCAAGTGTCATCTGAATAACTTCATCCTATCTATGCAGAAAAATATTTGTGGTCTTTTTAATCCTGGCCAGATTCTATAGATGAATTTACAGATTACAGACTGCACTCTCTGATTAGTCGGGCTGACAGCTCTTTTTAGCATAGGCACAGCCCAAATGCTTCTGATAACAGCCTTCACAGCAGAATTTAATGTGCAAGCCCTGGTTATATACAATTTTCTGGAAGGGAGCTCAGTAGGTTTGCAATAGTCTAAGGAGTTATGAAATACACTCCCTGAAGAGTCCTTTTCCAGCAGTCCAGCATCAAAGGGACTGGGATAGTAGTACCAATGAAGAGCACAAATTTTGAATGATTGTTTAGATCATGATCCATCCTAAGAAAACAATCTGCATATTGTGGTGCTTCAACCTCAGAATCACATTTTGTTTCATCCCAAATATGTAAGTTATTCAAATGGAGGGCAACTTCAAAAATGTAGGACAACTCCAAAACGTGCACAGATTGTGTTACTCCTTTGCTAGTAATGAGAAAGTATCACTTAAAAATCTGGTGAGTACATCCTTTAGTTCAGCTTCACTTACTTACTTGGAGATATGCATAATTTTCCATGCAAACTGAAAGCCTCTCATGTATTAACTCGGAATTTCAAATTGAAAATTTATTAAACATTTGTTCAGACAATTCAGTCGATACTACCAGTGAACATTTTGAAAACAATGTCTGAAAAGATAATCTTGGCAAGAAGCATACAGGCTCTTTAAATAGCAAGTTTGGAGTCAATGAAGACTGCATCTAGATGGAAAAACATGAATCCATGTGAAATATTACAGGTTTCTTATAAATTCTCTGGCTTGAGTAATATAGATATTGCAATCATTGTGGTGGATTCCCACTCACATTTCCTGCTGGGCAAACAAACTCTGACAAAAGGCTCTGCAACATTAGGGTCCCCCAAATATTAATGCTATTTTCCTCATAGGCTTTTGATCCAGCTGAAATGTTTTCCCTTTTGCATTCGGTTGTATTTGAGTAGAAAAGTATTTGCTGAGTGGAAGAAATGGGAAGATGCAAAATATGTTGACTGTGACATGTTGGTTATAAGTGAGGTTCTTCTCAAGATTAAGTACAGTAATGTCACAATTATAAGCCACAGCTGAATATAAGCCACAATTTTTATTTATTTTTTTTTCAAAGCGAGGATCCATGTGTAACAAAGTAACAAATTAGTAACAGAATCGCTGCCAGCTGGGTTTGGTGTCAGGTGCTCAAGTTGCAAACAGTTTTCATAGACCAGCAAAGCCTTTAAAGGCAACCCCAGGTGCCCTCCCTGGCCGGCTCTCACTTCCAGGTTGGCATTTCGATGGGATTTGTCCATAAATAAGCCGCACCTGAATATAAGCTGCACTACTGGGGTAGGCTGGATTCTTCAGTGAAAAAGGTGCGGCTTATAATCATGAAATTACTGTACATTTATCTCACCAGCAGCAAGAGAATGGTCGTGCTTTGCCATTCCCCATCTTCTCCTATTCTGCTGTTTGCCTTTGACAGAAAATAGGCACTAAGAAAAGTATCTCACCAGAAAGCCCAGTACACTTCTTTCAGTCAGACTGCACCTGGCTGTTGCATTTTCCCTGTGTAATTCAGCTGGGCTCTATTTTATAGCTTTGATCTCTATATGTTAGTTAATCCTTGTGGGGGCTTTTGAAGGTGTGTCTGTTGACTTAAAAACATATAAATTCTAAGTAAATGCCAGACTCCCACCCTGGATGACTCAGGTGCTTGGAGAAACATGGGCACCATTCAGGTCCTGAATCACCAGTACCTGATGCCTTATACATAGAAGCAAGGTTTTCTTGCTATTGCTGTTGCAGGCACTAAGCTATTTTAAAACCCCATCTGTAACTTAATATCAAAATTGTATTTATTCATAAAATCTGTCCCAGCTGAAATGCACTTAGAAATAAAAGTATAAAGGGAATTGAATCAAATCAGTGTCAGATCTGAAGTCTCAAAATCCCTGTTTCAAAATAATGGTTTTCTAAGCCCTCTCTATGTATTGCCAAGATACAGGAAGTCAGGCTGCCAATGACACATCCATTTAAAAGTTGCTCCAAGCACGAATGTCTAACAGAATAATATATTTCACGAGGGTTATTTTTGCAAAAGTACTGAAAAAAACAGCTGCAATTTTGCTTTGTGAAAGCAGCCTAGGATTGAATACAAGAGCTATAATTTCCCCATCCTTCTTTGTGTCCCATTCTTATTAATATAGATTTATGCAATATAACTTTAGTTTACCCAGTCATGCCAAGAGTTTCTTTCTATTCTTCTCTATTTTAATAGAGCTTTACCACAGAAAACAACAAAGTATCAAAACCTGCCAACTTTAAAGAGAACAATTTCTCTACCTAGGGAAAGGCAAAAAAGAATTGTGAAAAGATTCCTTAGGTTTTTTTTGTCTGTTTCCAAGTTACTATCTAAATGACTAAAGTGTTCCTGTTTAGAAGTAATTACCTACATATTGTTCTCAACCCTGGTGTAAGATAACACAACAATGTTCTGTTTGCTTAAAATTGCTCTTTTCCATATTAATAACTAATATTCATTTCCATACACGGACTTCATAATAGCAGGTCATGACCACACAGACATTAGGCACTCAGCTGTTGAAAATTAAACATAAGATTGAGATTGCTGAAATGAAAAGAAAGGAAAATGAAAAGAAATGAAAGAATGAAATTAATTCAACCTGAAGGTCATATTTGCTGCATATAAGCGAAGTATCTAGAATGCACTCTTCTAAATGAAATAGATTTCTTTGGTAAATTTTGTAGTATTTCTGTGGAATTACTATATTTGGAGTATTTTGTAATTCCAGCAAGGAATACAGGGTGAAATTTCAATATCAGCTGCACAGCAATAAAGAAATCTGTATGCTTTTTTCCCTTATTCTTCTGCAAAGTCAATCTCTTTCTTACCAAAGGCAAGAGTGGACAATGAGACAGATTACATCACAACAAAGCTACTGTTCTAGGACAGGTGACCTGCAATGCCTCTTTCAGACAGCAGAAAGGTTCCCTTCCTCCAAAGTTTTAGCATAAACTGTACACTGTGAAATAATGATTTTCTGTGTAGGGAGTATCTGCACAGAAATATTCACCATGGAGCCAATCTCTTTTACAGTGATGTAATTATTTTGTGTAGAAGACTTGTGAGGGGTCCTTCAACCAGAATTGCCCTAGCTGGGTGTGTTAGGGAGTGGTAAAGGACTCATCCAGAAAGCTGGGATGGAATTCCCTACTCCCAGTTTGAATAATCCATCATTCCTGGGGATGCTCAGGAATAGCACGATTCCTGTGGTCAGTTCCTCTTCCCACATGTTCACGTGTGTAAATCTTACCCACATCTGATACTCTTATATCTGAATTCCTCAGGTCACATCATCACCTTCTACTCAGGAACTGCATCCGGGGAAGGTTTGTGCATTACCCAGTGCTGCACCAGTGGCTCTTGCTGAAGAGCCAGTTGAGCAGAAATCCTGGCCAGAAATCCAGTGAAAGCTCTGTGAAAACCTGAGCTTTCTGTGTGAGTCCTGTGCATGAGCCAGGGACATCCCTTGCATTGGGCTGTGCTTTACCCCTGCAGAGAAACTCCAGGGTGCCCCAGTTCAGGAGCTGATGTGACCTACTGTACATGCATGCACTGCAGGATTGCACTGCACTGGTTCTCTGCAAGAATAGACCCACAGACCCAGAGGGAACTAAGCAACCATCAAAATAGGGACTGAGGATTGTCTGGGCACCACAAGTGACACCTGGACATCTGTCTTTACTTACAGTCCCAGATGTGTGTGAGCTGGGGGAGTAAACCAGGGCGAATTCAAGGTCCAGTGGTGCAGAATTGTTAAGAAGGGTTACAAAACGTTCTTTTCTTCAGAGCTTTGAAACACCATTTTCTTGCTATTCTTTTTACTTGTAAATGGCTCTCCTGTTGAATCAACAGAATAAAAAGTTTGAAAGGATTTTCAAAAGAGGCATTTGAAAGAATAATGAGTTCTCTGCTGTGCTTGTTGTGTATTTTTCAGACTGCTTGCTTCTTAAAAACACTTACATAAACCAAACCTTAGCAACAACAGTCCAAGAAAATGAGTTACCTTTAATGCCATAAAGCAAAACATTTCAGGATATTTTAAGTCAAGTAATAGCAACTGTATTTTACACAGTTGCATAGCATTCATATTGTGTTACTTTAATGCACAGTGCTTAATGAATGCATTTTCTGTCCCCAGGGAACAATCTGTACAGAAAAAAACAGTCTCATTCAAAACTCACCAAAACTTCTGAGAGTCCTTTAATTCACTTCATTTTGCTTTAAATCTATACATATACTACCAAATGCAATAAAAGCATAGGTACAGAGACTTGCAAAACCAAAGCCAAAGAAGTCTATCCCCTTTGGCAGTAAATGACTGTTTCTATGTGTCATCAGCTACCCCCGGCATATTTGGAGCCTTTTACAGTTTCTTCAGCTTCTGGCAGGCCAGTCTCCTTTTTTTGAATGCCAGAAGCTATTAAGTAAAGAAGATACAAGAACATGGCACTTTTGGTTTGTTTTTTTGCTTTGTTTTTTTTTTTTTTTTTTTTTTTTTTTTTT
>VRYO01002772.1:75004121-75019297 GCA_009812075.1 Sialia sialis
AAAGAGGAACAATGCCAATAAGAACAAAGGAAGAGATGCTATTATCTGATGATTTTGTTCTATGTACATTTATTTTCACAGGAGTAGAGCACCAAAGGTGATGGCTTTTTCATGCAGAGCACAGATATGATACATTATGGTAAAAAACCAATAATGAAGTAACTTGGAATGGAAGCAATTTTTTGACAAAATTCTTTTAGTCTAGTTTCAAGAAGAGGAAATATGGAAGTAATTTGGCAATCATGACATTTGTTAATTGGCACTTGGATTATGTGGGTGTCTGAGCATTTTACACCCTGCTTAAGTGATTAAGACAACCCTATTTTTATAAGCTGTTTACAAATTCCTGTTGGAGATCTAAAGGTCCTAAACCTTGATATTTTAATGTGTCTAGTCCACATCATTTATTTATATGTCCTGATAGTGTAACTGTAAACAGACTTCCACTTTTAAAAAATTTGTTCAGCCCCTTGAGTATTTTATTGGTTGCCAGTTTTCTGAAAGAGTGAAAGAGGGATCCTGTCCAAACTCTTGGGAAGTCAGGGTGCATTGCCAGGTAGCCATGAGGAGCTACTCTTCAGCCTGTGCTTACATGGATATGTTTTAAGACTCACTCAATTTTTTCATTTCCAGCATTCTAATTTAACTTTCTTTTCTGTTCACATTGTACTTTTAACATACAACATGTATTCCTTCTTTTACTAATATTTAAAGATCTTGAAACCTACTTTAACTCTTTTTTTGTTGAGGGGAATGAGTACAATTAATTTTTGTATAGAGGCAATATTTTCAATATCCGTTGGTGTATTCCACACAGTATTTGAATCTGGATATAGAAATCTGTTCTACTCTGTATGACAAAGGAAGTCATACTGAACCTAATTTTCAACAAAAAAGCTTCAAAGGTAGAAAATAAGTGAACATTTCTTTGCATACTGTGACTTATTGAAACAATTAAATGGGTACAAACTAAATATTGTGACTAAATATAGACTTTTGTGTGTAAATAAACCCTCCTACAAAAGGCTATAAAAAAATTATTCCTGAGAAGTAGCACCTGCTCATAACTTACAGTTCAGGAAAAGTGTTTTCTGGTTCTGCTCTACAAATTTTCATATTCCATTTCTTTATTTTTCTTCTCCCTTTAATTACAGAAATTTCACAATTATAAGCCACACCTGATTATAAGCCGCACCTTTTTTTTTTTTTTTTTTTTTCCTTAGAGCGAGGATCCATGTGCAACAAAGTAACAAATTAGAAACAGAATCGATGCCAGCAGGGTTTGGTGTCAGGTGCTCAAGTTGCAACAGTTTTCATAGACCAGCAAAGCCTTTAAAGGCAGCCCCAGGCACCCTCCCCGGCTAGCTCTCACTTCTGGGTTGGCATTTCACTGGGATTTATCCATAGATAAGCCGCACCTGAATATAAGCCGCACTACTGGGGTGGGCTGGATTCTTCAGTGAAAAAGGTGTGGCTTATAATCGTGAAATTACTGTATGTTTTCTCAATAGTGGTTTTGAGGCAGGATATTAATGTGTGTGTGCTTGAGGACAGGAAATTGTTTGAATGGCAGTGGGAGATGTGGTACATGCATCAGATGATACATGGAGTACCAGGGAGAACTTCACAGCCACTACAGATATTTATAGTACTGTGGCCATGTTAGTTAGGCCAGATTGAAAATACATCCTTGGTCCTGATTAAAATGATCTGTGGTGCCCAGAAACTTCTCTTCTACTTCCAGCAACAGCAGCTGGTCTTGTTAAAGACACTCTTTCCTTGCAAATTTTGCCCCTTTGAGATCTAAGTAGATACTTACAGAGCTAGCCTGTGCAGTTACAGCTTCACTGGGAGCAGAAGTCTCAATTAAAATGATGTTGGATGAGCTTTGGCACAGTTATATATGCTGTGATCGTGCATCCATAATAGGAAGAATTATTTTTCTTCCATTCCACAACTGTTTCTAGTTCTATAAAACTGAAGTCTTCAGTATTCTGCATAGGTAAGAAGACAAAACCCAGCAGAATCCATGCTACTTGTGAGAAAAGCAGGAGGAAGAATGATGTAAAAGTTAAACACAGCACCTAAATCTGATGCTAATAATTGTCTCATTATTCTGTTTACATTGGCTGCAGATATGTGGTACCCTGGACAATCTTTGGGTCTTACAATGGTTTTATGCGTTCTGTGCAAAGCTGACTGATGAGCTATGACTGGTATCATGTCTGATTAATACCAATGCATTAGGATCTTTAGCAGATTCTACTCTATGAAAGTGAAGAATGAATGAGTAAATCAGTCTCCATTTCCATTGTACACATATAAACTTCAAGGTTTACTGTTCTGTACAGTGGAGACAGTGGTATTTACTGTACAACAAAAGCAGTAGTTGCTGTCATGTGTGACAGCTAAAAATATGCAGTAAGATGTGTCTGAATACCTCTGGGATGTAGTTTGAGTACTCCTGGCACTGCCTCAGCAGGTTTTATAATGCATTCATCTGGGAGGGCTGGCATTCAGCAGAACCTATTTCAAGCATCAAAGAAGGGCTGAAGTTATTGTGCACACCAATCTGCTGATTGTTTCATAATCCTGGCATGATACTGGGGCCTTCAGCTTCACTGTCACACCCTTCAGGACTTTCTGGTGGCTGTTAGTGTCTCTCAGAGGAGTGCCTTGTGCTGCTCTTTCACAGACACAAGCAGCACAAACCCGCTCTGAAGCCATGACGTACTCTGCTGTGCTCATTCCTTTCAAGTAATTGCAAGACTTGACTCTATTAGATTATCTAGAACTATTACTTATGAATATATTCCGTTAATGTTTCATTTGAAATAATGTTGATGGGGCCTCCTGGAGTCTGTGAAAACCATTTTCATATGCAGTTTACCTCAAGGCTGTTGCCTTCCAGTCTGAATATCAGTGCTCACTGCACATGGCTGCCGAAGCAGCTGGGCCATTGACATCTTACTCCCAAAAGTTGTCTTTGAGTGACAATGGAGCCATTTGAATTCTGTCACTTGAATGACAGGTCTTTCTTTTCCCTTTGGGAATCATTTTCATTGGAAAAATGAATTGCTTGTTGATACCAGCGCGTAAAAGTATTAACTCCTTTTTCTTCTCTCCCTTTTCCCTGCAAGGAAAACAATTTGCAGAGGGAAACAATTTACACTAATTTCACGATTATAAGCCACACCTTTTTCATTGAAGAATCCAGCCTATCCCAGTAGTGCAGCTTATATTCAGGTGCGGCTTATCTATGGACAAATCCCAGTGAAATGCCAACCTGGAAGCGAGAGCCAGCCAGGGAGGGCACCTGGTGCTGCCTTTAAAGGCTTGGCTGGTCTATGAAAACTGTTTGCAACTTGAGCACCTGACACCAAATCCTGCCCTGGCGCGATTCTGTTACTAATTTGTTACTTTGTTACACATGGATCCCCGCTTTTAAAACAAAAACAAACCAAAAAAAAAGGTATGGCTTATATTCAAATGCGGCTTTTTTATGGACAAATCCCGTGGTCTACCCGGCTACTGGGAGGTGTGGCTTATGATTGTGAAATTACTGTACCTTTTCCTGGATGCATTAAACAAGCTTGTGCATAAACAGGAACTGAATGACTCAGTGTATCTTGTTTTTACATAAGATACCTGCGTTATGACAAAACTATAACTTTAATTCACCAATAGTGTGGCACAGTAGTCCTGGCTGAAGTAAGATCAGCTTTGAAAATTAAACAATTCTAAACTAGGTATTGGCAAGGGAATGATATAATTTTGGTTTTTAAGGCATGGTCATGCATTCTAGAATGTGTCATTATTCACAAACTCTTGTATTAAAGTTTTAAACCGTGATGAAATAGTGCCATTTTCTTCTTATTTCCTCTTCCTAGAAGTTTGAAGTTAATTGAGATATCTTGTCTCAAAGAGAAGGGAGCATGAGAACAAGAAGCTTTGATCCTCAGTAGCTTCTATCTGGTGTTAGGCTGCCCTGCCAGTGGGAAACGGACATAGTGTGCTGTCTTCCCTCATTCCACCAAAGGTTAAGGCTCTGGAGAATGGGGCCAGAGCTCTCAGTACATCTCGAGAGGAACATAATGACTAAGTCACAGCAGAAAATACAAGTTCAGAAAAAGGGAAAACAAATAACAAATGTTGCTGGGTTTAATGATTCATAGAAAAGATAGTACAATTATGTTACAAGTAGTTATTGATAATGACACCTATAAGGAGGATATGTCAGTATTTGCCACTTATTGGAGAAACCCTTTCTGGTATAAGGTTGTCTACTGAGAAACTAAAAATTGCCTTGAATTACTTCATTTATGTAAATTATTTCATTTTCTGTCTCTTTTCTGGAGAAGGGTATTTTCCTTTTTGTTTGTAATGGTAATTGAAACACTTTATTGATCAATTTGTACTAAAATTTTGTTAACAGCTCTACTTTTAAAATTTTTCTGTGGTCAGGAGGTGTTGATGTCCATTCATTTTTTAAGGGATGATCAGCTTGAATATATCACTTAATTTCTGAGGGAACCATGTAGATTTGTGACAGACAGCAATGAGAGCACCACCCTCCTGGACTACACCACTCCATGCTTGAGTGTGCTCTGCTCATAAAAAATGACTTTAAAGCACTTTGATTTCCCATAGAGCTGACAAAGAAAATATGAAAAATTAAGAAAGTGAAGCAGCCCAAATGTCAGGATTATAATAAAAGCTCTTTAGAGTTAGACACTCTTCTGTTTCTTTTTCTAATTCAAACAATAAAGATACTCACTTGCTTTTTAAAGGCTGCTGTAGCTGTCTGGCAGGATCTATTTTATGAATGTGTTGGCTGCATTTTGCTGTCTCCTGATTCTTCTAGAACAAACAGAATCTGCTCAGAATGAAAACAAAATCCTGTCACTGAGAATGATGTGACTTTGAGCATTCAGATGCTCAGCCTTTACTGCTGCCCTTACTTTTACCAGGGCTCCCCAAAGTGAAGGATGATAGAGTTATGCTAAAAAAATAGCAGAGATTAACTCATATGTACATACATCCATGGCTGGATATGAAAAAAACCATCTCAACATTGTTTTTATGTATCTCAAAAAAGATAAAATACCACTCTGGGAAGCAATGGTTTTTTGTTTTTTGTTGTTTTTTTGTTGTTGTTGTGGTTTTTTGGGTTTTTTTGGTATCTTGTTTTCTTTATCTACCCCATCTAGTGAGGGGGAAGAAAAACACAATTATTCTCTTAATTGGTTAATTATTCCCTCAGAAGTTGGTTCATTTGTCATGGTGTAGTGTTGATTTTAATTAGGTATGTTTGGGGATTTTTGGTAAATAAGAAATAAGAATTTTTTTTTCCCTAGCAATTTTCCAATGCCCTGTTAGGGTCAGGATAAACACTGCATTGCTCATGCTAGAAGTGTTATGTGTGAACAATAAAATAACACTTGTGTTCCACACAGCTGGAACAGACTGGAACTGTCCTCATTGACTGGAGCAGGAGACAGATGTTTCACCAGTTAAAAATATGCATACTGCACATCCTTCCAGGAAAGACCTGTAGCCTGGCAAGTGATTGCAGAGTGAATTGTTTAAAGGTAAAATTCTCTTGGTGAGTACAATAATAAGAGTTGATTGGCTTCTTATATTAATGAGGTTTCAGTAAAAGCTTTCCCAAATTGAAAAACATATCTAATTAAAGGCTGTGTGCATTGTCTGAATATGGGAACTGCACTTCATGGCAGTTCATCTGGCCAGTTTCATTCATGATTTCTGTGATCAGACTGAATTCCTCCAGATGGACTTCCCTCCTAGTTAAAGCTAGGTGTTTTCAACAGCAGCTGTTGACCACAGTAGAGTTCAAAATCATCTTACCCAGCTCCTCTATCTGCTGAAAAGAGACTTTTAAAACACATGCTTGGCACTGCTAGCTGTTGTTCTCCTTGTGATTTTTTTCCTATTTATACTCTTTTGAGATGCACTTCTAAAGAAAAGGCAAGTGAAAATCACCCTGAAGAGAGAATGGAAGTGAATTTTCAGATATGCTATCTTCAGCTAAGAACAAATTCTGCAGTTTACAGCTAAAATCAAATAAATAGTTCTTCCCTTCTCCTCTTTGTGTAGTACACATTGCATTAGATCTGTGCTCCAGCAGTGACAAATACTTTGTGAGGGGTCAGGCATTTTCTCTGAGGAGCTGCTTTTTGTAAAACACCTGTCCCTTTGTTGAAGCTATGAAAAGGATACTTTAGCATGATGTTCTCATTTGTTGGAAAAAATTTCCAAATAATTTCTGTTGACTTCCAACCACCGCTGTCTGATTTCTCCAAAGCATCTTTATTATTATTATTATTTTTATTATTATTGAAATGCCTTGATACCTGGAAATCAAAAGTTAATCAGTCTAAAAATGTCAGCAAGGACACAAAAATGGAAATTATAGAAATTGTTCAATTGACATTATTTATAGCCTCCAAATTTGTGGTTTGTGATTTTTTTTACATTTTCATTTTTTATTCTAATTTAGAAGACATTTCTGAAATGTCAAAAATCTTGAGGGAAGGGAAAAATCACATCCTACTCATATCTAACATTTATTAAGATACTGGTAGGTACTTTTCAAGGATGAATAATACTAAAAGTTCTGAGAAAAATTGCTCTAATTAAAATCTTACCACACAAGATCAAGCTCAGGCACACAAACACTGAAGAGATGAAGAGAATAAAATAAACTGCCTCACATTGAGATCAGCCATGAAGCTTCAAGTCACTGGGGCACAGTTTGGCCTCTTTGAATTCTGATATGGCTTAATGTCTTGTAGAAATAATTTTCCAGCTCCAGAAGGTACAATGTGACTTTCCCGAATAACACACTTTTTTTCCATCCAATTTCTGCTAGTTGTGTTCTGTAGATACTCCGTATTTGGCTTAAGCTTGTCTTGAAAGTGTACAGTCTTCTTCTGAAAATGGAGGTTGGAATTTTATTTCAGTAACTACCCAGGCACACTCTTAAAGAGAAGTGTTTTTTAAGGCAGCATTCTCTGCCTTTACATTCCAGCCAGCGTTCCTTGCTATGCAATTCTTGTTTGGTCTACAAATGCTGTCCTCACTCAAGGTGTTCTCATTCAAGAAAACCTGTGATGAAACCAAGTGACTTTTTGAATCTTTTTTTGTTGTTTATAAACTACAAATTGAGCTTCTTTTGTCTCTCACTCATTCAATGTCTTTGTCAGCCTTCAATCTTGTATCTTCCTCACTGTGCCAATATAATCTTTTAAAATATAGCAACCACAACTACGCTACCGTGGAAACTCTTGATATAGCTTTCTTCTTCCTTCTCCTCCTCCTCTCTTCTGTTTATAGTCTCAGTAGTCATATTCATCTTTTCCCCACAGCTTTCCAGAGCTGATGCTCCATTGCCAGTCCCTTTCTGTACCTCTTAAAATAAAAATGGAAAAGTTGGATTAAAATGAGTTGTAACTTAGAAGGAGTATCAGACAGGGTTGTAAAAAAATGGTAGTTTATATTCATTTTAGCCACTTAAATAGCTGTGATTAAAAAGTGTTATTGCCTGAGAGCCTCCCAGGTCCCAGCCAGACAAACAAGTGATGGCTTGGCTGTATGGGGGAGGTGAAGTCAGAATTTTTAAAAAGTCTTTGTATCATCAAATGGGAACAATGTGGATTTGCATGGAACATATAAATTCATGGGTTTCTTTAATTATAAGACAGAAGAGTTCCAGTGACAGCATTAATCTGAGAGAGAAAAAGCTCTTTGTGAACAAAGTGGATAGGCAATAATTTCTAATACCAATTAAAGTGAATAAGGCTATGTTTAAAATAGTTAAAAATTCGAAATGTAGAACTCCTTTTGGATTAGAGGAGCTGTACTGATGTTACAGATCACTTGTTCATTTATGCAAAATAAAAAAGAGAAAAACCTGTTGAACAGATGGGGCAGAGTGAAAAGAGGAAGAAATATATAACAAGACCTTTAGTATCTTAAAATCAACTAGTGATGTACATCACAGTGATGTTGAGGCCACACATCAAATTTTGTGTTCAGCTTTGGGCCCCTCTCTACAAGAAAGACACTGAGGTGCTGCAGCATGTCTAGAGAAAGTGCTGGAGAAGGGTCTGGAGCACAAGTCTGATGAGAGAGCTGGAGGTGTTTAGTCTGGAGAATGAGAGGCTGGGGTGAGTCCCTATTGCGCTGTGCAGCTGCCTGAAAGGGGCTGCAGCCAGGTGGGCCAGCCTCTTCCCAGGTGACAAGTGATGGGACAAGAGGAAATGACCACAAAGTGAACCAAGGGAAGTTTAGATTCGATAGTTTGATTCGTTTCATAATTTGATTATTCTAAATATGCACTGAAAATATTCATGTGTAACTCTCTGTAATTTTGAATAGAGGGCTATTTTTCAGCTGTGGTTTGTAGTAACAGATTGAGGAAAGAGTGAAATAGCCCATAATGGAAAGAAATTGTGTTCCATTTGCATTTGCATTTCTGAAGGGGTCCAGAGAAAGCCAGAGATTTTTTTTTTACTTTTACTAGTGATGGCTATTTTATTATATGCATCCGGTTTTTAGCACTAACTTTAAATCAGAAAGTAGACAACTGATGTGTAAACCTTGAAGTGACATTCAGTTGTCAAAACTGAGGTGGCTGAAGGTTGTTTTGGACTGTCTTTCTAGCTGCCTGAGAGAAGGAGACACCTCCACTGCCAAATTCTTCTGACACTTACATAGGTGTGTGAGGCAGGTTACGTGACCTCTTGTCAACCAGTGATGCCAGGCTGACCAGTCTGAAAGTCAGATGTCTGAAACAGTGTGAGATAAATCCCATCCCAGACATGCAGTTTGAAAAGTACTAAAAAGCACATCATAATACAGAAACATTCAAAACTTCTATTTTTTTTTTCCAGACAAGCACAGTAATTTCACAACTATAAGGTGTACTCTTTTGACTAAAATTTTGATCAAAACCCAGGAGTGCACTTTATAATCCAGTGCACCTTATATATGGACAAAGTTCGGAAATTTGCCAACCCAGAAGTGTGAGCCGTGCCAGCCAGCAGCCTGGGGTGGGCAGGAGTGCTGAGGCCCAAGGCATGGGGAGGGTGCCTGGGGCTGCATTTAAAGGTTATGCTGATCCTTGAAAAATGTTTGCAAATTGAGCACCTGCCAGTAAACCCCGCGATCGCGCGATTCCATTACTTTGTTGCGCACGGATCCTCGCTGCAAATAAAAAGCCTGGTGCGCCTTATAGTTGGGAAATTATTGTACTTAGACAAGAATCTACTTACCTACATTTATCTTTGTGTGTGATTAAACTCAAACCTGTTGTATTTAGGAAAATAAATTAAATTTTTCCTTCTCACTCCTATTCACATGCCATGCCAACAGGGATTAGAAGAAATTAATTGTAGATGAGGTGGTATCCAAACTCTTGTTTCATTTCAGTCTGTTACATGTTTGTTAATCTTAAAGACAAATAGGTTACAGGAGGTGACTGTAAGACCCTGCGCAGAGACAGTGAGGCTGCCCGCAGGGCATAATTCAGTCTCCAGTTCCTGTTTTCTAGGCAAAGACCTGCAACTGTGCTATCACAAAGACTCAGTTTGACTCCTGGAGCTGTAAATTAGAAAAGAAAACTGAATATACAAAGTAAAAATAATTCAAACATGTGACTTCACAGTGGATTTAAAAAAATCAATTCTCAATATAAACTGGCCTTCTAGGAGGAAATCAGAGGCTGACATTAGTGGCTTTTTCAATGCATGCATTTCTGGATAAAAATGATTTATGCATTTCAAGAAGGGATTGTCAGCAACTAAACTTATCAAATCCTCCTGCTTATAAAATGGTCACATTTCATACTGGCTGGAGCCAATATTGGTTTTCTTACATCATTTAGAGTTATGTACCAGTGTCATTTTTACATTTATGCATAGATCTGCCATGCATTGAGCATTTATATGATGCTGTATGAGAGCTCTGGCTTGCACTAATTCACTTGGTGGATTTTCAGGCATTTGTGGCTGTCATTGTGATTATGCACGTTTGAGGGAGGGAGAGGCAAATGCAAGTCTCTGACTCAGGAGGAGGTACCTCTCCCTCTGAGATCAGTGCTTGTGTCCAATATATAATGTTAGAGCTTCTTTCTCACTGGGTCATGTTTTATTTGCTATTTTTGTATAAATTCATTTTTGTATAAATGCATGTACAGGTCAGTACATGAGCAGGGTTACAAGTGTGTCTCAGAATCTAATATACAGTATTTAATTGAGTCCTTTGCTCTAGTATGCCAACAGGCTGCATGGGGAGATTCTAAAACCTGACAGAAAATGAAAAGCTGAGCTTTGCTGGTTAAGCTCTGCAGTATTTTGTGCGGATCCCTGGATTTTTCATATGCATGGAGTAAGCACACACCATAAAACCGAGATCTGCTTTTCAGGGTGGAAGCTAAATCCTCAGTTTCTTTAAAATGAGAGAAGACCTCTGACTAATTTACCAACTGAAGAACGTATCTGAGTATACTTACTTTTTAAAGGAATATTTTTCTTTAATTAAACCAACATTCTGCAGATAAGTATCTTCTTTAAATGCAAAATTTAGGGATTCACAAGTAACACAGTGGAACAAAGAGCTAAACCATAGCCCAGAAAACAGTAGTCTTTCTTTATTGAATGATTTTGGATTTGTTCCAAATTTGAAAGCTGGCTTGTTCATGTTGTTGTGTGTGCTCTTGTTAGTTCCAATGCTCCATTAGACAGAATCTGCTCTTAATATTTCAACACTGTTGACATAACCATTTTTGTGATTTTCCATCTCCCTGTGCTGTCTCTTCGTCACTTCTAAATCTAAGATCCCAAAACAGCAGGAAGTTTTGCTGATTAAGGAAAACAGATCTGTGAAACCACTGCTAGTTCCCAATATGCAGTTCTTGTGAAAATATTTGTTTTTATTTTATTTTACTAGACAATCTCCAGTGCAAGAGTTTAGATCTGAAACTAGCAGTGGTCACATTACACCTTACTTTTCAAGTGCAAATATTTAAATGTTCAGGTGTCATTGGTTATACATTAATTTGGTGATGAAGGCAGAATGTTGTGTAATTCAGACTCTCAAAAATGGATTGAGATGCAAGAGTTTTGTGAAGAGATTAAACCAGAAGTGAAATTACATTTTATATAACAAACAAGCATATAGTTTGCCAACTGCAGAAAGCATTCCTGTCCTCTGAGAATTTTCTCAAGACTATTGTGCATGTTCAATAATTCTGCTACACCAAAGAAAGCCTTTAACTATTTCACCATTGCTACCAATGCTCAGCAATAATAGGAGATAAGAGCACTGCAACTGGGACTTCAGAATAGAAGTGAAGGAAAGTAATTATATTGCATCCTTTTTGCTTTTTCTGTCATTTCTGATTCTAGGAATTTGGGTGAAAATTGCAGATGGGTAGTTTCATAGAAAACCAAAGCTGTAATGGAAAAAAAAAAAAAAAGAAAAAAGCAATAAGTTGGTGTACTGTAGATGTCACTTATAAAAATGAACCTGAAGTGAACATATTTATACCAGTGTTTTCAAACAGCCCCACATCATTCCCCCTCCTCTCTCTCTCCCTTCCACACGAGCACTCTCCATCCAGAGTTGCCAGGACTGTGACAAAGGCTGGTTTTGCAGGGCTGCCAGCTGTTCCCAGCTGCAGGACTGTGACTGCTATGGAGAGGACTTCCCATGGTATTTCTGGGTTGTGTTGGCTGGATCAGGAGATCTGTGTGAGAATCACCTCCACAAGCACTCTCAGAATACATCAATACAGGAGAACATGGAGCACATACTTCTAGAGATTGGCTCCTTCCATGTCTTTCATGGAACATGAAATGTGTCTTTCACATTTGTCTCAGTTGAGTTTCATGGACCTGGACACTACCTAGCATTTATGGCTCTTGGAGGATCAAAAAGGAGGTGATGACATCAACTGCTCTTTACTCCCAGCAGTGCACAGAGGTCCAGGTGATGCTGTGAACTCAGTCATGTACCTGAGCACCAGACCTGTCTGGTGGTAATTATGGATTTTCGATCTCAGTGGGTTGTATGGTTTTTTTTCAGCACAATCTTATTTTTTAATCTGAAAAACCTGATTTGTACAATTCAGAAAACTTTCCTAGGGACAGCATGCTGTTCTGTGTTCCAAGAGCAGCTAGCAGACTGAAACTCAAAGCCAGGAAATGGAGATCTCTGAATCTGGTTTTACTCCTTGTATTTCTAACATAAAATTTTTCTATTCAGAGTATTACACATGCATGTTCTCACTTCAGGAAATATCTTCTATAAATCAGTAAATCCCAGTTTTAGAAACTATAGGGGACAAGCAATTACACAAGCACTACAGACAGATACCATTTAAAAGGAACTAAATTGGTCTCTGGGCAAGTCAGCTGTGAATGGGAATGGAAAGATAACTTTATGTCTTTATATAGCATTTTTATGACTAACACTTGTATAATCCCTTTTTTATGTGACCAGTGAAAATAGAACTACCTACTTCATAAAACTAAAATTTGTACTTTTTGTGAAATGGTCCTGGATACTGTTTTACTCTCATCTGATTTTTGCTGAGATTGCAGGCCTATTTTTTTCACATTCCTTGTTGAAACTCTTTGACATTTTCCTGCCATTTTACACAACAAAGCTCTGTGTGGCCTGATAGATTCATGCAGGTAGCTGCAATCAGTAAACACACACATCACTTATACAGACAACAACAGCACAGGCACTGACAAAAGGGATAAGAACATTTTTCAGTTTCCTCCCCTTTTTATTTATGTGATCCAGAGCTGAAATTCAGATGGCCAAATTGTTTTACAAAATTTCATTTTTCTTTTCTCTACTTTGTCTTTTGATAAGTGAAGGTAAATTCCCAACCATAACTAGTTTGAACATCTGTTTGCTCAGCTGTCTCCAGTGTGCTAGCAATGCCCAGCTCAGTGTCCAGCTTAGCTGCACAACTCTAACTTTGGACACGGTCAAGGGCAGCACAGGAAGAGCCAGTAGGAAAACACATTAAACTAACAAGTCCTGAGCTTAAGCCTGACTTGTTTTGTGGCCCTCTAAGGTGCATATAAACTGGGGGGACTATGACAGAACAAGTTATGTGAGTGAATCAGGTAGATTATGCCCTGCCAGTGTCCCCCTCAGCCTGCCCCTCTGGTCTTGTAGTGATATCACTCGATAAGCATCAAGCAGAGAGTTTGTTTATAGTCCTCTAAACAAGTGTGCCATGAGACAAGGACTGTTAACATCATGTTTTTAGGGCCCCCCACACATTACTGGCAGCTTAATCCTTAAAAAAAAATCTGTTTAAGCTCTCTGTGATGTTTCAGCACCAGTGTCACCTCTGACCCAACAGAGAAGAGAGCTCATGCCAAAGCCTTGGAAGCAGTCTCAGAGTCAGAATTCTCCCCAGCCCACTCTGTGCTGGGAGCACTGTCAGAGAGCGTGAGACACAGTCATGTCCCAGTGCCAGTGATGCTTCAGGTACATGAAAGATTTGGAATTAGCTTCTTGCACTGCCTAGCGCTAAAGGCAGGAGGGTGCTTCTTGAAACGTGTTTTTAAAAAGGTTTTTGTTATTTGTGTAGTAGAGAAAAACTTTGCCCTTTCCTTCTTCCCTTCTCCTTCCCCTGATCCTTTGGCACTGTTCCTGTCTCCCTGAGTAGGCAATAACTGGGAGGTAAGATATACAGCTGGTGCCTGTTTTTCACCAGTTTCTTCCCTGGTGGGAGGAGCCCTGAACTTCACTTTGAAAAGGAGTGACCAGCTCTGTATGTACCTTATGTTCTGTCTTGGTTTCAGCTGGGATAGAGTTACTTTTCTTCCTAGTAGCTGTCACAAAGCTGTGGTTTGGACTTAGTATGAGAATAATATTGATAACATACTGATGGTTTAGTTGTTGCTAAGTAGTGCTTGCCTTAACTCCAGGACTTTTTCAGTTTCACATGCTCTGACCGAGACCAGGTGCAAAAGAAACTGGGAGGGAGTATGGCTAGGAGGGTTGTTCTGAACAAGATAAAGGGATATTCAATACCATTCAATGTCATGCCTAGAATATAAACTGAGGGAGTAGGCTGGGAGGTGCCAATTCCTGTTTGGGACCTGGTTGGATGTCAGTCAGTGGAGGATGAGCAACTATACTGTGCATCCCTTTTCTTTCCTGGGTTTTGTTCCTCTGTCTCTTCCTCCTGTCCTCCTCTTCCTTTGTTATTGCTACTACTATTATTATTAATTATAGCGGTAGTAATGTTATTTTACTTTATTTCCATTATTGAACTGTTCTTATCTCAATTCATGGGCTTTACCTCCTTCTGATTCTCCTCCACAGCACAACAGGGAGTGGGGAGTGAGTGAGCAGCTGCATGGTTCTTAGTTACTGGCTGGGTTAACAAATCTGCACTAGGCTCTGCAGCACGGAATGTTACTTGTGAACTCCAAACCCGTTCAAGTGAATAACACAATCACAAGCTGACATACAGCAGGGGAGCTGCCCTCTGCTCTGCTCTGACCAACCTGCATGTCCACTGGGAAAAAAGAGATTTTTGTTGCCACTAACACCTTATGACACCCTAAGGTTACAGAGATACCCGTCCTGCAGAGAACACCTGGTGACATGCTCAGTTCTGAAGCAACTGGTTTGTAAACTCATCTGCCATGCTCTTTCCTTGGTGAAGTCTGCCAGTGAGTTAGTCTCCTGAGGGCTGCTTGGGGATTCCCTGGAAGACATCTCTTGGCCTTCTCTGGGTCTGTGTGGAGGTGGGAGGTTTAGAACTCTCCCTGCAGTCTCCTGGGTGCTAGGACTCAGTCCTTGAAAGGACCCAAAACCAGGCTGAGGTCCCTAGTCCCCCCACTTCAGTGGCAGCTAAGCAGGGCCTGCATGGAGAATTTTGCTGGTAGATAAAGTAACACAGTTCTCTGAAAACATTAATTCATTTCACTGTGGGTGTGTGCAAATGTGCTCTGCAGTTGGTGACCATATCTGTATATTCACAGACATGGTTTAATTAATCCTCTTATGGACAGAACCTACCATGGCATTAAGAGTGCAAATATTTTTAGCCTGTATAAGGAGTCAGTCCTGCCCACTCACATTAAATCCTTTAGAAGGCAACTTATATTCTGCAG
>VRYO01002772.1:75037724-75100784 GCA_009812075.1 Sialia sialis
ATAAAAAGATCATTACATTTCAGAGAACGTGAAGAGGGAAAACAGGGCAGAAGGTACATGCCAGTAGTTTCAAACTGTGCAGGTCTGCACACCATAAACCCTGGTGCTGCAGGAGCCCTCAGGCCCAGAGTTTTCTCCAAAGGAGATGGTGAAGGGACCCAAGAGTGGGTCAGGCAGGTCCTTGGCTAGAAGAGTCCATGGGAATGTATGGATCACTTGACTTTCTCCACCATCCCAAAAGAGGTGAAAAACAGAGGTCTGGGCATACAACCTGTGTTTCACCACAGTGTTGATCCCAGGTGCTGAGCCTGCAGGGTATGTGATAGGTACATTTACATTAACTTGGCAGCACTGAGCCCTCTAGAATATGGAAACTGATTCAGTTAAATTAAAAAAAGAAATCCTTGCATGAATCTTGCTCAATGCTGCTCTTCATTCCCCTTTATTTGAATTCCATTTCCTTTCCTCTAACCTGCCCTCTTTATCCCATTTTCTTTCTTTATGTTTATTAATATTCAGACCATCAATTTCTTTCAACGTACATTCTCACCTTTGCCATATTCTATTATTCCCATTGTACATCCTCTTTCAATTCTGCATCTCCTTAAGTGCTTCACTGTACGTGAAATGGGACTCACTCACACTTGCAATTGGAATTGGACCATATTATCCTGCCAGAGCCTATCTTTTCCTTGACATCAGCTCAGCTTCAAGATCTGTTTTTCCAGATGTTTTTTTGTTCATTCTTAAATATTTTTCAAAGATAGAAAGAGAAGAAATATAAAAAGATAAAAGAAAAAATGTTCATAGACTCTATATACAGATCTATTTATTATACTATTATTGTAAGTTATGAATTGCTTAAATTATCCACATAGAAAACATTTTTTCCCCTTCCAGTTTAATCAGATAAAAGAAGCAATTCAGAATCCAGAGCCAGAAGATATGCTAGGATAAGAATGATAAGTGGCTCAGTAATAGTAGGTAACTGATCAAGTAATAGTCAAGAAAGAAGCACATGATATTGCTGATTAATGTAACAATCCAACTCATTCTCAGTTTTTTTAGTCTAATCTATATTTATGTTTGATAAAGCAATTTTCTCTTACCAAAGGTTTACTCTGATTTACTCATTTCTGACCTAGAGAGATTGGCAGTCATAAAAATAAACAAATGCCTTTTCTTACCAGATTAAATTGCTGAAAGTGCTAGGAAATCCAGAATTTAGGAGTATAATCTTAGAGAAGAATAGGAAATTAACTTTTTCTCCACAAAGAGCAGAGACCAAAAGTGGAAGAAAAAAGCCATATTGCCGTAGGCATCCTTTTATAATTTTAGGTTTTTGATTTTTGTTTCTGAGAATTAGATCACTTTTAGTGGTTCACTTAGTTGTGACTACAACAGGAAATGCAGCACAGAGAAGATGTTGTAGAATGTTCTGTAGTCACATGAGGTTTAACTCAATTTTTATGCTATCCAATGAAGAAATAATACCTGAACATGTGTGCATAGGTGCACATATCCTTAGTATTGATACCCTGTCACATGGCACTTCTGTGATCCTAACCCAAAGGAAGAGATTTGTTCCTATTGCTACAAAGATGAAATTCTGACTTGTTGTTTGATAACAGTCATGCACTGAGTCAGTTAACTCTTCAAAGGTCAGTGAATAATGCAATTTAGTGCTATTCCTCCTAACTGGATGGCAGAGGTAATAACTGAACCTGTATGGCTGTGGCTGAGCTGAATGAAGATTGCTTTTCACCTGAGGCAACTAAAGAACTTTTGGATCTACAAACAAAAGGAATTTTCTAAAGCTGAGTTAACAAAAAATAAAAGAAATCAGAAAAGCGTAATCACAGCAGGAAGGCTGACAGAAGTAGGCACTCTGGCTGTGCTCAGATACATACCACATTGAATTCTGATTTCAAGTGTATCTTAAATATAAATGCTTCTTTGGTCAATATCAGCATTTGACTCTCTTTATGCATTTAATGACATTGTTCAATGATCAGGCTGCTGGCTCTTGCTAGAAAATTTTCAATCTTTCTCAGTTTTTTCTCCTTAGTGATTGTTTTTATCCAAGCTCTCATCCATTGAAAATTTTACCACTTAGAGTCCAAATATTCAAGTGAGCATTTAATGACATTAAAGAAACATTATCTGTTGATTTCACTGGGAAGGAAGAGTCAAAATCTTCTCATTGTAATAAGACCCAGAGCCAAAATCTTCTCATTGTAAATGAGACCCAAGAGTGGCATTTTCATCTGTCTGCAAGGGTTGATAGGATATGTTTTCACCCGTGTCTTAATGCAGCCACATATAATTCTCAATTTGCACTGAGCTCAGCTCATATGTGGGGGTGTTTCTGTGTGATAAATGTCTTTCAATTACTTAGCAATAAGAAGCTGCTTCCTTGTAGCAGAGACATCAATCCTTATTTGTCACCTTTGTAAACTGATCACCATGGCTGCACCAAGATTACTTTCTTTGGTTCACACAAGAAACATCACAAATATCAGTATTATTTACTTTATTTCTGCCAATATGAGCTTGCTTTATTCACAAGCCAAATGAAGGTGACTGAGAAGTGCTGACATAGTAGGGATGTAGTAACCTTGGGGGCTGTGTGAGCACAGAGAGTCCTAAGGTTTTTTGGGGCAGGAATATTTCTTCTCCCTTTGACTGTAGAAACCTTTTTTCAAAGTTTGATTGGTTTTCAAAGGAAAAAAATTAAATGGTTGTAAGTGCTTATTCAAGACCAATTTCTTGAAGAGAGAAGAAGATTAAACTCACAAAGGAAAAGAGCAAAGGTGTGCAGAATACAAGTGATGAGAAGCTGATCTTTGGTGCTGCAGGTTTATTCCTGGGATGGCTCAAGCACAGACTGTGGGTGTTCTGGCTTCTCTGAAGTCTGACCAAGCAGTGCTGCCTCTGCCCATGACTTTGGGTAGTGTAAGGTGCCTCTTGTTCTCCAACACCACTGCAGAGCATGCCCTTGTGGGCCAGCTCAGCCATAACCTCTTCACCAAGAGGGCAGAGAGAGGCAACCAGGCTGAAGAGCTGCAAGAACCACAAATTGCTATTTACAGAGTGTTTAAAATGTGTCTGAGCTGGTGGGAGAGGTGGTATCCCCAGACTGCTCCTCCCCAGCGTTTTTCAGGATCAGGGCAATTAGAAAAGTCAGAGTCATAATAAATAACGAGCAGAGGAAATTCCACTTTTTTCCTCTCGTTTTTCTATGATTCCAATCTGTTTCCACAGGGGCTAAGACTCTGTTCAATCTTGGTTCCACTCTACTATGGTTTAAAGGCATGAACTCAACCCAGTTCTCAGGCAGGGCCACCAGAACCTCCAGTTTCCAAATAATTTAGCATTTTACCTTGTTAACTATTTCTGCAGAGTCTGAGCTAGGCTTGAACTCCTGAGATATGAGACATTTCCAGACATTGTTGTCATCTTAGAAGTGTTACAACATGCAGTTGACTATCAATGTGTAAAAGTGCACTTTTCACCCCAGTTATAATTTCAATTAGTGTTACTTGATGCTCAGTGCAGAGGTCAGCCTGTCCCTGCAACAACAATGCTCAAGAAAATCCCACAGTTTGCTCCCAAGCTGAGCACCAGCACCATTATCTGTCCAAATCACAGATTGCCTTTGTTTTCTCACCTGTAACCAGCTTTGTTAGAAAAAGCACCTTAAGCTATCACTCAGACTTCTTTGTTGGCAAAATAGTCATACTATTTTTAGAGAAGTTGAGGATTTTTAAATCACAGAATCAAAAAATGGGTAGGATTGGAAGTTACAACAGAGGGTCATCAGATCCAAGCTTCCCGCTCAAGCAGGTTGAAGTGGAAATCATCTACATCATGTCTTAAATTTACAGTACAGAAAGAATTCATTGCCAGGAAGAGGAAATATAAGGGAGCTACACCATATGATTGCACAAAACGACACATGATGAGTATACCAATAGTTCATATGGCCTTGGGAAAAAACCCCAAGCAGTTTTGGCTTCACCAGCCTGCCAATTGATTTTGTATTCATGGTATTATGTTGTTCAAATGTGGAAATGCACCATTTGAGAAGAGAGATCAAAATGTGTCAATAGATACTGCCCATGCTAAAAATAAATATTTTATTGCTATTCTAAAGTGGCTTTATCTGGGCAAGTTACTCCTTTTTTTTTTTTTTTTTCTTTTTTTTTAATGTTTCATATAGAATATAGTTAGATAATTGAAAGAAATGTCAGTCTCAGGTGTGCAGTTTTTGCTCTGTCCTCCCTTTTTCACTTCCAGCAGGATGTGCCATAACACAGCCCTGTGTCATCTGAACCAGGTGCTGGCCATGTCCTGCAGAGTGTTGGATAATTCCTGCAGATTCCTGGGGTCCAGCCCCACTCAGAAGTTGGGGAGCATCTTGCTTTCTCTCTTCAGTAGGAGTTGGATGGAACTGGCGCAGAGTAGCTGTGACCACTCACAGAGCAGGCCTGTATTTTTGGCATCTTGGCCTGCTTAGCACAACAAAAATAGCCAGTAGCCCTACTACTGAATTTTGTTCCGTGCCTGTGATCACGTCTTTGGGCCCCTTTCCTCTCTGAACATCTTTGGAAATACCTTAACTTGCTGATCTCCTTCAAAGGCTTGAAGAAAATGTCCATTTATCTTTGATGGAAAAACAAAGCAGAAATGTTTCCCATACATTTCCTGGCTTGAATGCAGTCAGCATTTATTTCTGCATCAGCAGTGAGTGGGAGGTTTAGCATCTCATGACTTGGCAGAACCAGCAATAGAAATAGAGCAAAAATTTTTGGATGAATAGTTTATTCACTAAAAAACAGGCAATTTTGGGTGTTTGGAACAACTTGTGAATCCCTGCTGAGCTAGGTGGATACTTTCATATGGAATCTGAATAACAGAGGGAGGATAGTACAATTTTTTTCACACTGTTTAAATTAAAAATATCTTGCTTATTTCTGGTTTTGCTTTGAAGATTACCCACTTTTCATTTAAAGTAACTTTTATTTCAGTTTTGATTTAAAATGATACTTTGTTCTATTTCCACCTTTTCAGTATGAAAAGTTCTTTGAAACCTTCTTCTCCAAGAGTTTATTTTAACGCATGGGAGAAGTTAATTTCAAATTGTTAAGATTTCATGGTAGCTGAAAATTTTTTTCTTTAAAACAACTTGTCTAGAATAGGGCATTGTGTACAAACAGGGGGTTTGTGGCTTTGTAACTTGAGTAAAAGCTATGTTTTCATAAGATTCTACCTACCAAAATAAATGAATATATGTTTTTTAACACAAACTGAGTACCTTTCACTGCATATTGAAGTCGTTTTCACAGTGCAGAACCCTGGGAGTGGATGGATGTGTCTTTATTTCCATCTTACACTAGTTTGACAGAATCAGAGAGTTAAAGCAGTTGTCTGGATTCTCATGAGACGGCATTGTGGCAAGTACAGAGCTCACATTTGGGTTGATTAAAAAATGTCAACAAATGACAGCTGCTGAGCTGCAGGACGCATGACCATGTTTTCCTCTGGATTCTCTCCACAAAACCATTCTTCATTCTGGTGGTGACACACAGGGTTGTGCCAGGAGGGGCCCGGGAGCTGCAGGAGAGTCACGGTGACAAGATAAAAAGAGTTTGAGAAGTGGAAGGTTTAATCCCCTCAATTCCCACAAACAGTGGAATTCTTCTTGTACTTTCATTTCCAGGAACTTCACTGGGGTCACTCATGCTACAGCAGTTTGTGGAGAACAAACTGGTCTCTTTTTTTGCAGTGGGTATGGCCAAATAACAAATGAGGAAAATTATGAAGGGAAAGAAGTAGCTTTGTCACATTTACTATACTTAGCCTTACCATACTTGGCTCTTGATGCAGACAGCTCTAATTCTGAAAAAGTTCCCTCGTTAGCTGGCCCTAAAACATTTAAAAAGCATCTGAATAATTTATATAATTTATGGTTTTATTGGTGGGAGCCATTAAATCCCCTCCTCCCAAACAGCATTAGGGAGGAAGCTTGGCAACATGCAGTAAAAAATGGAGCAGCTATTTAAAAAAAGAAAAGGACAAGAAAATCTTATTGAGCTTTCTGAACATGAGAACTCTGAACAAGGCAGAGTTTCCAAATATCCACTTCTAAAAGTATTTTATAGTAGATGGAGCCAGTGTGCTGTTGGTGTTGCAGGCTTTTCAGAGGAAGTTTTACAAGGTTTACCTTTGAAAAACAACCCCACTTATTTTTCATTTTATACATGCTAGCTTAATAATGTCAACTTGGAATTTGTATTGTTGCTGGATTCTGTGCTGCAAATGAATTTATAGAATAGGTGGCAAATGCTTAGGTAACAGTCTATTACATAAGGCTCATTTCTGTTGTTATTCTCTCCTCTGATTAGGATTACATCAAGGTACTGGCTAACAGAGGTAATTTATAGGCTTTATCTAGCCAAGTTAGTGTATATCAAACATACATGTATATCAAACATACCTGAAATAGCCTTCCAAAACTCCAGTCTTGGTCAAAAAGGAGAGACTGGCATTTTTAAGCTGCAGTGGTTTTGACTATAGTTTTTGACTACAGATATCTATGTTCCACCTAGAGGAGTTTTGCCCTAAAATTGCTTGTTCCTTAGCATTAATTGAAAAAAAACCCCATGGGTACATAGTGCTTTTAAAGTTCAGTGAGAAGAAACCTCCAACAAAAAATCAGTCTGTACTGTCCTACATGTACCCAGCATGACTGTGGAACGTGAAGCATGCACATGGTAGTTAGGGAAGCTGGAGATACAGCACTGTCTGATGAGTCCTTATCAAACCAGGTGCTACAAGCCTTTAAGTTTAACAAGCATATGAGTTTTCACCCTATTACTATGATCTGGGGGAAAACCCCCTGGTTGATAACATTGGTTTTGAGTTTGATGGAAGAACCTGACTAAGCAATGGATGTGTCTAGGCTATCATGATTTACTCACTTTTGCTGCTCCAACTTCTATGAGCATGTCAGAAAATTCCATAGGTTTTTAGGTTTTGAGCAGCACAATTCTATATGTAGTGGAGATTCATAGGTAAACTACATGAATGGATTTGAAAACAAAGGTGTTAGCTTTTACTCATTGCAGGATTTTACAGTTTATTTATTTTTAATAAGGTGATGGAAGCAATTGCTTTCTGTTTTCTCATTTAAAGCTGTGCCATGATGTGGTACTGGCCAAACAATAGAATAAGCTATGTATCTGACAAGGATATCATGATTTTTAGATTCCAGCCTAGCGGGCTGGAGTTAAAATAATCCAGCAGGCTCAGCAGCTTTGTGGATGCCATTTCTGGTAGCTCAGTGTAAGAGGCAGGACAGCTAACTCAGGGCTTCCTTTATCATTTTGCCTTCCCTTCTTTAGGCCCACCAGGACAGGATTTGCACAGTCAGAAATGCTGATTCTTCTGACTTCAGCTCCCTGCATTGTGCTGTCTAAGACTGCACAGTCTGGCTGTTTATTCATTTCTAACACATTTCCTAAGGAAATTTGTAAAGAAACAAGATGCCCCTCCAAGGAAAGCAACAAGCAATCTAATCTCAGCTGCATTTTACACAAATTACAGTGACTTGATTCCTACTGTGCCTCAGCCTGTGGCAGAGAGCGTCTGGGACATTTCCAGTTTTCTCTGGTTTTCACAGCTACTCAGAAAAGATGTAACTTGTAGAACTTTTTATACGTGTGAGAGAGAGAGCTACAAACCTGCTGTGTATCTAATTGAAAGGCACAGATTCATGGTGTCACCTCAGCCTGCTGCATATCAGCCTGTGCGAACTGTATGGTGGGCATTGCCACGTGGAGCTGCACTGCTGCTTCTGAAAGGCATGTTCCTCCAATGCAGGCTGAATAACAGCTCCTCTAAAATGTCCTTCTCAGTGTTCAGGATCTGCAGGATGAAGCTCTGTATCCTTTCTGTTGTGCTTTAAATGCCAGTTCCTCTGCTCATATTGCTTGCTGAAGCACATAGTGCAGTGTATTCCATTTGACATTAACAAAGGATCTTGTATGGACTTTGAAAATTGGTGCTATTCAAGCACCTGGCAAATAGGAGCAAAACACACTGATAGAGGTGTGATTTCTTCTGTGATGGAATGGCTGTCCAGCCAGAAGAGTATGCAAAAGATGGAGTTTTCCAAAGTGGAGATTTGGTTTCCTAAACATGAGTTTCAGGAACAGAACATCCTTTTCTACTGCCTTTTCAGACCACTATATATTTTTACTGCATTGAAATGCTTTACCTGCAGGTTATTATTCAAATGTTTGTAATGTTTCAAGGTTTAGTTACAATCCATTTTGCTTATCTCGATTCAGCTGCATAGGGGTGCCATGGGCCTCTGTCAAACCGAGGTGACCCTGAGTATCTGAGACATCTCCAGGGGACTTTTTAATGTGAGATACTGAAGATTTGTGCTTTGCTGAATTAGAAAATGGATGCTAGGAACCTAATGTGTCCATTTGTGATGCTATTATTTAGACAAGTGAGTAAGGCCCTGCATGCCTCTGCTTTCAGAGGTGTACATCCTTACAGACATGAAGAAGAATAAAGTCTATTTGGGTGTTATTAATCTCATTGTAGAGAAAACATGTGAAACAGTTCAAATGCCTTGCATCCTAGATATGCCCATTCTTCTCCATCCCTTGATTTATTTATGTCAAAGTAGTTTATGCAACTAGCTCACATGGACATTGTAGACATTAAGTCAGATCATTGTAATTCTACTCAGGAGGTAATACCTGATAAACAACAGAGACAACCTGCTGTTACCTAATCATAAGATCTCTGCTTAAAAACTGCAAGACTGCAAAGAAAGGCAGAGACCAAACACACCTATGGAGAATGTACCTTTGATTTGTATAGTGTGGCAGCTCATTAATTGGCTACTGTTTGGCCAATAGTGTGGGTACTATGATAAAAATCTTGTGACATTGCAGTGCTGTAATATATCTGATTTTATTGTAGACAAGTCAATTCAAATCAGAATTAATTTTTACTAGAACAGAGGCATCTGGTATTTGGGTATTTTTAGTAGATAGTATCTATGAAGATTTATTTTTCTTATAGAAATGTTGGGTAAAGGTCAAGCAACAAGAATAGAATATTTAATTGGTAAAGTTGTATCAGCCCATAGAACAGAATACCCTGAGTTTATTTTGAGGGTGTGGATACCAAACATAGTTAGTTAAGCAATATTATAATTGTTTCATAGAAAGTTAAAAAGGTAAAACCTATAAACTTTCTACAGTTGTTTTTCAGAAGATATTTTATCATAACTTTTACTCGCATTCTTTTTTGCCAGCTTTGACTGGGACTATAAGAAAACTTGCATTTTGTTAAAGTAATACTGATCTTTCTCTAAAGACAATAGCTCATTGGTGCATTCTTTGTGGACACTAATTTTCATTAATAGTTGAATGATGTATTTGTTATCAGCCAATAAATTAACAAATCGAAACACAGAACAAGAAATAAACACCTCATGGAACTCGTGCTGTGCAAAAATGGGTTTATTTTTTCCACATCTTCAGCTTAGTTTGAGATATAACATGCTGTCTCCTGTTTCTTTCTAGGTCTCCTATGTAAAAGCTATTGACATTTGGATGGCCGTGTGTCTTCTCTTTGTCTTTGCTGCTTTGCTGGAATATGCAGCAGTCAACTTCGTTTCACGGCAGCACAAAGAGTTTCTCAGGCTTCGAAGGAGGCAAAGAAGACAAAACAAGGTACAGCTGCTCTTTACCTGGGGTGACTGGATGTGCCCTGACTCCCCTGCTCACGGGCAGTTGATTTTTTACCTCACTTCCTGTCCTTGCAGAAGAGTCTTTTTCTAAAGTTTCCTTTTTGAGTGATTTGCTCCTTGATAAAGAGCTGATAATTGGCTGCTGGGTTTATTTGCAGTTTATGAAGTTATCAACAAATGTCAGTAATTAGTCGCCAATTCCAAGAATTTTCTTCTCTTTGTGCAGTTGCTGAGGCAGCTGGACCTCTACAAACACTGTGCTACTATGTGGCACCACCCCTGGATAAGGATGCAATGACAGATAGAGGAATGATGTTTTCCAGATGTCATCAGAACATGCCTGAGATCTCTTTCTCCTAGTGCTGCCCTAGCTAGCTGTGCTAAAATGGGAGATTCCCTAGGACAGCCCATTGCAGTGACTGACAGCTCTGCCCTCACTCTTAGACCACCAGCAATTGGTATCTTTCCCAGTTAAAACCACAAAACATGGCCATTTTTAAAAAGAAGGATTAGGAGAATTTCCTCTCTGGATTCTGGCATTTCACAGTTTGCCACTGACACAAACTTCAAATTTTTAGCAAAAGACCTCTGTGAGTGTCATTATCACATAATTTTATGCCAGTGACTGAAATGTGGAAGAGGGGATTGTTTGAATTTAACCTAGATTTCAGTTTAGAAATAATTTTCGGAGCTCTATTTATCTGTCCTGAGTTGCTCTTTTTTCAGTAAACAGGAAGACAAGAGTAGACATTAAATTGAATTTTATCTGAGTCATGATCATTCCCAGGTCTAGGGAAGGTGGAACTATAAACTCTTACATATACATTTGCGAGGTGAGGTAAATATTTGCTTGAGCTGCACAAGTGCTTCAAGCCACAAATAATGATTTCCTTTATGAGAGTGATGAAAACAATGTCACAGGGCATTTGTGTTTTGACAGGTCTGTCTAATAAATGTTCTGTAGCTAATGAAATATTTGATGGATACTCTGCAAAGAAATCCAGCGCTGTTCTTGGGTTTAATATAATTGTCAGATGAATTGAGATTCCAGTGAAGATTAGATTACAGGAGAAAGCAGAACAGAGATGCTTGCCTGTCTACTGGCAGTTATGCACTGCCACTGGAGCCTTTGTTTTCAAACCCAGCATGGCAGCAGCAGAAACTTCTGTATGGTATCTGTAATTTCATTTTTGGATGCAAGGTGTTTTTTAGAGGTGAACAAGTAGGTAAGCATCCATCTTTGGTAAGTAGCAGTATCCAGTGACAAGCTTATGAGATTTTGGTCCATGGAAGTGGTCATTCATCTGCTTCAACAACTGTTATTTTGGTGATTGTGAAAAGAAAGTTATTTAAAACCAAATCATCAGAAGACTTGTGTTTATCCTAAGCCAGGTGGTGCAGGGAATCTTTGCAAAATAGGCAACGACATAATTAAATACAGGGAACTATGCATCTGAGTAAGACACACCTACCCATTTGCATAGGCTTACTTTTTTCCTATGACTCTGGTTGCATGAATTTCAAAATAGGGAGCAATGTTACTAAGGCAGTATCTTTTGGAGGTATTTTCTGCATCTCTGTACTTGATTTTGTCTCTCACAATTTTCTCAGTTTATTTTGCCTTGAAAGTGAATCTCATTGTTCTGCATGGTGGTCTTCTCTAACCAAGCCATTCTTCTCTTTGCCTGTTGTGTGTGTGTGTCGTCATGTTGCTGCTGTGGTATTCCCATTCTTGCTGCTGCTGTCTATGCTGACACTGGGGCCAGGCACAGACTGTGACTGTTGGCCATGAGAGCGTTGAGTCCATGCGGCGCATGAATGGCTTGCGGAGCAAAGAGTCATCAGCTTACGGGACAGTGAATCAGATCGGCAATTCAAGTTTGAGGGTAAAGCTCTAGTGAGAAAGAGAAAGCAAGAGAGTTTTAGGATGCACAATGATGCCATAAATCAGCAAAATGGACCATTTTGATGGCATCACTAGTAGTCTCTTGCATTCTCTTCGCTGAATGCCCCCACAAAATACAAAGTACTGTCCCCAGCATGAGCAGCAGTTTCATGTTGTGCATTCTTATCGCCCATCCTTATGCTTGCTTTTGACTGTGGTTGGACTAAACCTCTTAAGGAAAGTGCATGCATATTCAGCAGCTTGTTCCTGTGTACAGATAGAGTGAATGTGGTGGGGGGAGAGGGCTGTAGGAAATGCCTTAAGACAGTAAATCCTACACTGTGTCACCTTTCAGACGAATTCTGCCAGCAGAATGTGGTATGTATAACAAAACGTGTTTTTATTGCTGTGGCTTTTATTCCTGCAGTGTCAACCTGCAGTCTTCCTCATCATGATGTTCTGAGCCATGCTTAGTGGAGTATGAGTAGCTATGAATGAAAAAAAAGTATTTCCTTGGTTTCTTTTTGTTTGCTTGGAGAAGAGCCATGAAGCTGAAATCCTTTACACAGTGTAATGTGTAGCAGATCAGAAGCTATATGATAGCAGCTGATACATCTAGATTAGGGGTGAGTTGTGGAGATAATAAAAATCAATGATGGAGAAAGAAATTAGCTTCAAGTGCAGTTCACTGCTTGCTACTAGTGGCTGAGGAATGAAAGAGTTCATTTAAGTAAAATGGGACTGGGATTTTAATCTTTCAGGACCTGATTTTCCAGAACAAAAAACATTGTCTGAGCCACTTTTGAGCTGTAAAGGGTCTCTAACTTTGATCAAGCTCTGTAAAGTCATATTATTATAAGATGATGATGATGATGGTGATTTCAATGAATTTTATGCACTATAAAGGGAATTAGTAGTATTTGCACATATACAAAAACTGAACATAAAAAGAAAAAGATCAAGGTCTCTCTAGGAGATATGACCAGTATTAGTATGCTGCCACTGAAAAGCTGATGCCATACAATTACAAAAGCCATCCAGGTAAGTACTCAGTGCTGCATATCTCACCAATCACAAAGTGCTGGTAGTCCAGCAAAAGTTTGTGCAAATTGTGGTTATCCCCTCCTTTAGGGAAGCTTGCAGAAACCTCTCTTCTCCTTTAGAACATTGTGCATTACACAGACAGCCAGAGCAGTACACAGAGGGGCCGTGTCACTGCAGTGCTTTTGCTGCAGAGCCCTAAGAGCTGGAGCTGCTCTGGCATTGTTTTCCCCTGGAGAACTCCCATCACATAAGTGATGCACACTGGAGAGGTCAAGAGAGGAGACGTAGCAAGGCAGAGGTTTCTGGAGCAATGCTACCATGGTTGCAGCTCAGTACTTTTCTGCTCAAGAGAAGGATGTTTATGCTCAGAAGAGAACACAGGAACAGAGCCTGTGATGCCACAAGGAGCCTCACAAGCAGGGAACTTCACTTGTTGAGGTATTGCTCACTGAACCAAAGCTGATGTAGAATTCAAATGTAGAAGTCATAGTCAAGGGAACGCAGCGTAAGAGTGTGGTTTAGTATCTATGCTGCGTCACTCAAGGTGCTGAACCACACCTGGCCACGATTCTTGGATTTGCAACTTGATCTATAGAACAAGAAAATACCTGTTCTCAGTTTCGTAAGCCTATATTGCTGGCACTGCTTTTTGTTATTGTCTGTGCTGGATACTGTTCTTCTTAGTGCTTCCTCAGAGCAGTGCATAAAGCAGACATCCTAAGAGACCATCAAATCTCTTAAGTAAAACATCAGATTGCTAATGTTTTTCTAGGAAAAATCTGGGTTGTACTGTTAATCATCCAGAAACTATATTACCATGATGAACCATTTGAAAAGACAGCTTTATCGGGACCTGTTGGCATCTTCCACACACATAAAATCCCTAAATCCTCAGGTTATCAATCCTCCACTCTGTCTTCCCCATATAGTTTCTCTTGCAGGAAGCATCCAAAGTTTGTCCTAAAGGTTCATGTAGTCTTTCTGATCAAGTTAAATACACCCATCAGTAGCCAATACTTCATTGCTGAGAGAAATGGTTGCCTATTTTTTGTATATGATGGTACATAGAGAGAGTACAGGCTGCAGAAGCCAGGAGTCGAATGGTACTGAGGATATAGCGAAATTTAATTATATTAAAATCTAAATTTTTATGGTGCCAGATCAATTGAAATAAAATAACTTATTTTTAAAATATTATTTTTAATAATCAAACATGATTTCGTAGTTTTCAAAATGATGGACTTTCAGGGAAGCAGAACTGTTTACACAGGTTCAATCATCCCTTATTGAAAACAATAATTATTATGTTATATGATCAGTAATCAAAATGAGTCATGGTACAGTAGTATTCATATCATCATCTCAAAGATGACTTCCTAAATTATATGTGTGATGGTTACCACTGTGACCAAGACCAGAGGTTAAGTTTGGGCCCATTAGCATTAAAAGCAATACATTGTAGCTTGAATGAAAAACTGTGCAGCTGGAAGATGTGACAGATTTAATCCCATGTGCAGGGAACACAGAGCAATACAAATAACAATGCTGCAGCCAAGGGGGTTCATATGCATGCAGATTAGCAAAGGGAGGCACAAATGGAGTTTTCAGACGAAAGAGCTGGGACTAGGACTAAGTGATTACAGAAGCAAAGGATAACTCTAAGCAAAGCTGGAAGCACCTGGTGGAATGCTTCAGAGAATTGTTGGCCTTTGGATGGAGCTGCCAGTGGTGAAGCAAGTACCACAAGTGCCCCAACAAAGTTACTGAGATAACACAGTATTTCTATCTTTCAAAAGGAGAAGAGATGCATTGAGTAACACCTGCTTTAACAGACCATCTCTATCACTTTAATCATACTGAAATCGCTCTGTCAGATCCCCCAAATAATTTTCTAAGGTTTTTTAGACTTGCTTACTGAAAAAAAAATCAGTGCCTTCAGCCTGTCTCTGCCTTTAAAGCACTCGGCCCTGCTGTCCCTGGTGGGAATGTGTGCTGCTATCCCCCGTGTGCAGCGCATCAGCGGGAGGATGCGCGCTCGCGTTATGTAAGGTGCCGCATCATGTGAATAATGGAAGTGCTCAAGGAAAGCCCTTCTGCTGAGCTATTTTTGGTACTCACTGAACTAGCTCAGACACATGAGTTTCATTGTGAAAAATAGGAATCTGATTCTGAATGGCTTTTTCTGTCTCTCTCTCTTTCTTATCTTGCTTACTTAATGGATTAAAGCACGTGTAGCTTCTGCTGTAGATAAACACCCTCAAGATCCCGTGGTTACTTTTATTTCTTCAGGGCAATTGCATCAGTACTTTAATGTAACTGTGCAGAAAAAAATCCGCTAGAAGATAAATGATCATTTATCAGTCCCACATACAGCTGCAGTGAATATTTAGCTGTAGTTAAACAAGAGACACAATTCATTGCATCATGTTGGTATGTCACTTTGTGGCTTCGTCTGAATGTCCTTGTCTGTCTTTTTATATTGAGCATGAATAGGCTAGGAATGGCTCTAGTTAATATCCGTGGAAGTATCTGTATTTTTTATAAAATGGATCTACCACATGTACTTTAAATGTTTTTTTAAAAAATAATCTCAAATTTGAAAATTATCTTGATATAAATCCTTAGTCTGGCTCTAGGCACAAATCTAGAGACATGAGTTCCCCAAAGAAAGAGCAACCTGTAGGAAAAAAAGCAGTTCAGCCATGGAGGTGGTATCCAAGCAATGGATCAAAAAATTCTAATAAGAGCAGTCTGACCTGGAGAGACTTATCTTCCTGGAAATGTAGATTTTTCAGTGAAAAACAAACACAGACAAAGAAACAGTGGAAGAGAAAAATCAGGTTTCATAGTGTCCTGTTTGCAAGGGTAATTGAAAGTGAAATGGAAGCTTTTCCCTCTCTTATTGGACGAGGGAAGGTTAAAAATTCTAAACAAATTACTGTGTTTTGTGTGTTTTATTGCCTCAGACACAAAAAAAGATTATGGCCAAACCAAGGCAGACTAATTTATGGAACACGTCATACCAGTTCCTGACAAAGTCCCAAATATCTAAACAATAATTGAAGAGAGTAGAGTGCCAGTACACAAACTAGAGTAAAGGAATCCAGGTAACAGAGTAGAAGAAAAATCAGGAGAATAAAACTTAAAATTTCATGGGGGGAAAAAATCCCAAACAGCACCAAACCAAACCAAAAGGAAACCACAGCAAACAAACAAACCAAAAAAATAAATGCACAGCAAATGAGAATAAGGAAACCATGGCTAGTCTAGAAAGGGCTGAACTGATTAGTGGGAAAGCAAGGAGCACTCTGGGGGCAGGCGACAGACACTGTAGGGACCATGCACCAAAGCAGCAAGCAGGAAATGGTACAGCATACTCATGTTGCCCAGCTTGCAAATACTTAAGGAAATTATTCCTTATGGTTAAATAAGACAGGAACAGAACATAAGCTACAGAACAGCAATATTAGAGTACAGTAATTTCACGTGTATAAGGCGAACCCTTTTGACTGAAATTTTGATCGAAACCCGAAAGTGCGCCTTATAGGCTGGTGTGCCTTGTATATGGACAAAGTTTGGAAATTTGCCAACCTGGAAGTGCGAGCCCGCGGCAACCCTGAGCCAAACCCACGCAGCCCTGAGCCGTTACTAATTCATTACTTTGTTGCATGTGGATCCTCACTGCAAAAAAAAAAAAAAAAAGTGCGCTCTCTAGGCCGATGCGTCTTATATATAGACAAAGTACTGAAAGTTACCAATGCACCTTATATGCGTGAAATTACTGTACTTGCAGTCTGAGGTGATGAAGTGACTGTGTGCTGTAGCACATGGGACAGGTAGGACTGGAAAAGTCAGGGGTCCTGGATAAAGTTTTTTCTTGTTTGCTCAGTAGTGGAACTTTGCTTTAGGAACTCTGAGTCCTCTCTTGTACCTAACCCAGCATGCAGTGGCTGAAAGGACCAGCTCTGAACTGGCAAGCCTTAGGGAACTGAAGTCTGCACTTCACTCAAGTCAGTTTGTCCTGGTAGTTACTCATGAACAGCAGGAGGCACACCAAAAATGAACTCTGCAGTTTTCCAGCTCATGAAAGGTACTCTCCAGCTGGGTGCAAATGTCTTATTTCTTATTATACCTAGGGGAGAGTGCAAACTGAAAATAGGGCAGGGGAAGTTAGAAGACACAGGAAATGGTGTCCTTATTTTTGAAGCTTTAAAGCAACAAGTATATTTTCAAGAGCCATCTGCCACAGGCACCAGCTTTTGTTTTCCAGATTATTTTAGAAAATGGTGATTCTTTGATTGGATGTGTTCTAGCTCACCTCATTTCATGAAAAAAACCCAAAAGGCAGTCAAATATGTGTTAATGATAAAAAAACAAGAAAGGAAAGCAGACTTCAGAAGAAGTATGTTTAACCTAAGCTACCCCTTCCCAAGACTCCAGAGAGAGAGCGAAAAACCATCACAATCCCAAGATATAGGCTTAGGCAGCACAGGAGACATCCTCGCTCCAGATTGGTTCCTTTGTTACTTCATTATAGGTGGCTTATCCTGACTCTTTCCATGCCCAGAGTCAGGACTCAATAAGGTCTTGGTCTCAGGGTTTCTCACTGCTGTGATGGCCAGGTCCTCTTTCCAATGGAGGAGGTGAAGACACCAGGAGGGGAAAGTTTCTGATCCATCATTGCCAGGGGTCTGTCACGACGCTTCATATCAATTCTGAGTTCTGTCCTAAGCGTCATTTTCAACAGCAAAGTATTTCAGTGCTAGTAAATATAAATTAGTATTTGTACAAGAGAGTGAAGGGGTTGAGCAGTTAGAGCCAAGCATAAGGCAGGCTGAGAATGCCAGCACTCTGTATCCATGTGCTCCTACCCTCACTAGCACAGCGCTCGCCCTGTGGATCTCCAGAGCATACTACACCAGTTGTATCAAATTACATGGTAAATTGGTGAGATGGGCAAGTGTTCAGTAGGATCAGAAATGCATATTTACATCTGACCCAATTAATCCCATTCTCCACAGGGGATAGAAGCTGCTATTTGAATGTAATTAATTGTGAAGCATTCTGTAATGATGTTGTCCAAATGACATTGTGCAAAACTAAATTGTATTAACCAGACTGCTGAAAGCTCATTCTCTCTCAAGTTGAAAAACTTCATGGGTTCCAGTAAAATCCAGTTTTTACAGTAATTTTAAAAAAATGGTGCTGAAGCTGTTTATTTCTCCACCTCTTTATTTCCTGGGGGAAATCAGCCTTGTATATAGTAATTCATGTTCAAGTTGACAGCTTTTCTTATGGCAAACTGATCACTCAGAGCCTGATTCTGACACATGTGGCTTGATTTAATGATCCAATGTGTTCATTTCTCTTGATCCATTGCTGGAGAAAGATACTATTTACTGTAATATGATAATTTGTACTTGGGCATTTCTTTTGTGGCTTGATGTTTTAATTTTTTTTGTGTGTGTTTGGGGGGGGTTTGGTGAGTTTTTTGTGGGTTTTTGTGGGTTTTGTTTCATTATTTTGGGGAGGGTGGGGTGAAGAACACTAATCTTGCACTCCATGTTACTGGGAGTAGATGGATAGGTGAAGAAGGAGAATTTCTTTTCTACAACAGGAAGAGGGGGCTAGGGATAGTTACACTGGATGGAATAAACAACTTGAAACCCTACATACTCTGAGCACTTCTGCTGAATCTTGCCAGAGTCCTCAAAAAAACTCATTTTGAGTTGGGAGTGCTGAAAACTCCATGCCAAGCCCCACCATAAGTCACTAAAATTTACAGTAATTTTACAATTATAAGCCGCACCTGATTATAAGCCGCAGTTTTTCTTGTTTTCTTTTTTTTTTAAAGCGAGGATCCATGTGCAACAAAGTAACTAATTAGTAACAGAATCACACCAGTGCAGGGTTTGGTGTCAGGTGCTCAAGTTGCAAACAGTTTTCATAGACCAGCAAAGCCTTTAAAGGCAGCCCCAGGTGCCCTCCCTGGCTGACTCTCACTTCCAGGTTGACATTTCACTGGGATTTGTCCATAGATAAGCCGCACCTGAATAAAGCTGCACTACTGGGGTAGGCTGGATTCTTCAATGAAAAAGGTGTGTCTTATAATTGTGAAATTACTGTACTTTTTTCTACTCTCTGTGAACTCCCAATGGTATCTCAGAGCTGTCCACTGGCTCTTCCCACACTATACATCTTCACTACAGCAGGGTCAATGTCAAGAAGGACTTAATATTGAAAAGCTCAGTTTTCCAGTGGCTGCTTGAATATATCTGGCATACTGAGCATGTCAGAGTGTTTTTAGGTCCTGGAGAAACAGATTGGAAAGGTCAGAAAATGCTGCTGTGTTTGCCAATACACATGAGGTGCCAGAAGTTCAGAATCCTACCTGTGAATTTCTGCATTGATCCTGTAACTTCTCCCTGAGCAAGGACATAACTATTAAAGTCATTTGATTTCTTACTTGTACATGTAATTTTTCATACAGATACTTGTATGCATTTGTACGTACAAATAATCCCTCTGCATAAGTGCAAGTTTTTTGTCAAGGGTCCAAGGTTTGATTTTCTCTGCAATAACATGACAAGACTCTTAGGAGACACAACACCTTTGTTTTCATGCTTCACCTCACTGTCCTCAAGTGGTTCTCCATGTGTGTTCTGATATAACCCTTTCTGCTAGTCATGTGGGAGTGCTCGGCCTGTGACTGACTCATTCATTTTTCTGTTAAGCCTTCCCAAGCCTGCTGCTGGTAAAGACTTGCTTTCAGGTTCTCTGTAATTCTTCCTCTGTCAAAAGAATAACTACTTTAGAATAGAGATCATAAACTGTGTTCATTGCAGATTATCTGACTTGCACAAATGTGAGCTCTTGTACACCATTCTAGGAAAGAAGGTTGTGCATTTCCTCTTCAGGATGCAAAGTCTTACAGGCATCAGCAAGTAGCAACCTTGACACTCTAACACAAACTTTCCATGAAATTTATCTATCTGTTGTCTGTTAACGTATGCCAGCTTTCTTTTTGACTGCCTCTGTGGGATCATCAGACACCAAACCTACTCATTTGCCCCATCAGCAGAATGTTCATCTTGCAGGCTTTTTTTTGTGTGCTGATCCTCACAGGCAAGAGAAATTCTAGCAAGTCTAATCAAGTGTGATGCCACTGCAGGCTGGTGAGATAGAGAGAAATTGTACATCACAGGATGCTCTTTTACAGCCCTTGGTATCTTCTGTCTGGAAGTCCTTCAAGGTCCTGATGCTCTTTTTTCCCCATTACATAACTAGCTAGATGAATTAAGGGGTATTTATCTGGTGCAAGTGTTCCACTGCATGTCCAGAATGGGTGGCATATACACCAATGAGTGGATAATGAAGTCTTCTGAAAAACACTGTGCTCTTGCTCAGTCCTGCCCTACTAATAGACTGTATGTGTTTCACTTATAACCTTCCAGTGGCTCATGCAGAAGACAATGGCCTTTCTTTTTAGATTTGCAAACTCTTGCCCCATCTTTCCAGAGGAACAGAGGCAAATTCTGCAGCTATTTGACTGCAATTTCCTTGTTTGACCATAATGATAGCTAATCTTCCATCAGACAGGTTCCTTCTGGAGTACAAACAAATACCTCCAAGGCATTTATTTGAGAACACATGTATGTGTGTGCCCAAGACAAAAGAGCAGAGGAGACATAACTTATTTTACAGGTTATTCTCCCTACACTACTTTTACAGTGTATTTCCTACAGAGGTCTTCTGGATTTCTTTTTTGTTCCTGTCTACTTAGTTGCCAGTTTTCCCATATATTAGCACATCCTGACGTGCCTGGGCTTCAGCTTTCCTGAATTTATTAATTCTGGTTCTCCTTTTGAGCATCTTACATTTGGGTATGATGCTTCTCACTCCAGGTAGCCTCACCAATATTTCTAGCTATGAATTCTCCAGCAAGATTTAAGAGGATTAGGAGTTTTTAAAATTTACCTGCTACTTTCAAAATTATTGCTCCATATAGCTTCTCTTCTAATTACTTCTCATCTCTTTCCTACCAAGCAGGAGCTTAGATGCTCATCCTCATTTGCAAAGCTGTTTTTTTGTTTTTCAACTTACTCACTATGTTTTTCATATAGCATTTGTTTTCATCTTTACCTTTCTACCTAGCAACTGTCTAATTTCTTATCATGGATCCCATAAAACTGGATTCTTATCACAAATAAGATATATCTCTATTAAAGATTAATTTTTAAAATACTTGTAAGCAATTGTTTTAATAATGCCTACGGAAAGGCATAACACTGAATTTAGATTCTTATTTTCATGGTTATATCTTAGGAAAAAGGCTTGTCACCTTTTCAAGCTAAAAATGCAACTACAGTAATTTCACCCTCATAAGCCGCACCTGATTATGAGCCGCACTTTTTTTTTTCTTAATTTTTTTTTTTTTTAAGCTAGGATCCATGTGTAACAAAGTAACAAATTAGTAACAGAATCTCTGCCAGCTGGGTTTGGTGTCAGGCGCTCAAGTTGCAAACAGTTTTCATAGACCAGTGAAGCCTTTAAAGGCAGCCCCAGGCACCCTCCCAGCCAGCTCTCACTTCTGGGTTGGCATTTCGCTGGGATTTGTCCATAGATAAGTCGCACCTGAATATAAGCCACACTACTGGGGTAGACTGGATTCTTCAATGAAAAATGTGTGGCTTATAATGGTGAAATTACTGTATGTTCATAATATGCAATTATAGTCCTAAACCAAAGAGATTTGGTAGGAACATTTATTTGGGTCATTGATCCAGACTTATGAGTTAAATAGCCAGTGTAGCTTTGAAATGCATGAGGCAGATGTTCAACAGCTGGCCACACCTGTGCTGTGGGAAGCTCCATCTGGAGATGACAAACTCCAAGAAGGCTGTCCTGTGCTGGGCCAGGGCTCTGCCTTGCACAGGAAGCTCTGTGTGGCAGCAGCATGTCCTTGATGCATCCTCCTGGGCTCCAGGACCTTGCAGCTCAAGGGCTTTCTAAACCAGAGGAGGTATTTTTGTGATGAGCAGCCTTTGCTATTTATGGATAGAGCAGTCAGTTCATTGTGATGATCTATGAATTATTAAAATACTTCCCTAAAACTTGCTATGTGTTGTTCATATCAGGTCTGCAGCACTTGTGTTACCTGGAGTATGTATGGCCACTGGAGCCAACAGGAGTGCAGGCTGGGTGGGAAAGGGTATTGCAAGTGGAGGAACTTCTGTGAGGTGAATCCAAAAATAGAAATAACCAAAGCTGTGTATTAGATGAAAGCAAACAGGATGACTAATGTTTTTGCAAACCCTAGTGCAATATTCACAGTGTTTGGTGGGTATTTGTCATGAGCAAAGTAACCCTGAGTTCAGTGACTGTGCCTGCAAGGAGGGCAGTGTTGAAAGAGAAGGGAGAGAAGGTAGTTGTGCTAGTTTTCTTTCCTTATCTGATGTATTTCTGTTTGCACAATTGCACAAACAACAGCAGGAACAAATTCGGCACATTTAGGGATTTAGAATAAGACCATTTCATTCTGCCATTTCAGCTTTCTCAGATTGTGTTTAGGGGCTGACTTGTGGTCCTTAGCCCATCCAAAGAAGAAAAAGCAATGAGGAAAACAAGATTATTTGCTCTCATAATTAAAAACATTTTAAAAAGGAAATTAAATGCTAAGTCAGTGCTGCTGTTTCAAACCTTCACCTTGGTTTTAGATTTTATGCAGAAGCAATTGATTATCTAGCTGCTGCAGTTCTCTTTTAAAATGTCTTTGAGCACTGTCATTTGGTACCTTATCTTGAAGATGTCCTAGATTTGTCTGTCATGAACTCTGGTGGAGCCAGTTTTGTATTTTTTGCTAAGGAGTTGGTCTTTCGTTATTCTGCCCTTACTGTTACCTGTGCTGGATGTTCATGCAATATGAAGACATAAAATGTACTTTTTTTCATAGGGAGGAAACAGGAGTGTGAAGAAAACATAATAAAAAGCCCAGAGAGGATAGATTTCTCAGGCACAGAAAATGTTGTCTTGCTTTCTAAATGTTAATACTCATTTTTTTCCCAAGTTTTCACAAAGGATGTTTTTCCCCAAATACATGACAGCTCTTTTAAGATGCTCTGGTGCTGTATGCTGCTGTTCTTTGACTTCTAGATTCTGGCAATGCCTGTTTATGTTGCCTGTCTCTTTTTTGCTCTTTGATCTTTGTTCACTTTCCCTCGCGGCTTATATTCTGTTATTTTGTTGTAAAAATAATCTATTTAAATTTTACTTTTTGATGCATGGAGGCTGATGCTTTTGTCACACTTCTCTGTGCTATTACTGCTTTCCTCTTTGTTTGGTGAGTCCTCTTGTGGTATTTGTGTAGCTGGGGTTGAATATCAGACCTTTACCATGACAAGAGGTTTTTTTCATCAGTTGCTGTGTTTGAATCTAAGAGCTGCTATTTCATGAATATTTTTGAAGCCCACGTGAAGCTTAATGATGTTGTAATTGCATGTGGCATCTCAGCCAGTGCTCTTAGTGCCTCCCTTTTTTCCTGTCATTGCTGTTTGTTCCTTACCGCCACACCTAACTCTTGTGAGTCTCAAATATTTGCATCCTTTAGCTATGAAGGTCTCATTCATCTAAGAAGAGACAGAAAGGTGTTTAGCCAAAAGCACCATACCCCAGGAACACAGGGGTGCCCAAAGGGCAATCAGTATGACATGGTGGGATGTACAGTAGCCAGGTAGACCATGGGATTTGTCCATATATAAGCCGCACCTAAATATAAGCCGCACTTTTTTTTTTTTTTTTTTTTTTTTTTTTTTTTTTAAGCGAGGATCCATGTGTAACAAAGTAACAAATTAGTAACAGAATCTCTGCCAGCTGGGTTTGGTGTCAGGTGCGCAAGTTGCAACGGTTTTGATAGACCAGGGAAGCGTTTAAAGGCAGCCCCAGGTGCCCTCCCCAGCCAGCTCTTGCTTCCAGGTTGGCATTTCACTGGGATTTGTCCATAGATAAGCCGCAGCTGAATATAAGCCACACCACTGGGGTAGGCTGGATTCTTCAATGAAAAAGGTGCGGCTTATAATCGTGAAATTAGTGTAAATTTTGACCTTTCTTTTACCATAAGCCTTCACTTCTTGCCTTCAGTTTCAAAGTGAAGATGTCTTAGGAATTGGTGCCGTATGAATCTGGGGATCTTTTCTGCTGGCAGCTTTCAAACCTTCGAAGCAAAGAGGCTTAGACTTTAGCCTCTTTGCATTTTTAAAGCATTACAATTTGGAGGAAGCTGTTTGGCCTGGACAGTTATTGATTTATATTCCGTTCTTCAAACTACTGCAAACACAGAATTGTAGGATGGCAGGGAACAGGACCAGAAGGGCCCTTGAGAGCCAGCTGGCAGAGCCAGCACCAGGCAGTACACTGGACAATTTACAGTTGATGAAAATATTAATCAGTGCTGTTAAACATTCTTCTGTACTGTGCCCAATGTATCAGGAGTGAGTTTAAAAGAGATTTGTCAGGGATTGCTCCTAAGGGAGAGCGTGAGCTGAATTATACTTTTTTGTGGATGTGCTGACCCATAGTTGAGTATTTCTGATTTACATCCTGTAATTCTCTTTGACTTGCAAGTACTTCTGGAACACAGGTGAACAAAAAAGGCTCTGAAAAATTATTTACCATTCTCAACAGGAATAGTGATAGGCTCTTTCTGACCTAAGAGTGTTTGGTTCCCCTTCCTTCTGCAGTAACACAGGTTACACCTGCAAATACGCTGCTGAAATACACAAGTATGTGAGATACACAAGTTTGACTTTTGTAACTGATGCCAATCTTCTGCTGTGATGTCTGCTTTTTTGTCTCTAGGACCTTTCTCAGCTGCCCTTCACCCTTTAGCCCCTTTTAGAGGCTGCCCCTGACTTTAACTTCTGTCTGGACTGAGGAGGCAATTTCTCAAGATGTAGATGAGGAGCCAAGATTAATCCAATATTTATTTTGACAGAGATATATAACCCATGAATGCATTATACAGTCTAAAAACAACCTGCCTGAGCAATTAGCTCAGTAATCAGACATTTTAAAACAGTGGCAGAAGAGCAGAGCTATGGATTAGGATGCGTGATGATTTATGTTATTTAACAGAAGAGCATGCAGAATTTTAATTACAATCAGGAGATTTTAAATTTGCTGCAAGTACTCATGTGGGTTGCTAATGTGACAACCGTGGAACGACAAGGAGGGACCACACAAGGCGAGGCTTGAAAACTGGCAGATAGAAACACAGAGACTATTTCATTTCAGGCCTGCAAGGGAATGCATTTCTGAAATGAATATGTGACAAGAGGGAAGTATTGGATTTCTGTGTGAGGAGCTGACAAGGCAGACAAACAGCAGCCATGTATTATCTGTGACGATGGAAAGATCACATCACTTATAACCTTTGAAGCAACAGAAAACTGAACGCAGAATCATTTTATAAGGATCTAAGAGAGAACCGTCTTTTTTTTTTTCCCTTCCTGGTTATATATAGCTGTTAGAGAGAGCCCTGCTGAGTGGAAAATGGAGCATATGATCAAGGGCAGTCCAGTGAGTCAATTTACTGACTAATACTGTAGATTATCATGTCAAATATATAGCACCAGCAGGATGAACAATAATGAAGCCCAGTTTATTTCTTTCCTATAAAATGAAATGAAGATGTGATTGGAATTGTCTCACCTTGGATATATGAGCCAGATTCTCTTAATCATCCAAAACAAATTGCTTCATTCTTTATAGTGACTCTTATTTTAGGATCCATTCCAAAAATGGCAAGCTGAAACCATCTATTTAAATGTGTCAAACATGTTTAAAATATCCTCTAGACCACTGTCTCTTCAGGTGACGGTTCAATGGTCTCACACTTTGAAATACCTGCTCCTTTCAGACCCAAAGAAGGACTAACTCAGCCTTTCATCCTGTGTGAAGTAATCATTCAGCCAGCACCATGCAGAGACACTAAATGAACTCCAGAATCATCACTAAAACATAAACCCATGAAGCCAACAGGGCAAAACACTCGTGGAAAGCCCAGGTGGCCATTGAAGGGAGCCTTTCCTTGCCTGGTTTTCTATTTTCCTGCCTCAGAGTGTCAGTGAGCAATTTTGATGGGGGATATTGCCAATATTGTGCAGTCTCCTTGGGTCAAACTGTACACTGCCTGAAGAGAAGTTACACTTAAGCTACCTGGTAAAAATGCCACTCCAAGCAGAAAAAGATAATTTTAATTTAGCTGTACGATACCAGACTTGTGTTTCACTGCTTTCCAAGCTCCAGGTGAAAGTCTGATTGCCTTCAGGTCTGTCAAAATTCAAGTGTGAGCAAAAACTTAGGGAATTAGCATTTGAATTGCAAATCACTGCCATTCTTTTGAGGTTAAGAATTATAATCATTGTTATTGATTTCTAAAGTCCTTTGTCTAAGATTAGAGATGAGTAACTGAAGAGGCATTTACTAACTGTTTGCTAACAGTAAGTCACAAAGCCCAAATATTGCATGTCTGTTAAGTATAATTTCCTGAAACTGGTGAGTAAACTTTTACAGAAATTAGCAGGGTGTTACAAATTTAGCATATATAAGGAAAAGCAGATGGTACTGCTGTGATTGGACATGTCATTGGAGTATTCTGGAGCATGCCAAGTCTTTAATCTATTACTATTTGCATATACTACTACCACATTACTCAGTTTTCAGTAGACTGGAACAACCTGTGCTATGCACAAAAAACTATTTTTTATGAGCTTTAAACTTAGATTAAAAATGATATTTCATGTGCTGATTTTGTAGCCATCAGGATCATTTTCCAAAGCCTCCAAAAGGTTCATGTTGCATGTTCTGGGTGGTCAGAACCCAGTCACACATTGCTGCATGGGCCCCCATACTAAACTAATCTTTAGTTTTCCATGCCAGCAATGGGACAGGCTGTGTGTCATGAGCAGTAGATCAAATGAGAAGCATCACATTTCAAAATGATACTGAAAACTCAATTATCAGCTCTGAGGATATCCAAAAGCAGAAGATTTTAATTACAACAAAACAAAAAAAAACAACAACAACAAAAGAAAGCAAAACCTAGCTATTCTTAAAAAACAGAGGAACACCTCTCAGTTTAAATGTATTCTTGTCAAGGTTCTACTTTTATGGCTTGCCTTTTCTTTGGACGAAGATCACTTAGCTGCAAAGAGCAGAAAGGGCCAGAGCAGCTAGGACTTAAGGAAGGAACTGAATTTTTCAAGCAGAAGGTATAGGCCACATATAAGGAAAACAGTGAGAATGAAGCACCAAAGAGGAGGTAGGCAAAAACAGGTCTGAGAGTTAGTGAGGTAAAATGCTTCAGAGAAAAAAAAGTTTAAAAGCAGTTAAAAAGAGCAGAGACAGTTGCAGAGGTAAGGAGACAGGGTAGCAAAGACTAAGAGTAGATATCAACTTGCTGTGTTTCACATTAGGGGTTCTAAGGCCCCATGTTTCCAGCTCTGAGGACAACAAATCATTTTAATGCCCATTCTGACTGCACTGCATGTGTGGTGTCCTGCTGTGCAGTACTCAGGTTGTCACCAAACACCTCATCTTGTCTGATCCGGGCACAATGCCTGGTACCCATGAAGCTCTTGGATGTTCAGTGAAGCAGAAATCTATTCTGCCAGGTCTCCTGTCTCTTGGGGTGCTCCTGCTTTGCTTTGTTCTTTGGCTTATTGGCATGTTCTCTGAATGCCATCCTTCCCTGGTGTCACTCCTCAAAAGTAGAACCTCAGGGTCAGGAGGTTGTAGGCAGTCACAGTGAGTCCTGACCCATTCTCTGTTCCTCATGACAGGCTTATCATGACTGCAAACGCTGGTTTAGAATGACTCCAGGACATAACAATGAAACAAACAACATGCACATCTCAGGAAGGCTGCTGGCATAGCAACCCTTTACTTTTGTGTTATCCTTGTGTGCTTTCTTTTAGGTAAAGTAACTGGGCATTTCTTTGCCCGTTTTCCTTGATACTCTTGAACAAAACTTGAGTTCAAGTAAACATCTGAGATCTTTTCCCAAGAATATCTTTTCCAGTGCCGTAGCCACGCTTCCACTTTTCATCTGTCTGTGCCTCTCAGTGCTGACTTCTCTCATACACAGTGAAATCTCTTGTTTCAGGTTATCCTTTTAGCAGTTTTGCCAAGTAATAAAAGGCCTTCACCAGGAGATCTGTTGCTTAGTTACTGGCCTGGGCAGATGGTCCTGGAGAAATGCCAGCACCCCACCAAAGAGCCTGTTTATGGGCAGAGAGGATTGGGAAGGTTTAATGACCATTGCCTGTGTGTTCTGCATCCTTGCTCCTCAGAACTACTGCAAGGGAAAAGCTAGTGCAAAAGTTAGTATTTGAGAAGTTATAAAAAATTAATAATCGATAAATTCTCCAGAGAGCGCTCTTAATCTTAAAATAGAATAAAAACATTCTCACTAGGTGAACTTGCCATTAACTAATGCCTTCAGGGAATACATTAAAGGACCAGATTAAGTAGATGCCCACACTTATATGTAGGTACATATATCTGCATGGATGGATGGATGCAGATTGTGTGTGTAATACAGTAAAAGAAAAACTATTAAACCCATTCAAAATGAAATATTGTTTAATTTCCATTGTATGCATACTTCCAGTGATCTTCTAGAATTTGTGGACGCATTACTTATCAGATGAGAAAAAAACACCCCAACAATTCCATGCAGACATTGCACTGTCAAGTTGCTATAGCACTGAGCGTCATTGATTTTTACCTCATGAAGAATGTTTATTTTCCTGAGAATAAATAATATCAGAATCTTATAGAGCAACCCTCACAGAAGCAAATAAAAATTAAAATACAATGTCTAGAGGTGTAGCAAATTTCTAATACATTCAAACAGTCAAGATGTTTCTAAGATGCAACAATTTATTTTGCAAACAAGTTTGAAGGGCAGATAGCTGGTAACTTTTTTTTTTTAACCCAATGATGTTTTGGACCTGTGCAAGAATAGCTAGAGAAATCCAGATGGAGATCTTGACTAACAATGAGAAATAAATTATATGGAAGTCAGAAAAGGTAACTTGTGCAATAGAAGATAAGGAAATAAAATCAACCCCAATCATTATTTATTGAAAGCCTTGTATTAAGAACTGACAGCTGGAAAAGAAAGGCTTGTCCCCTCAGGAACAAAAAAACCCACACAAAACCAAAAACAAAGAAACAAACAAAAAAACCCCCTCCCCCAACCAAATTTATAAAAGTTGCATGTGAACACGTTAAGATTATTCAAATATTCTTGACTATTTTTTAGCTACGTAATTTAAATTATTAATGTAATTTGCAATATTTAATTTATTCTGTTCAGTATTTGCATAAATTAAATGCATGAATGTCTGAGAAAGCCCTGGTAAACTTTGCATCTGCTGGGGTTTGTTCTGGGTATTTGTTGTAGAAAATGTCTTGAAGGTGAGAACACACCACCAAAGAGGCAAAAAGCCTTTTCCTCTTGCTTCTCTTTGCGTATCTCCTTCCTGGCACCAAGCAGGAGAGCTCAGCAGGGTGTAGGGATGCCACAGGTCCCAGTGCTTCAAACCCATCCCTGCCTAGGCAGGGAGGACAGTGCCTGCAGGGTGGGCTGCACATCAGGAATGGGGCCGCTGAGACAATCAAAACCTGAGCAATAAAGCATCTCCAGTTCTGGAGCGCAAGCTGCATGAATCTGGTCATGAGTGCTGTTTATGGGCCCTGCATGGACATCTATTTCTGTTTTGATTTTGGCTGACTGACTAATGGGGCGCTCTGAGGTGGCACAGTCAAGGGCACAGGAGTGGTCTGGCCAAGTCTCCTAGAATAACCGTAGTTAAGGAAGAGGGCATTGAGAAATTTCATAAAATTGTGATAAAAATCGTCTTCCCCAAAGTACAGTAATTTTGCATCTATAAGGCGCACCAGATTATAAGGCGCACTTCCAGGTTGTCAACAAATTTCTGAACTTTGTCCATATATAAGGCACACTGGACCATAAGGCACACATTTTTTTTGCAGCGAGGATTGGCTGCCGGCTCTCGCTGCAGCTCTCATGGCTCACACTTCCAGGTTGGCAAATTTCCGAACTTTGTCCATATATAAGGCGCACTGGATTATAAGGCGCACTTCTGGGTTTTGATCAAAAATTTAGTCAAAAGGGTGTGCCTTATAGTCTCAAAATTACTGGATTCAAATCTGCTTTGAGAAAAGGTCCAGGGAACCTGATGGGAAAAATCCTGTGTAGAGGGTAGCTCAGATATTCCTGTCTGTGACTGGGGTATTTGAGCATGGCTGCTCCACATGTTGCTGTGGCAGTTCCTCCCTCCATGCCTGTCACCCATCTGGGTGCCCTTGTCCTGTGATATTGACCCTGCAGCAGGTTTCAGGGAGAGAAAATTGAATTGAAGTCTGAGGTTCAGGCTTGTTCACTGCTGAAAGGAGGAAGGTGAGAGTCTGCTCGTCTCTCCTGAGGTAGACATCTTGCAGAAAGCAAGAGAAAATGGAGTAAGTGAATTTTAGGTGTATTTCCATTGGTGTTTTAGGGTTTTGATCTTCTAAAATTTTAGCAAATGTAGTCTTGCTTTACATTGTTTAGTTTGATGTGCCCATTAAAAGCTATTCCATGTTCTAGCTGAAATAGTCACATATTTAAACACCAGCTTTGTATTTTACTCAGCCTTGCATGCAGCAGAATGAGCAGAAGTCAGTAGCCCTTTATCCAACAGATTTCTGATCAGAGCAGATTATCCTTCAAATCTAGGTCACCAATATGTATTTGATGTAAAACAGAGTAATGTGCCATTCCCATTGATAAATTGGCCAACCTCTCCTTTCTTTGGAGAGAGACTGGCAGAAGTTACCCAAAAGCAGTCAAGTCTCCAGACTTCACTGTCCAGAGAGAATTTAATATCCAGTCAAATTATACCTATAAGACTCACAGATCACTGTATCTGGATATTTTAAAGCATTACTTTAATTTAAAATAAAGTGAAACAAGAAACCAATCTGCTGTTTTTTAGGAGGAATGACTCTCTACTATAACATTTATGGTGCTTTGCAAAACACTAATTCACCTGGTTCTCCCCCCGCCTAAAATGAAAACATTCAATATATATATAACATTCAATTATATATAAAATTTGAAATGGAATAAGAATTTTTTATTAATTGTGTTTGCAAAATTTAGAGAGAGAAGCCTTTCTTTACTAAAGAAAAACTTTGCAAACCACTCACCCTTACCGACTGTATAATCTTCAATATTAAAGTAAGTTCTGAAAAATTTCAATTCTACTTATAGATATTTCAAGCCAGGAAAATATTTGTGCTCACAACATGTTTAAATTATGTTACTCTTTCAGTTGGATAATGTTCAATTCCTACTTGAAAAGGGCGAAGCCGCATTAACTACCATTTCATTATTGCATTAAGAACAGTTCACTTGCTGTTCTTACAGACTGTGTAAGTAAATCACTCATGCTTCAGAGATTTTTCTGCTACTAAACACAGGTTTCTAAAACAAACCTAAATTTGTCTATTGGAAACCCTCACCAAAGACAACAACGGCCAATTTCTCTTCCATTAATAAAATGTCTATTTATAATCCAGGGTCTGTTTTACTTAGATTCTATAAGGCATGAGGGTTCAAATGAGAGCAAAAGCAAACCCCAGTGAGCAGGAAAATCACTGCTAAGAGAGTCAGGAACGGGGTGAATGCCACTGTCAGGTGCAGAATGATGGGACCTGATGGAGTGTCATCCTACAGTAGGATTGGTCAGAGACTGTTTAGTCTTTGATTAAACATCTTGGTGAATAGTTAGGAAAAAACTGTATTTAAACCCTCTTCTAAGTATTTGATCTATACTTTGGGTAGGATTGCGATGAGAAGGTGTCGATTTTACATCACCTTCTGCTCCTCTGAAGTCTGGATTAAAAAGTGGGAATGGCATAGGTGAGTTGAGATCCAGAGCTTTTCAGGCTGAGAAGTTTTTCAGCATCCTGTGATATCACCTTCCAAACACAGCTTTTCCAAGATGAGGAGATCTCATCTTTTTTTTTTTTCTTATGCAAAAGAAAAGGCCTTCATCATCCTTTCTGGTCCTCTTTGTATTTTATCTTCTTCTGCTATGTCTTCACTGGGCTTGAATGACTACAAATACCTCTTGTGTCCAAAAACTGATCTCACTGTGAGCAGATAAAATGGCAGAATAGCATTTTCTGTTTTGTTTCCCAATTCCTGACTGCTGTTTAGCAGAGGATTAATGTCAAAATCATATATGCTGTCATTTCCCAAACTCAAAAATAAGGAAAAAACCAAAAACTATTTTGATCCCACTACCATCAATGTGTAATTAGGGTTATCTTCTGCAGAGTTTCACCTTGCACTTACCAACCTTGTATTTAATTTATGCAGTTTTGTTACTTAGTCACTCATCTTTTAGAATCCTTCTGGAAAGCCTGGCTTAGCTTTGTCTGCTTTGAATATCCTGTTTCACCTGTGCACCTTTCCCCTGGGAACCTTTGTCCCAGCTTATTAACAATTCAGTTCCTCTGAGTGGTTCTCACACAGATTCTTAGAGATCCCTTCCAGTGAATCCTCCATTATGAAACTGATCTTTTGCTCCTAAACTCCATTACTGCCTTTTAAACTGTTAATGTATGAAAGGACCTTCCCTCTCATCTCCTCACAACTGAATTGAATTGAATTTTGTAAGAGGCTTCTGAGAGGAACCAAAGGGGATTTGAAAGTCCAAATATGCTCCTCTGTTGAACTATCTTCATCCATGTGACTCCAGAGAACTGAAAGCATGTAAGCATGGCTGTCTGCAAAACCACTCCATGAATTATGTAAAGTACTGAGAGATGGGAGGTGTCTCAGAGCCATAAAGATGATTTAAGAATGAAATCTCCAAAGATATTTTGGTGTCCATTCCCTAATGATTCCATTTTGCCTTCAAGTCTGAATTGATTCTGGGTTTCTAACTTTGTGCTTATGAATACCAAAAGGAAAATTTCTCTGATGTTCTTTATCCTATGCCTTAAATTAATCATCTGTGTCCTTGAAATTTAATTAAACCAGATAGTATTTTAAATAGTTTTTCCACCATATGTTGGAAAAAGAGTAGCAAAATTAAAAGAATAAATCACATCAGAGAGTAAATTAAATACGCTGTTTGAAACCAGCCTCTCTCTCATTTTCCTCATTGTTAAAATTGAGTCGATGCTGACAATAAGCATTTCAAAGTGGTGAGGACCAAGCACTTCAAAATGCATTGTACAGAAAGCTGAGCATGGAAGGCATTGAATGGGCTAGATTTTCTAAAGTGTTTTCCCCACTTCTGATTGCTTTGGTGTAAAACCGGTCTTATGAAATGCAGTCTAGCCCTGATGGAGTAGAAATAAAAGCTTTTCAAAAATGAATAATGATAAAAGAAAACCTTTTCAGACGTATTACCCCCATTTATTTGTTTCTAACTGTGAAGCTAAGTCAAGAGAATTTAATGTCATCAATTTGTAAAGCACAAAAAAAAAATCACTAGATTCATAATACGTAATAAAAAAATGAGAAAAATATGTAGTTCTTGTTTAATGAAAATTGTTTAAACCAAAATCTAAGCTTGTTCATTGTGACATCATAAGACAGTAGTCACAAACTTACATTTTTGATAAAGCATCTATAGAAAGTATTTGCCAAATCTCAGGAAATATAATTAGCTTTCAATGGATAATTCTTCTATAATACTCAGGGTGTGAACATCTGAAAGAAAACTATCAAAACAACACTTTCCTCTTGGTATTAATTTCTTTTCTGTTTCTCCTCCTAGTTTATGACCCTTTTCCCTTTGCCTTAATCAAGGACAGATGGAGTTGTGACTCTGTATTATGTAACACCTAACTTCACATCCCTTCTGGAAGATAAAGTTAATAAGTTCAATAGCAGTGAATTCTGCCACTCCAGTTTATGTCCAGTGGCTTCCAGCCACCCTTTGATTTTGGTTTTAAAATCTAGAAACACTTAAATAGTCTGGGACCTATGGAAGTGAGATGATTTCCAGCTTAAAATTGATATGTTTAAATGTAGTCTGATTAAAATAATGATAGAGATATTTGAAAAGTCATTTGGACTATTTTATCAGTGACTAGTGAACAGGTTGAAGGCTGTCAATTTATGAGTTTCCATGGTAGATATGTCAGAGGATATGAACTCAATAGGACCTTGAGAATGCAGAGTGACTCTGCAAACTCACCAGGAGGTGCCTGAGGTAAGTTGTGCAGTATTTCACCAACCAGAGGAGGACATTTCCGTTACTTAAGGGAAAGCACTTAAGGTCTGTTCTTCATTTCCCAATTTTGAATTATAATTTTACAAATGGTTCTTTATCAAACAGTATAAATTTCTTTTTCTTTCTCTGTGACTATTCCCCCAAGTCCTTTATATGTAACAGGATGTTGGAAGATTATCTGAAATGTCAAATTGTAGTTTTGTCATAAGATTATGATGGTTTAGAGACAGATTTTTTTAACTACATCCATAATGCTAAAGTAAATCAGATTGAGGATTTTACTGTTCCTCTGGCCAGATATCAGCACATGGCTCATGGTGGCAGTGTGTGGCATCAGTCCCCAGTGGAGCAGATTTGCCTGGGAGAAAGCTTTTTGGTATGATCCACCCCAGAGTGAACTAACCCACAAGCAGCATGGACAATGAACTTGCAGATGTTGAGCTGATTCCCCAGCTCCCCTCAGCTGCGTGGAGGAAGCCTTTCTGTCCCCTCTGCTGCATTTTGGGTGGAACCAGTTTAGTGCCTCAGAGGGCTGAAAGGACACAAGCCCACTTCTGCAGTCTCATAGAAAAAGTATTCTCTTAGCACAGACACACGTGTCCTGATATCTCCAGGGTTTCCTTGTCAACTTTCAACACTATTGCCCAGTTTCAGTGGGAAGGGCAGAGATCTCACCACCCTGAGATCTTCCAGGTGATTTCTGGTCAGGTAGGGGAGCTCTGATGTGTCAGAGTGAAGCACATGCCAGACTACAAAGCTCCTTTGGCTCCTGGGGGATTTCACTGTTAAAAATCATATGGTGGTTATGGAGCTGTGGCATCTCCAGGACTGGAGGTGGGGCTGTAATGGCTCTGGTTTTCCTTGCTTCTGGTGGCACTTAAATGATCCCAGCAGCTGCAGCTTGGGTGTCCCTAGTGCTGTGTTTGTGTAAATGAATAATATCAGGCATGGTAACAAGTGGGTATAGCTAGACAATGCTATTCTCCTAATCGATTAGTTAGTCTTTGAAAAAGGTTTTTCTGATAAAAGTTTAAAAAACCCCACATAAACACACTTTGTTTTTTCCAAACAGCAAACAGCTCCGTGTGGGAAAACAGTAACAAACCAATCCAAAGTTTTGTTAGGGAGGAGGAGATTCAAATCTGTTCAAGCAGAGGGAAACTGAACACATATCACTCATACCCCAGGTGAATGCTATACCACTTGTACCCAGCGTAAACCTCATCTGCTGCAGTCCTAAATAAAAAACTAACGTGGGGACTGGACATGCTTTCCTCTGGCTTTTGTGAGAAAGAAGTGGCACAGGCAGCTACTGTCTGGGTGGGAAAAGCAGGGCTCTAACCCATTGGGAATAAATTTCTCCTTACAGTTGAGGATCAGGTGCTGAACACCTAAAAGTATTTAATTTAAACATCCCTGAACCTCATCTCAGATGGCTTCCCACTCAAGTTGCTACAGCGTAAGCTCAAAAGGAAGGCTGGGACATTGAAGATGAATTGCTCAGCCCCATGTGACAAAGCTGTGATCCACCAGGGCACAGTGGAAGTCAGGACTCTCCAAGCTTGCATTGAGCTCAGTGCTTTTTATTCTTCCCACAGATCTCTCAGGAGCAACAGAAATTACATTTTTTAAAAATGAATGAAGTACATATGGCAACACAGCTGCTGAAAATCTGTTACCCTTTTTAATCACCTCTCATGTCCTGGGCATGCATTTTATCCTTCAAACTCAGCAAAATGAAAAACACTGAGAGGAAGATATCTTCCTGTATTAATGGAGGACTTGGTAGTGTTATTAAGTCATTAAGTCATGCAAGGGAACCTTTCCTAATGAGGCTATCCAGAGCTTAGGTCTCAGCGGGTTCATCTTTAAAATACTTTACCTACCTATAATCACTAGGACAAGCAGGGTTTTCACAGATGTACTGTAAACTGCAAATAAAATTGAAAAAGGGGTAGATCATCCTTCTTTTTTTAATGATGGTGAACTTTTGAAATGAAAAGGCTGTAAGCCCTGGATAAGTGCTCAAACAGCCTTGCAATGATGCAATTTCCCACCTGTGTATGGATACACTGTAGAATAAACCTTCATGCTGGAGTGACAGGGTCTCCAAAGCACTGTTTGCTGCCTACCCTTCTTCCCTAAGCATTCAATGCCATAAGCAGTCAGAGTGACTATTTCTCATTTGGTAGCCTTGAATCACACTGCTGGTTATTCACCCTTGCGTGTCAGCTCCAAGGTAAGGAGAGCAAGTTGGGTGATATATTCAATTCCAGTCCTGGAGCTGTGGAGAGAGAAAAATGCTGCTATTGAAAGAGGTTCTTCTGTGAAGGGGCAGTGATTTACATCCTGAATAGGTGCAAATTATCCTCTCTTTCCACCCCCAAGTTCAACCAATATACTCATTATTCAATATCTTGCTGCTGTGATGCCTTTTTTCTTGCAGTTTTTGATTTTCTGTTATGTTCAGAAGGCTCTGGTTTGGTAAGAGACATGAGGGAGTGTTTCCAGTGAGGGATTGGGCTTGTTATCAGACCAAGGAGTGGTCATTTTCAGTCAACAGTGAAGCATCTGTCGGTCAAAGAAAAAGGTCTTAAACTAGAACAAGCTCCCAAACTTACAATTTATCCCTGCTGGAAAGGAAAAGAATAGAGCTGCTTTGTCTGTTGGTTTTGAATCTTTCATGGAGAGCTGCCAGCGACTGTTAACTTGTGTATTATTGTTCCATCAGACAGGAGAAACATCAGGGAGAATTTACCAGCACAGTCACAAGCCTTTCATCACACAGTTATTATAGTGATAAAGTTCAGTGGTAGTTACTCACCTCTCCAAAAACAAATCTCACCCACTCAGGCAAGAGAGAATGGATTTCTGCAGGGTGATGCTACATTAGCTCGTGGTGCTGCTACCACTAAATCCAAGTGCCCAGTACACTTTGAAGTGCTGATTGTCAGAACACTCCTGTGAGCAAGGAGGGATCATGACCTACCCCTGTTTTGTAGGCTTGAGATGGAGCTGTAAGGCTGTGAGCTTGAGCAATGGAAACACAGTGACATGAATTTGGGCCCCTGGATTATGGGTCATTCAATTCAGCCTGGCTGGAGCAGACACCCTGCTACCAACATGACAGTGTTTCCTCCCCACAGACAGCTCAAGGAGAGCAATATAAACCTGAGGAGTTAAATCTCTTCCCTGTAGGGCTGGGATAGAGCTTGCTGCTCAGGGCACTTCATTTAGACATAGCTACTAAAAAAATTAAATTTTAGATTCACAAACACCAGGAGTCATTTGACTTCCACATATTTTTACATGGGTTTTAACTTCTTGTTTGTCTTTAATATCTGGACTTTGCGCAACCAGGTAATTTTTGCTGAGGTGCTTTGGAGGGGTTCACCTCAACAACTCAACTACATGGCATGCTCAATAGACAGGTGAATTTTGTGTCTTATTTGTCCTCTCTGTCCTCCAGGAAGACGAAGTTACTCGTGACAGTCGATTCAATTTTAGTGGCTATGGCATGGGCCACTGCCTCCAAGTCAAGGACGGCACAGCAGTCAAGGCTACGCCACCCAACCCGCCTCCAGCACCGCCAAAGGATTCGGATTCCATCAAAAAGAAGTTTGTTGACCGTGCAAAAAGGATTGATACAATATCCCGTGCTGCGTTCCCACTCGCCTTCCTCATTTTCAACATCTTTTACTGGATTACGTACAAAATTATACGGCATGAGGACATTCACAAGAAATAGGCAACTCTGGTTCACCAGGACTTCTTAGCCAAAGTGATCCACATGTAAATAAACAGTGAAATGTCTTTCTGTCATATGGACTAAGGATTTCTTCCCCACTCCCCCAGAGAACACTGGAGAAAAAATTAGCAAAGAGGAAAAGAAGTGCAGCAGGAAAAGTGATTCCATGACAAAATATGCCGTAATACCAGTAAAGAGGCTCCCCCTGTGTACTCCTAGTGTGTTCTTCCAGATTCAGCATTGATCAGACATCTACAATTGGGGCCAAATTTGACCCAGCTTTATCACCAAGATATTACCTTTCAGAACAAAAGAGAATCAGAAAACAAACAATTCTCCTAAAGCATCTATCAAGAGACTGTGGTGGCTACAGTACAGTGAGTTGTAAGAGGACCAAAATTTTTCAGGATAATGTTGCCTTTCTGTTTGAAACAAGTCTACTGAGCTACATTCCATGACCATGTCTGTAGGTAGTGGTTTCACCAAGGAGTCCTTTTGTGAGTTGTAAATTATTTCTACTGATAGGGAAGAGGGGAAAAAAAGAAAAAAATTTATACTTTGCTAACCTTGTGGGTGTGCATTTTAATATTATGTTGCTTTACTAGAATTGTAATTTTGGGGTTGAACTTGTGTGTCATGTGATTTATTTGATAGTTGACACTCCAAAATCAGTGAAACTGCCCAGTTTATTTCTGTTGGGAGACAGTGCACTTATTTTATTTTATTTCTGCTGACTTTACATGCAACTTGAGGTGCCAAACTGTATTTTACCTATTGTGCTACCCTGTACCACACTACTTAGTAAGAACTTCTTTCCTCAAAGGTGTAGCTCAGTTTAGCATTGAGTTTCTATTAGCGCTCTCATTGTAGCTGCAGTCAATAGCTCTATAGGTAAACACAATTTGTTTACAGACCTCTAATTTATATCTTTACTCAAAGTGGCTATCATTTTAAATATCATTAATTAACCTAAGAATTTTAAAACTGTACTGTGATTTTCAGAACCTGTTACCTTTTGGTGCCGGATCTCCGTTATTCAAATCCTTGCTACATGTTTTAAAGTAGAAAATTTAAAAAAATTATTAAAAAAAAAAAAAAAAAAAAAAAGAAGAAAAAAAAAAAGATGGTATTTTTGCTTACATGGAAGAAGACAACCTGTAACATAAGATGAGTAAAACATTAAAATTTTACACTTGCTGTAAAAGAGTTTATTAAAAAAAGGTATTTGTTCAATTTCAATAAAGCTAAATGTGGTACTCATGTTTCTTCACTCTCTTCTTCATTTGCAGCAACAGCAGCAGCAGCAGCAGGGCTGTTCGTGCCACAGCCCAGCTCTTCCACTGCTCTGTCAGCACAAAGAGGGTGAAAAGCAGCCTTCTGCTGACATGACTTAGCACACTAAATTTTTCAATCTATCCTGCAGCAAAGGGACGATTGCAGCCCCTGGGAGTACGCCAAGGACTGTCAGAAGTGTGTGTGGGATCTGATGGGAGCATTTGTAGAACATTTGTGTGTTGAGTGCTGAGTGCTGAGCCAGGCCTAGGGGAGGAGGGATGCTGCTCCCCTCTCACACCATCCCTGCACAGCAAGAAATGCAGCCCAGCTTTCCAGGTGCTGTGCCTGGCTTGGGAGCGTCCTGAACTTTCTTCACCACTGTGGTGAGCTGAAGGACATGCTGAGATGGCCTGTGCCAACTCTCTCTTGTAGACATGGGAATGACCAATAGTTTAAAAGAAAATTAAAAACTGAATTCAGTTTTCTGGCCTTCCCTTGTGAGGCCCAAATACACACACTGTAGCTGCTCAATACATTTTTTCTCACTCCCTAATGAGATGTGGTACTGAGTCATACTGAACCTTCAGCACCTCTCTGTTTTTGCTCCTGGACCAACTGCTGCTGAGAGAATACATGTTCCACAGCCTGTCTGAGCCTGTATTTATGTGATGATGTGTCTGTATCTGTGTTCCTATCACTCTCCACATGGCTGTGTGTAGAACCAGGCTGTGTGTAGAACCTCCAGAACAGGGGAGGTAATCTGGAGTTTGTGACAACTCTGATTCCTGAAGAATAAATTGGTGACAAAAAGCCAGTCATGCATTTCATCTTCCCATACCCTCCACAGCTTTGCAGACCCTTCTGTTGCTTAAACTTCTGATGGACTGGCACCATCACCTCTACCTTGGGGTTGAGACTGTGGATCCAGATGTGACTGACAGTCCCGAGAAGAGTAACAAGTGAGAACTGAAAAAGCTCTCCAAACTATTCTGCTGTTAAAAACAAGCTTTTGATGCAAATTCAAGTATCATGATATTTGCAATTTTTATAGTATCGTATTTTCTTCTTTCCTTTTTGAAGTGGAACAGTGTTTGATTACAGAGAGGGTAGTAGAAGAAAACCCCAGCACAACGCTAGCACCATGAACTGCAGCAGGGTGAGGGTAGCCAGCTGTAAACCATGTTTGTCTGGGAATTTAGGAGCCTTCACTGGTACATAAACATTCAGACCTCACTTTTATTAACCCCTTGTTCCAAAAACATGTTCATGTTCAAAATGAAGGTGTAACGCCAGCATTAATCAGGACTAATCCTCAGTGCCCAGATGAGTTGCAGAGATTCTCATGGATGTCAGAGCCTACTGCTCACAGCTGCCCCAAATGACTGCAGACCACTGCAACAGGAATGCAAACCTACTCTCAGCTGATGGATATCTTTATGTCCCTTTTTGTGGTGAAGCTCATGTGCCTCCAGCTTCCACATGACAAATTCAGCTGCACTCTTTGCAGTGCTTGGCTATTAGCATTTATTAAATAGCTCACTGAAATACCTTGCTGATCAGAACTGAGGTTTGCTGACAGTATCCACAGGAAGATTGCTCTGCTGTTGCTTTCTATATAAACTTTGGTCCAGTCATGAGGACAATCAGGGCACAAAATGTGAATAGGTCTCTCTTTTGAAGACAGAATTTACAGCTACATGACAATTAGTCAATTAGTCATGAATACTGAAATTATCTAACTAAATTTTGGAAACAAACAATGTATGCAAGGCTCACCAAGCATGACAATTAGGAATGGTCACATGATACAGAAAAGTTGCACCTGCTGGCTAGTGGTCTGTGAACCCTCTGACAGAGATGGTTTGACACTGGTCATCTATTAAAGAACCTTCTCTCAAAAACGTGGCTGGCACCAGAAACTGGTTGAGAAACAGCCTGCAGATAAAACACCAGTTAACAAGGATAGCAGGACACAACTTTCCTAAACAAATTCTCAGTAGGGTTAACAGAGAAAAAAGACAAAAAAATTATCACCTTGAACCCTGGCAGGCAGCAGAATTAAATAGTGAAGCAGTTTTATTTCAAGACACCATTGCAAGAGGAAAAAGAATGGCTTAGAAAACAACTTCCAGACAAATAGCATTTCTGAAACAGGAGACACATCAGGATGGAAGGAAAGAGACCCAGGATTAATTCTGAAGATATTTCACACATATCAGAAAGCCTGCATGCTACAATTCTAGCTGGTAAAATAAAACTAAACCCTAGGGCAGTAAACTACTTGCTTCTAGTTATAAGACAATTATGATGACTTCCACCTTACCAAGAAAGCTTAAAAAACTTTAAGCATGTATTTAAAGGATGCACCATCAGGTCAGGCCACTGGCATCCTGTTGTTACAGGCTGGCCTGAGTGATTTAGTATCCAGGGGGAATGTTTAGCCATCTCTCACCACATAGATGCTGTCAGGTGCTGTGATAAAGCCTAACTGATAAAAGAGATCTTTAAAAAAAAACCTGATTACATCAGGAGGAAAGTGAAAAATAAAAAGAAACAACTGCAATACAAAATGTGAGATCTCTGTTATTCTTTCCTGTTTTGGTTTTTTTTCTCTCCTTATTTCTTTAGGTGGCAGAGCCATCACTTGTGATGCACTGAATCAAATGTGTTGTAGCAATAGAAGATTTTGGAGTATCCAATATGAGACATCAGCAATTCATAACTGCTGGAGGACAACTCCCTTTGGGATATGCAATAACACTGGGGTCAGATTTTTTCATGTGCTGCAGAGGTGAGGAGTAAGAGTGAACTTCCTCCACAGACACTGAGATTTTTCTCACTTTGATTCCCTTTTTTCCCAGCATGAGATGCTGAAAGCAATAGGAAAGAGCCGATGGAAAAATAATGTTTGTCTACTGCAGACTGAACTAGTGCAGCTCTTCATCTTTCTACAAACCTGCCTGATATAGGTGGCTCAGGAGCTGCTGCCCAAACATGAGGCACCAGCCCAAACTTGCAGCTCTTTGTAGCTGATGTCACTGAAAATATTGTGGAAGAATCTGAACTAGTCTTTGAGATTACAGACATGGGCTTTTCCTGGGAAGGGCTTTAATTGGGGTGAATTGGTGTCTTTGCCTCAAACACAGGATTCTGCATCTACACCTGGAAGTCACAGTTCATGAACTGATTCAAAAGATGTGACTCAGTCCAATAGTGTAATTTCTTATTTAGAAACATATTTCTAAATACATGAAGAAATATATTTAATGTGTGGTTATAAAAGTATATGTACAGCTTTCTTATTCATTTAAAATTAGAACACAGAAACGAACAAAGAAACAATTTTTTTTTACAAAGATTAGCTTTATATTACACAGAGAAATATGAAAATAATTTTATTTAATATATTAATTTTTATTAGTTATAATGTAGTATCTGTGGAAAATTATCTTCTGCCAGACTTTGAAAGTAATTAATTCTAATGATTTTTGACATAGAAATTTGTGTTTTAAAATATTTTGGAAAACTAGAAAACTAAAGCCAAGGCTGCCTGAAGAAACTTCTGCCTGGGAAAATACTGTAAGCAAGAATAGTAGTGAATACCAGAGATCCTGATGACATTTTACTTGTCTAAAAATGGGATTTTACTGGGACAAATTATAGAATGTCCTCTGTAGTCATCTGAACAGCTGTACAGCTGATTCAAAACCAGCTCCTTCATATCACCACAAGGCTTGAGTCTGATGTCCAGCAGAGTGGGTTCCTGTTGTGAGGATGGTGGACAGTGTGTACCATCCTAGGAAGATGTTTTTCCACAGGAAAAACAACAAGATCCCTGAGAGTGCACACAGGAAGTATATTCCATAGCAGTGCTTAATGAAAATGCTTTAGGCAGAGCAGTTGAAGGACTCACAGATTTCCACCTTTGCTTTGATTTGGCACTAATCTCTTTTCCCTAAGGTGATGAAGAGTGCTGTCCTTGACACCACAGGGTCAGCCCTCTGTCTGGACATGTTTGGAAATCACATATTTATCACCTGGCTTCTGGAGAATGAATACAGTAATTTCACGATTATAAGCCACACCTTTTTCATTGAAGAATCCAGCCTACCCCAGTAGTGTGGCTTATTTTCAGGTGCAGCTTATTTATGGACAAATCCCGTGGTCTACCCAGTTACCGGGAGATGCAGCTTATAATCAGGTGCAGCTTATAATTGTGAAATTACTGTACTTTCCCTGTTTTCCCTTTAATACAAAAAGAGAAAAGAGCTATGCCAGTGTATGAAACACTGTGGAACCAGAGACCCTTTAGCAGGGTTTTCCAGTGAAAAAATGAGAGCACTAATGAATTGATTCACACTGGAGACACTACCTCCTCCTCTCTCTGCATTGTCAGGCAGAGATGTTACGAAAAGGCATGGGAGTCTGGCAGTGAACAAGCTGCCAATGCGTGGTTAAAGTTTTCCTCTTAGCCACTGCTGGAGTTCAAAAGGGCTGCAGGTACGGTTGCATTTGGGGGAGACCAAGGAGAGCAGCATGGACAAATGCCTGTGATGAGCTAATTAACCTTTACAGAAGGAGAATGAGAGCATTTTTCCTGTAATAAGCTAATGGGGAAAGATGAGGGACATAATCAATGAGGCTCCTCACAGGGGTCTTCCAAAGGTGCTCTTCAGAGGAGGGGTGAAGAGCAGGGCTGTTACTGAGTCATTAGCTTAAAAAGCAAGAGCTGAAAGGGCTGCTTGCTGCAGGAAAATTGGGTTCCCCTTCCACATGTATTACATTACATGTAATAGGGCTTTGAAAGCATGTTTTCTGCTTGGGAGAATATCACAATTTTCCACTAATCCATGAAAGAAGCAAAGCTAAAAAAAAGAAAAAGTATCTTTTTCCTGACAATTTTCATTATAGTAGCTCAAGCCAAAACCAAGAGAAACTTTTATGCTGACCTCGCTTGTAAGCCAAGCTGTTACAGGTCGGTGGTGAAAGTTTCAATATGGGCAGGGTCTCAGCCTCCATCTCAGCTGTCTGCTGTTGTGGCTAATTTGCTTCTCGCTTTGGAGCCCCATGACTTTGTTTTCTTGAATTACCACAATGAGAGGTTTTATCACTGACCCTTCTGGTTTTGCAAGTGCAGCAAATTAGGTCAAAACTGAAGAACTTGCTAAAGAACATTTAGAATTTCAATGAAATTTTCCTCTCATCAGAATCTGTGTGTATAATAGTCTTTTAAAGGCCTTTTCAAAAGGACATTGGCAGAGGCTAAAGAGCATTTTAATGTTTCCTTTGATTTATTAACACTAGCTCAGGTTTTAATTTGCAGAAAAGAAGTGCTCCATTAATACCCACAGTAACATCTCGCATTAAACATCCTAGGTGTGACCTAATCTATTTTTGAAGGAACTTATTCCATGCATTGGTTGACTTATTCCAGGCATCATCAAGGCTGAAAACACGAGCCCTGTTCCTGACATGCAGCAAGGTTTCCTTGAACAGCTGCACTGTTATTCTCTCTGTAGTTTTCTGCAATAATATCAGTGGGCAGGATTTCTTTTATGGCACTTTAGGAAACAAAGGAGGATATTTTATCATAAGGGAAATTTGCATATTTGCTGCTATAATAGTAGAGAAAATTTCACTGGAAATTGATAGCTTCTGCAAATTGTAAAGCTTGTATTGCATTTGTGCACACACACACACACACATTCCTTTCACTTTGCTTCCCTCAGTCTTATTGCAGTATTTCTTTGGCTGATGTCCCTGAAATTTTCATCTGCTGCACAGTGCTAGCTAGAGGGTAGCACAAATAAATATCTACCTTCTTTTTCTCTGACCTAGATGTGGAAAAGGTCCAATAGTTATCTTTAGCCTGATTAATCTAAGTCTGATCTGCTAATATGCTGCCATGGATTAAATATATATATGTCATCTGAAATAGCTGAGGCACAGCTCAGACATCCTGTAAATGGCAGTGCTGGGTTTTGCTAAGCAGGCACTCTGCCCAGTGCTCTCTGATGAGGTTTCTGGGTCACATCTGAAGACTTCAGCAGCAAATGTGATTGTGGTTGCTACTGATGGACATCTTTCCTGCAACTTAAAATTCGAACTGATATTAATAAATCACAAGGGAAACATTTACTAAAAAGGGAGGATTCTTTTACCTCTCCCTCTGCATGGTGCTAGCACAAAGCCACAAAATGCAGAACATCAGAAGCCCTCTTTGCAGCTGGGGAGGGTCTCCATGCCCTGGTGCCTAGGGAAGCAATCCCAAGCTCCCAGACATCCCACAGGGCACAGAGGGGCTGCCTTGCAGCAACACAAAGGTCAGGGGGCATCCAGACTACACTATCAGCAATGTTCATCCTTGGAGAAGCCCAAGAAGAGGCTGCTTTACAAGTGCTTTATTCTCCTCACCACAGCTTGATCAAATTGTCTTTTCAAGCTCGCCCTAGCCCCAATGTTCACACTTCTGTTTTCAAGCTGTGGTTAGGTGACCACATGGTTACACACTGGTGCCTTTTACAGCTGCCTCATGCACATCTCACATCTGGCCACTCCCTGGGGTGCTCTAGCTGCCCTCCTGTTTCTCTAGCTGTTGTCCATTCAGGAGAAGAAGTGAGCCAGATCCTCTGTAAATAATGATTTTTTTTATTTGATGGAGAAAGAGACCCACTTGTGAACTCCAAGCTACACAGAGAGCTGCTCCCAGCTCAGCCATACAGGGTTGGGAGGTTCCCTGTGAGCTAATGAAAGGGCAAGAGGGCTCAGGACTGTGTGTGAGGAAATAAAAAAACAAACAAACAAAAACAAAAACTCAAACCAACAAATGAAACCAAATAAAAAGAAATGTGCACAGTAATTTCACAAATATAAGCTGCACCTAATTATAAGCCACACCTCCTGGTAGCTGGGCAGATCACGGAATTTGTCCATATATAAACCGCACCCGAATATCAGCCGCACTTTTTTTTTTTTTTAAAAAGCAGGATCCATGTGTAACAAAGTAACAAATTAGTAACAGAATTGATGCCAGCTGGGTTTGGTGTTAGGTGCTCAAGTTGCAAACAGTTTTCATAGACCAGGGAAGCCTTTAAATGCAGCCCCAGGTGCCCTCCCCGGCCGGCTCTTACTTTTGGGTTGGCATTTCACTGGGATTTGTCCATAAATAAGCCTCACCTGATGATTAGCTGCACTACTGGGATAGGCTGGATTCTTCAATGAAAAAGGTGTGGCTTATAATCATGAAATTACTGTAATTGGAAAGCAAAGGGAAACAGGTTTAGGAGATATCTCAATAAAGATCAGAGACTTCAAGAAAGCCCTAACAGCAAAAGGAGAATTGAAAACAGAGACAAAGGATCCCCTTGCTCATTTCAGTGGTGATTGAGTAAGACAAGCAGATCACCACCTTTCCAAGGATATTGTCACCAATTGCTGTTTTTAATGAAAATTGCCTGGCAGATCCCCAGTATCAGCTACTCTCTCAGAGGGGCTTTTCTATTATTAGGACAGTCGGCTGGGAGAATGGCCAAGGTTTATATTTTCTCCATTACCAGCTAGCTTTAATGGTACTGGAGAGCATCTTTGATTTGTGGAAGTACAACTGCAGCCTTTGGACGCTGTTGCAATATTCCTCTGTTTCAAGAAGGTCAGCACTGGCCCCTCAAACAAAATTAAAATTCTTGGCTGAAATAATGAAAAATCAAGGTGTGAATGACCTTAAGGACTGCAAGATCTACTTTAGTCTCAAAGGGACTGGCTGAAGATGAAATAATGGTGTGTGCCCTGGAACCTCCTCTTAGTCCTGCTCTGTCTTACAGCAAACTTTTTGTCATGCACAACATTTTCTCAATTCTATATCCTCATATGAAAAAAAATCATTTTCTCCCCACAAAATGTTGCATCATCTTTGCTAACTTATCCTGTCTCATGGGGGTTTACAAAAGAAATTGCTAAATTTTAAAACTACAAAGTCATTCAGCAAATAAAGGGTTTGCCACAGAAAGCACCATTCTTTTTGGTGTGGAATATACAGGTGTTTATCCGAGCTATAGAGCATACTTGGTTGAAAAGTTCCTGAAACCCCATTGTTCTTGCTAATTCCTGTAGAATTGTTATTTTCTAAACTACTGCATCTCTGTTCCAGAATAGTGGCTTACTGGGAGATTTTTTTTTTCTCTTTTTTAATTATATGTTTCCAATTATGATCACTGGGCTTCAAGGACAAAGGATTTTTTTAATATTATGCTTTTCATGCATCATTGGAGCACCTAAAGAGCTTCCAGCAGATTCAGAAAATCAGGCTGCCTGTACTGAATGAATTCTTCAAAAACAGTGATATTATTAGCTCTTCTGTGTCATTGAACAGACAACCTAAATGCTAAAACCAGAAATTTCATTAAAGATTAAAGAAATATCATTTCACGTTTCACCTGCTCCATTAATATCAAATATGAATTCTATCTTTCATGACACAAGTGAAGTGCAGTGTAAGATTTCAGATATACCATTATTTAATCTCTTTCTGAGAAAGCAAAAAAATGTTCAAAATCCTTGAAGAGCTGTGTCTGAGCACAACAATTTGGCTTTGTCTGACCATTTTAAGTCACTAAAGAATATCTTGGCCTTGTGATTTTTCAATAGCTCCTGTTCTTCATGCACCACTTGAAATATGTTAATGGAGACATAACTTGCAGGAAATGCCAAGCACTTATTCTAGAAGTGTAAGGCCTCCAAAGACTTCTCTCTTGGAATACCCAAGATGTGAGGCACTCAGAATCCTTAAGTGCTTTTGGAAATCTCAGTCTTAAATATTATGATCAAACTTCTTTTGCCTGGAGTTTTTCCTGGTCACTTACTTGCAGCTCCATCTTTTCTTTCTTCTCACAAAGAGTAGTTTCTGAGCAGACTCCTTCCTGGCCTTTTCACTAGAGGCCAAAACCCCTGGGGACATGGTGAGCTGTATTTTATATCTCTGCAGTACTGTAGAAGCTGCCTTAACAGGAAAAAGAAAAGCTGGAAAAGATACCTGTCAGACATTTTTCTAAGAGCAACATCCTAGCAAAAAGGAAGTTCAGAAGGTCATTCCACCATGTTAACATTCCCCATATACCTTACAGCAGAAGATTAAAAAAGGACACCAATATCTTCCCAGAAAACACATCCCCATTATTTCTGAATAATTTTCAGCAGAGGCTTTCAGAAGATTATCAGTTTTCAAAAGAGTAACTCTCCCACAAGCAGAGTGTGGATCTCAGTTCTGTCACCTTCTTGGAACTATGTATGTATATATATATATATATATATATACATATATATATATGTCACATCAGTTCCATTGTCCTCTAGCAGGAGCCATGGGGTGCTCTAGCATGATTCTCCATGTCATTTTTTGTACTTTCCCTGTGTTTTGGATCCCTGCTTTTTGCAGTGGCACATCCTGGTGTCAGCATGGGGCAGGCCATGGGGCTTTGCACAGCAGAGAGGATGAGCCCTCTCTGGGGAGAACAGGAAATCTCCTGACAGCACCATCACGCTTTTGGCGTGACTGAGGTTTCCGCAGCACCCCTCTGGACATCAGCACAGGCAGGACTCCTCAGCCAGCTTTTCCCTACAGATATCCTTGTCCTGGCTATTGCAGAGCTGTACAGCTTTCTTCTTCATGTGCCAGACATTGAGTCTCTATTTTAAGAAAAGAACAGCACTAATAAATAAAATGGAAAAATGGTTACAAGCATGCATTTTTATGAAGCTACAGCCCCAGGGCAGCTTTACAGAGACTGTCTCTGGAGTGCCAGGAGTGGTTTTTAATCTCCACTGTGCTTTGGGAAGTGGTTGCCAACCCGTGGCTGTGTCGGGCCTGACAGGTCTTCTCCTGCTTCTCCTCACTATCCTGGCCCAGAATATGTCTGACACTACCGTGCTCAGACACCTGGGCGTGTGTCAGATATCTCCATCTGCTTTTGCTCCAGCCTTCCCTGGGCCAGGGTAGAGCTGAGCTTATGGGTGCTGGCCCTTATTTAGTTTCAGCTTTCCTTCACAAGGTAGGTGAAACACTAATCTTAAAGAAATTAGGATTTTAATTAAAAGTTAGGAGAAAATGGGCTTGAGTAAGTTACCTGAAACTTAAATAATTGATTGCCTGTCAATTTATGTTTGCTCAGCTGTGCTTGTGTCTTGGGTTACAATACAGAACGTGATAAAAGGTATCTATTCTATCACCATCTGTTGAGGGTGGGGTTTTGTTTCTTTGTAGTACTGTATTTCTATTTTAATTTCCCTAGTAAAGAACTGTTATCCTTAATTCCCATATCTTTGCCTGGTAGCCCCTTAATTTCAAAATTATAATAATTTGGAGGGAGGAGGTTTACATTCTCCATCTCAAAGAGGGGCTCCTGCCTTTCTTAGCAGATACCTGTCCTCCAAACCAGGACAGCTTGCAGTGGGAAAGGATGAAACTGGTAGGTAGGTCTAAAGAGCACACACAATTGCAACCAGAAACTTTGCAAAATTGGAGTTGCCCCAAAAGCCATTTGTATTGTCATTAACAGAAAAGGTTGCGAGTTCAGGGCGAGGAAGACTTGCCTTACTTCCTCCTTTTAAGACCCCTCCCCACAAAAACGACCCCAGACTTAATTCAAGAAGCCAACCACGCATGCTTAATAGATATTCAAGCTAATTACCATAGAAAGCAGGGGATGGGAGGGGCTGGTATTATGAATATGTATTTGTCTGAACCTTTTGTCAATAAATAGACTCTGTGACCATCTGTAATTTTGCAGTGCGTATTAGGGGGCTACCCCACGCTGCTGCCCAGCGCTGAATAAACATACACTTTGTAACTTTAAATTGTTAGAGAATCTTTTGTCTGTCACAGCTGAGTATTGATATTAGACCAATACTCCTACTTTGGTAAATGGGGTGCCCAGCCAGCCTGGGCACAGCACTCCCCCTGTCCCTCCCCAGCTGGGCAGCCCAGGGGCAGGGCAGTTGGCCCGAGGTGCTCCCAGCTGCTCTGGACACATGGCTCGCAGTCGCCAGGCAGTTCAGGCAGCACTGCCAAACCCGCAGTGACAGGTTATTGGGCTCCTACAAACATTAATGCAATGTTTACTGCTCGCACTGAAGTGCCACATGGGCTGCAAGCTGTTTGCTCTTGGCTGAGAGCTCGGAGGGAGACAACCCCAGCTGCTGGGTGAGCAGGGACTTCTTCCCTGGCTGCCGAGCAAGCAGGACAAGAGCATGTTTGCTTTTTGTTTGTAGAAAATTCCTGGCATGGATGCATCAACTTGACTTCAGCTTTTTACAGAAATCTCTTTCCTCTAGGCATGAGGCAAAGCTTTACAGATGAAAACACGGTCAAATGTACAGTGTTGAAAAAACCCCAAGCAGATCCCATCTCCCTGACATTGCAAGGAGCACAGGGCTTTTCCCATGATCGATTTTCCCAGTTGATCCTGAATAGACACAAGCATTCCTGCAGCAGCAAATGGCCTCCACAACATTGCTCCTAGTTAGATTCTCCTGGCTAACCTTCAAATCCTTTCACAAAGATTCCTGATATTCTCACTGCCCTGCCAAAAAGATTGCTGGGGATTTGCAAAGCTCTGGTGAGCTGAGCAGACAGAGGAGAGCAAGTGCAGCTGAGTTGGTCCCAACTTACTTCTCAGCCCACTAATTAATCAGCAATGCAAACAAGTGGAAATCAAACAGCTCCTATTGGAAGAGGGCTGTGAGCAAACCTAAATTATTTCGGAAAGAGATTCCCTTCAGAGCCCCCTGTTTCCCTGAGAGAAAGCAAGCTGAAGAATTGTAATGGAAGGAAAGCTTCCTATTGTGTTTTCTAGGCTGAGGCTGCTATCATTCAAAAACACAAATTTGAGGTTATCATCCAGAAATTTTTTTACAATCCCTCAAATAATCTTTTAAATCCTCCTACAAACTAATATTATCCTTCAAGAATGTATCAGCAGAAAAAAATTACCAGCATTGAAATATTTTAGGACTAATATATTTAACCTTCAGGAGTAGTATGGCAGTCATTAAAGAGAACTGAATTCATATTTTGGTAGTCTGAAAAGTTTACATTAAATATTTTGGTTTAAAACTTTTTAACCTGCTGGTCTGGCAAGATTAAGTCACAGGAAACATTATGGATGGGAGCAACCTGCTCAAAATATGTCTCCAAGCAGGCTTAACCTCACTGATTCAATAATAGTGGCAAGTTCAAGCAATTCAATACTGGTACAAGCTCAATCACAGTAACAGCAGCAGTGTAGACAGAGCAGCAATAATCTCTGTGCTGTTCTCCAGGCAGCCAAGCTCTCAGTGACTCAAACAGCCTGAAGTTACGAGATCATGGGTTTCAGTGCATTGTTGTCATGATTCCCTGATTATTCCCAGGTGTATAAAGCATCAGGGAGTTGTCTCCTTCTTGGGCAATGTACAGGATCCATTTGAATAATCCCAATTTCAACTACAGTACTTTCACAATTAGAAGCCACACCTGATTATAAGCTGTACCTCCCGGTAGCCAGGTAGACCACGGGATTTGTCCATATATAAACCGTGCCTGAATATAAACCGTGTAACAAAGTAACAAATTAGTAGCAGAATCACTGCCTGCTGGGTTTGGTGTCAGGTGCTCAAGTTGCAAACAGTTTTCATAGACCAGCAAAGCCTTTAAAGGCAGCCCCAGGCACCCTCCCCAGCCGGCTCTCACTTCCAGGTTTGGCATTTCACTGGGATTTGTCCATAGATAAGCTGCACCTGAATATAAGCCGCACTACTGGGGTAGGCTGGATTCTTCACTTCAATGAAAAAGGTGCAGCTTATAATAGTGAAATTACTGTACAATCCTTATTTAGGGCCTCTTCTCATGTCAGGGCCTGGTACTGTGTCCTTCTGTACTTCAAAGGCTGGAGGATGGTAGAGATGCTTCCAGGAGTGTCTCTTTCCCTCCTGAGAAGGCTCCCCTGTTCTGCTGTAGAAATTAGTATTTGGGTATAGAGGAAAAGTAAAACAGCCTCTGAGGGTTATAAATAGGTAGTCTGGAAGGTATAATTTATGTATGGGGAATTCGTGCATAGACGTTAATTTCAGGTCAATACCTGACCTCCTTTTAATTCAAAAAGCATCCCCCTCGTTGGTATTTCAGTGAGATATGTTGGAGAGAACCCAGAACCTCCTTTATGCTGGCCGTCCTTTGGAGAATGGCTAGAAGGACAAACAGGCATTCTGAAATGCTGTTGGACTTTTTCTATGGAGCCACTGTCAAAGCACACATTTTCATAATTGATCTAGGAGACTGAATTCTTTCCTTTACCACTCGAATCTGTATAACTCTCTGCAGATCTGGCCAAATTCAACTTTTGTAATTACATTTTCCAAAGCATAGTAAGTTTAAATCAATAATTAAACAAAAATTAGTTAGCACTTTTGATTTACTTTGCATTTTTTAATGTAGACTTACTGAAAGCTGACATGATTTATGGATATCTCCTTCAAGCATGTATGGTACAAGCTATAATTTAAATGAACTGGAAAAAAAGATTACTTCTGTAAGTTGAATCAATATGTCATGAATTGGCATACAGCTTTAAGCAGGGCAAATAAAATTAAGGTAGTTATAGATCCTAGAGTACAAGGTGATGGCTGTGTTCTCCAAACCTCAACATTTGCACCTTCATGAGTGCCGAAGAGTGGAACGGGTCTGGGTAACTCAGTGGGATGCCTTTATTTTGTGAAATAAGAATCATTACCTTGTGGTCTAAGTCTGAGTTGCTCTGAGGGACTTTATTTAAAAATCTAATACATGTTTTCTCCCCAGAGAAATATAGAGTTTGCATGGGTTAGGACGCTTTTCTGTTCACAAATGAATATTTTTCTTTTTCCTTTCATATTTAGAGCAAGGTACTTCAGAGTGGTTGGCTCTGAAGAGCTTGATAAAGCAATGGCATAGATTACTCAAATTTTTCACACAGTTGTATCTTACTGAAAATGAGCACTTAGCCATGCCTGAAGAAACTAAATCATAACTTATCCAATGGATTATCAGTATTTACATTTGGTTTGTTATAAGCATACTCAGGGACAGTTAAATGGTATATGGCTTCTTAATTTAGGCTACCTATGATAAAATCCAAGGTGCATACTGTGATCTTAAATGTAGTGGACAGGTATGATAAAAATGCACTGAAACCCATGGTCTGGTAACTTCAAGCTGTCTGAGCCATCTGAGAGCCTGGCTGCCTGGAGAACAGCACAGAGATTATTGCTGCTCCATCTGCACTGCTGCTGTTCCTGTGATTGAGCTTGTACCAGTATTGAATTGCTTGAACTTGCCCCTATTATTGAATCAGTGAGGTTAAGTCTGCTTGGATATGCCAGCAAATAGAGCAATCACAGCTGTGGCTGAAATTTAGGCATAAACTTTGTGGGTTCAAGGGTGGTAATCTGTGATGATTTTTCCTCTGAATGATTTGCACAGTGATGCCTTCTTGGTCTGGTTGTGACTGCCCTTCTAGACTCATCACTGTGGGCCAGTCCAGGTCCCAGGCTCTGCACACCAAGGGATTTCCATTCTTCATTTCTGCAAACAACATTCACAAAAGCCCAGTGTTAAATGATGACAGTGAAGTCCACCTGCCATGGAGGGTACCTTCATATGTAAAGACAGGAAGGAGAAATCCTGAAGAGAGTCCACTGAACAGGAATCTGCAGGCAGGAGCACATTTGTGTGAAGAGGCTGTTGGGCTCAGTACACCCCTGTCCTGCTGAACAAGAGCAATGCCGTTTGAGAGAACAGAACCAGAGAATGAGAAAAGAGGTGGCTGGAGGTATCTGAAAGCTGTTAGGGATGTGAACTGGGGGGCGTGAAGAAATCCTCACTAGCATTTACACCCTGTGAGCTAGGAGAGCAGCCACAGGGAAAAGTTCAGCCCACAAGTTATAGTAGCCTCCAAGTCCTGCTCTTGTATTTAGATTTCTGTTCAGAAGGTGATTTTTAAAATATATTTAAAAGAAAGTAATTGGAAACTGTTGGATTGCAGAGGGAATGTAAATGCTGATATTTTCTAACTTCACAGAGATTGAATTATCACTCTTAAAACACTCTCTTAATATAGTTAGTGAATGGAATTAGATCACAGAGGCAGGCTTAAAGCTTCATCACAACTGCATCACAAGTGGAGTTGTTCAGCATAATAGCTCTTCATTTTACATCTCTCTGTGCATCAGCCCAGGGTGCTTTAATTCAGATTCCCCCCATAATACCTATTGTTGATCCAATCTCTTTTCTGAGAGGTAGCTCTGACATTCTGGCAGCAAAAGTAGCAATGTTAATATCATTGTCAACAACAGGGAAATGCCACAAGAAAGAGATGAAGGGTGAAAGACAAAAGGGAGTCAGGGGAAGAGGAAAGGTAGAAACAAGATTCTTTTTGCTCCCACTCATTGTGTGCTTGGCTAAGCAGATGGGACAGGGAAAAAATTAAAGAAAGCCTGGAGTCAAAATATCTAAAAGACGGGAGTGGAATGAAAACCACGAGTGAGAATTACCTTCTCCCACCAAGACACATTTGATCTTGACATGCATGAAGCAATCAAGGCTAAAGTGGGCCAGTTCCCATGGCTGATTGGCTCTATTGCTGCATCTGCTAAAACTGAAGTGAATATTTTTGGCAAGCACCATCTGTGATGAAGTCACTTATCCCTAGCAGCTGGATACATAACATATAGGACATAGAATACCCTGAGCAGGTACCAACCCAAGTACTAGCAGACTCCCATTCACTTCCATGCCAATAGAGCACTACTTCCTTTACAGAGGATGCTTTAGTAAGTTAATAAATTAACTAGTTTCCTTATAAAAGATGCTTACATCTTCTCACATACCTCTGCAAGTAGAGCAAGTAGATAAGTGGTTTTACAAGATCTGAGTCATGCTAGAAGGAACTTCCCTAGGTCATCTACTGGATCTTTTTTATTCAGTAGCTTCATGTCCTAAGAAGACAATGACTAAGAATCACAGGTGTTGGAATCCCTGGCTAACTGCCATCAAATCTGGTGGTAAGGTCCATGTTTAAAATACTGTAAAAGATATGTGAAAACTAAGATCTCATGGGAAAAAATTAATCCCTTCCTCCTCCTGATGAAAAGTTAGGCAGATTTCAGGTATAACATGGAACAATGTGCAACGGGCAGGTATCTTGCCCTGGACTGAATTGTCACAAGGGACAGACAAGGAAACTGAAATTACTGTAAAGCAGGGAAGGTTTACAAGTAGAAATTTTATTTCTCCTCGCCAGTAGAATAACAGATTTTTCCTTTCACAGACTACTGAATAGTCCTACCAATGGCACCACTGGAAGATGAAATAATGAAAAAAGAGTCCATATCAATGCCTGTTCAGCAAAGAGGCAATCACTCTGAGTACGTCTGTATTGTTCTCCCTAAGCCTTTGACCACCTGCAATGCCAGGTAAAGAGGTAGTCACTGCTGATAGCCTCTTGGATTTTAGACTTTGACAGAAAATTAAAGGATTCCTAGGGAGGGCTGTCAATAGCTCACTAGTGCAGGCAGCAGCCCTTCTGCATGAACAAGAAGGACATGTGATATCCCAAATTGGCTTTTCTCTGGTACCAGCGAGAGAGCTGCTTTTAAACAGGCTTAAATCCAATGCCTTAAGCATTCACAAGTCTTCCTGTTCCCAGAGAAAACACAAAGAAGTAAAGTGAAGAAGAGTAACATGAGGGAGACTGACACTACATGGAGATGTTGCATTACCTTCAAATCATGCATTATCTACCCAAGGTGTTTACAGTTAATGTTATATTTCAAAGAAAGCGAAACAATTTCAGGAATGAGAATACTCAGCTGGTGCCTGTAAATAGCCTTAAGTCTACCCTGCAGTGACACCTTGAGGGGAAAACATTAAAAATAAATAACCAGAATGCGCATTTCAAATCAATGCTGAAGGCACAGGAAGCACAGAACTACCTGGATGGACAGCTGTCTGGTCTCCTGGAGCAGCTCATGACAGTGTGGGGCTTTATGGCACCACTCTTGACAAACAGCTTTCTGTTAAGCCATACTACCTCTCATTTCTTTTGTACACATCCCATATTTTTAGTCTCACTTACCTTTCCCTTTTTCCTCTTCTCCAGAAGAGATGCAATTATCTCATGTTTTTCAGAAATGTATCAACATTTGGTTTTGACATTACTTCTGCAATTAAAAATGTTCTTACACAAAAAAGTGGGTTTTTGTCCAGGAGGCAATTTCTTGCTCCTTGTGTCATACAATACATTGCTTAACCACATGGAGAGTAATGGAAGGTCTCAGGGTGACCTGGAGGTGGCTTCCCTGTGGGACCCTGGTCTGCCTGGCATATTGGTTGTGGGATGAGCCTGGTGGTTGTACTCATAGGGGGAATAATTTGTTCTGGCCCGTCTCCTACTCACCAGCCTTTTCTTTGTGTTGCAAGCTGAAGACCCATCATAAATTTGGGCCCTTACAGAATCTTTCTGTAGACATGACACAAGAATGGCATCAGAGATGTGCTCCTGGAAATGGCCCCCACTTAAGGCTGTGTGCCTCACCTCTGCTGAGTGCAGAGGCAAATGTTTGGGGAAACGTCCCCTGTTTAGGCAAACTACAGGGACCAGAGATCTCGAGTGTCCGAGGCAGTGTTGCTTATGAGGAGGAGCAGCTGCAAATGATCACTGCCCTTTCCAATGGGAATTCATATGGAAATGAATACTGAAATTAGACTTCCATATGTGTGAGATGCACCTCTGTGCTGTGTGGTCAAATAGCACTCAAAATGCTTTGTAACAGCTCCACTGGGTCTTTGGTCCAGTGAAGTTCAACAAGGGCAAGTGCAGGGTTCTGCACCTGAGGAGGAATAATCCCAGGCACCAGCACAGGCTGGGGGCCAACCTGCTGGGAAGCAGCTCTGCAGAGAAGGACCTGGGAGTCTTGCTGGACAATAAGCTGTCCATGAGCCAACAGTGTGTCCAGGTAGCCAAGAAAGGCAATGGAATCCTGGGCTTCATCAGGAAGAGCACCTGCAGCAGGTCATAGGAGATGACCCTGCTCCTCTGCTCAGCCCTGTGAGAATCACCTGGAATGCTGCATCCAGTTCTGGGCTCCTCAGCACAGACACTGAGCTCCTGGAGTGGGTTCAGTGGAGGGCAGCAAAGATAATTAAAGGACTGGGGTATCTCTCTTTCAAGGATAGGCTGAGGCAGCTATTCAGACTCTGCAAGAAATTACTGAGAAGGGACTTTGGTGATGTTGAGCGATAGGACAAGAGGCAATGGGCAGAAACCAACACACAGGAAGTTCCACCTAAACATGAGCAAGAACTTTTTAATGTGCAGGTCGCTGGGCACTGGAACACGTTGTCTGGAGCTGATGCAGAGTCTCTCTCACTGGAGATATTCAAGAACCTTCTGGATGCAAGCCTCTGCCATGTGCTCTGGGATAACCCTTCTTGAGCAGGGAGGAGCTGCTGTGGTCCCTTCCAACCTGATCCATTCTGGGATTGTTTCAGAGACCAGGTGACATGGCAGGGTTTGTGTAGCTTGCAGGCTTCATGTTTTGTGAGTAAGCACAGTTGGTTTGAGTTCAGATTGGGGGAATGGGGAGAGGGAGTGCTTTTATAACACTGCCTTGTACAAAACAAGTGATAATGCAGTGCTTTTGCTAGGGAGATAAAGGGCATAGGCACAAAAAATTTGCACGTTGGTTGTTACGTGCTCTGGAATACTAATATGAATTAATTTTAATTTCTAATCAGTATGTTTAATTTGTAAAGCCTTAGAAAATACAATTGATGTCATTTGGGAAGGGCACATACAAAGAAAATGAGAGGGTTTGAGTACAAAATTCATTTTAACCCTGCCTGTAGAGCTGCTCCTAACCTTCATAATTAAACTATCTCAAATGTAAAAAAAAAAAAAAAACAAAAAAGCAAACAACTAAAAACAAACAAAAAACCCCCAAACAAACAAAAAACTTTAAGTAGCTTTAAACTGAAGTTGTGAGTTCAGTCAGATAACATAGTCAATACACTGTTTACTGCTGCACATATGAAATTCTAGAAATTAAATTATATTCAAAACAAATGGCGTCACCACAGCAGCCATGCATCCTTTATATGCTGGCACTGGGGAAACAGGAGATATATTTTCCAGTCGTTGCAAGGTTAGTCTGAATTACCTTGAAATTATGCTACCAACAATATCACCAACAACAAAAATGTAAATCTTTTCTTTGTTTGCCCTTACAAATGGCAGCAAGTGGGTCTGTAAGGAGTTAATAATCATAGACCATTATGGGATTCAGCAGGTCACCATGTTGCTGACTGCCTTCTCTAGGAATTCCCACAGGTGCAGAACAAAAACATCAGGCACCGTTCCTATCTTTTGCACTCCAGTATCCTTCACTTGTCAGGAAATCATGCCCCAGAGAAAATTAAAGTAGGGTACTTGATCTAATCTCAAAATAACCATCTCTTAGTACCAGTGATGCACAAGCTCCATTAGAGGCATCTCATGTAGAGCCATGTTTATTAGGTGTGAACATATTGTTTCTAAGAGTGCCTTGGGAAACAGGAATGCCATTCAAGCTTGGTGAGACACCTGGACCAAGCTTACCAAACCCAAGCTCACCACACACAGAGTCAGCCATGGACTGCTAGCATGGTCCCTACAACTGGGCAAAGCATCACAAGCACAACTCACCTGTATCCAGCCTGCCTGGGAGGCAGCAGGCTTATTAAACCTGGGAGATGTGTACACTTGGATGGAAAAAACTTGGTCTAGGATATGATAGGGAGGTGATATTCTTCACAAACATCTGAGAGAAAGTTGAGGTTACCTGTTCACAGGTAAAAGGTCACACTTTATTTACTTTATTCACCCATTCTCTCATTCCATATACGTACAAGCAACATGATGTCTGATTTGGGCCACTTGTGTATGACACCAAGGACAAGAGCACAAGCTGCCCTGGAGTTCTTCTTGAGGGCTACACAAAATCTCATTTTGGACAGATCTCACATCTGTTAGTACTATCATGTCATATGGAGCAGTCTCTAGCGTGAGCATTGCTAATTTCAGGCCTTTAATCCTTAGGCCAGGTTGCTGCTCATTGTGTCTTTTTCCTTGTTTGGAAAATTTTCCTTGGGGAAAAACAGAAAAAAGCATTTATGCAATGTTATATGGGATCTGTTGCTAGATTGATGCCTGCTGTTAGAATGCAGGGTCTGCTGGGGTCCTTCACTGCAGATTTTCTGGGCTTGGTATAACCACCCTTATTCCCATTTTGCTGCTGGAAAGTGTGTTTTTTGAGGGAATACCTATGCATTTAACCCTTTGTTCTGCCAGTTCTGGTGCTTGATCATGCTCTGTACATGCCAAACTTCATTATTTGAAGCCCATCCTTTGGGCTCTCGCAGGCTCCGGGCAGACTCCCTACCTGAGATGAGGCACAATGCCAGCACAGATGTGACTGGCACAGCTGTATACCTGGCTCTCCTTTTGCCTAAATCCAGGAAACACTATCCATTTGCAATGGCAGCAGGTGATCTGCCCTGGCCTGTGCAAGCTCTTTGACAGCTGATGTGGAGAAGCACTTTGTATTGAAAGAAATTTGAAGGTGCTCACAGGTGTTTGGAGCCTTAGTAATGGGTGTCTGTGCATTCCCTCTGAATGATGCACCCCTCATGGCTGAGCAGAGACAGCTGGGCTGTTTCCCAAGCAGCTCCCTCACCCCTGGAAGCAGCTGGCCCTGGGACCCTCACATCTACACCCGATCCTGCCAACCCATGTGGCCAAATGCACATGGCCATGGTCGCCCTTTCTGTCCATTTGTATGGCTTGTCTGGGGTCAGCTGTCTGTGGCTCGCCTGGGCTGAGTGCCAGTGAAACACTTCACCTTGAGAAAAAAGGTTAAATGATAACCAGAACATGCTTTGCTTTCATTTGGTTTGAAGAAAGGAAAGAGATGTTTGTTTATCACCCTGTATTTCTGTCCAATTGGCTTTTATGCACTGCATGGTTCCCTATAAACACCATAAAGCTTTAACATCTGTGGTGCCTTCAGCACTGCAACACAGCCTCACAAAATGAAAAATGTCATTGTCATTGTACAACTCAGGTCTGTGTTATTGCATGAATGGAGCTCCAGCCTTCAGAAACTATCACTTACAGTTTTCTTTTGAGTAAAGACTAGTGGATAGGTCTTTTAAGAAGGGTGAAAATAGCTTTGAATTGAACAAATTGCTACAAATAGTGGCTAGTTGTATAAATGCCAGTCTGTGCCACAGGGAAGGTAGATACTACAAATGCTTTGGGATTCCATTTCATCCTTTTATAGCAGCTTTTTCTCCACCACTGCATCCTTTGCAGTAATGGTGTTAAATAATGCATATGTAATTTTGGTGTTTTATGATGTGTTTTGCTTCTAACACTGGACTGAGACTGTGTTTCCCTCCCTACCCTGAAATTCTCTTGAGACTATAGAAATTATACCATTTGTTGCTGCAGCATGTGAAGAATTAGAAAATATTGTTTGGAGCACACACGACTTTTCATTGGGCTCTCTTGACTGAGTCAGATGGTCAGACAGTGTCATACCATCTGTAGCAAGCCCTGCAGGTGGATGTGCCATGCCAAGAGATTCTGTTTGACAGCCTTTATTCATCAGACGGTTTTGCAGGCAGCTCATTACAGAATGATGAACCTGCCTGTTTCTGGTTAATTATCAACTTCACAGTCCATTGGGTGAGATCAGCTCTCTTATAAGAGACTACTGATTCCTGTAAAAATGTTTTTTTCTCACTACTGCGCCATTTAAAAGTAAACTAGCATTTCAGAAGCTTTAATCACAATTGTCTTTTAGTCTTCTATAGAGACATCTCCACTAAAAAAGTTGTTGATAAATATATATACAGTGTAATGATCATCTTTGATAATTCCTTGTTTTCTGCTCTTAACACATTCAAACTATCAAGATGAAAGCCCAAATGCTCTCTTCTTATAACTTCCTTATAAACCTCAGAGAAGTTACACAGAGAAGAGTGACTAGAATGAACTATAAATATTTTTATCTCTTTTCTATGTGATTAATGATATAAATAAAAAAATTAGTTTGAAGAAATAATTTATGTCTCTTTTAACGTTTGTGCTGTTTATTTGTTGAGTTTATACCTTTTCTTCTGTTGCTGGAGGGCATCTACTGCATTCTGGGTACTAGTTTATTTTGAGAAGTTATTGGGTTTGTTTACAATCTTTACCATTCAGAGCTCAAATACAAAAGGTGGATGAATAATTCCTTTCTTAACATCTTCCTGCAGGTCAGTGCAAGAGAAACGAGTGCAGAGCAACAGGAAATTGCATCAGGAGCATTGAGAGAGACCAAGCAAAGAGTCAGATGACACCAGATACAGTTTTCAAAAGCACTTCTCACACCAAGAGATCATCAGGGATGGTGTTTTACACCTGGAGAAGTGCTGGATTTGCTGGCATCACAGCAGTCACCCTGTGTGCACTCAGTACATTCATTAAATTTGTACTCCAGGCTGGGTAAGGGCAAGCGACTAGTGAGGAATCACAGAAAGCTGTGCAAGTGAGGAAAAATTGCATCCCTGGTTCCACTCTTTGCACAAGGCTCGGTGGAAGGGGGTGCCCATGCTGCCCTCTCTCAGCAGGAGTGCTGTGACCCCAGGCCGGCAGTGCAGAGCTCTGCTGCTGTCCCTGCTCCCCACAGCGCCTTTCCCAGGGGCGCAGCCAAACCCCTGATGCCTTCCTGTTCTCCAGGGGTCACAGCCTGTGTCCTCACACACACTGTGCCAGGCAGGAGGGTCCAAGCCCTGGAGAACAGCCCCTCTGCTCTTGGGGCAGGTACCTGCACCTGCAGGTACTGCTCCTGACAGGAAGTTTGGTTCCCTGCAGGAGCACCCAGCCAGCACTGCTCAAACACTGCTCCTATGGATGAAGGTGAACTCAGAGCTGATACCTGGAGGAAATTCTGCTGGTTGGTGTCCAACAGGGGAAGATTTGGTTAAAAAAATGCAGGTTTGAGAGTGCAGTAGCCTGCAAGGGAACTCCAGTATGGAATTGTAACAGGCAAAACAAAGCATTTTCTCTCAACAAAATGGGCTCTTCAAACACAGTGATGCAACAGTGGAGAAAACACACCTTTGCAAAACACAAATGCAGTTAAGGAATACACCAATGAAAATACTATGCTCTTCCATAATTTTTTCAGAAATGCAAAATGTCACCTATGAAGGAGGTAAAACAAGTGTCCCATGCTGTCCAGCTGGCTCTCCATTCTGTCTATTGCAACACATAAAGAAATGCCTTTACATACTATGTAAAAAAATATAGTTAAAATGGACTGAGAAGCATTTTAGTTAGGAAATTCATCCCAAGAACATCAAAGGATGTTTCACAACTGTGTAATGTTCTAATGAGGGCTGATAAATTGATTTAGTCTCAGTAAGTGTTGATTTTAAAGCAGAGTTTTTTAAACACAAAGATAAATTATCTGTCTTAAGAAATTATTCCAGCAGCCAGTTTGTTGCATGCAGTACAGTAAGTGATCAAGTGCAATTCCTGCTGTAATCACTGGGTGGCATTTGGGTGTGTCGGAAGAGTTCCATTTTGGGTGGTAAATGAAATGGAATATTGCATTTTATACAGAGTAATGACATGCAAGCAGCAGATCAGTGACAGAAATAAGAATGTAGGTGAGTGCCAGATACAGGTTCATTAAAATTCTAGAATAAATACATGTATGTCATTAAACACTTAAAGATTACTGCAAGGTGCTTGATGATAAGTAGTGTTGTTAAGGCCAATCTCAGGATAAGCTTGTTATTGAGAGAATAGTGACTATTAGTCTTGTGGCTGTGTCCCAGCCATCATCCCGCTGGTCAGATGGGATCCAAGTACAATAATTTCACAATTATAAGCTGCACCTGATTATAAGCCGCACC
>VRYO01002772.1:75105099-75172982 GCA_009812075.1 Sialia sialis
TTTTTTTCCCTCCAATGGTATTTTGCCAATTTCAAGTAATATATTGAAATCGCTTCTGCTTTTGGAAATAATATTTCACTTTTCAGATATCAAATGAACTTCACTATTCTTTCTTTAATCATACAATTTTTTTTTTAAGACAATACAAATTCAACTCTTTTTTTTGTTCTTCCATAAAACGCAATTTTGCAAACATTTTTGTAATGGCAGGAATACATATCTTCTGCAATAAAAAGAAGAATTCTGTAGTGATAAGGGAAGAGTAACCCCTGTTTAAATGTATAAAAAAATTACTAGAATTCTTTTAGTAAGCAATCTGAGGTAACAACATTATTTAGAACCAGCAGATGCTTTAGAAGCATTTTATCAGGATCAGCTATCTTGTAGAAACTTCTTAAGCTAAATAACAGCTTCTGTACTAACATCACTATCTGCACAAGACCACAGATAAAGTATATAAAGAATGCCACAAAGCAAGGAAGCTGATTCCCAAATTGGAGTCTCACAAATCATCAAAATCACCTTTGGGTACCCTGCAGCTAGCTTGCTAATGGCCTAATGTCTCTGTTCTTCATCTTCCAGACTCATAAGGCAGCTTACGTAGCTTAACTACATTCATTATTCCACTTAATAGCACCTGTCACAAGGATGATGGTGAGTTTTGAGTAGAAGGGTGATGGTCAATGAACTGCTTATGTTTCGGTTGGCATATTTTATTTAGTAATTCCTTCTGGAGATATTTATCTGTAAGCAATATTTAGCTTTCAAGTTACTCTTTGTGTCTCTAAAACTTTATGATAGGAGTTTTAAACATGAACTCCTATGCATGTCTTTATTCCTGTGTTATGATATTAAAAAAACTTGAACCTAGAATGGAAGAAGATCTCATACAGTATTTCTACTACAACCTGAGGAAGAAATGGTGTCTCATTGCTCTGAAATTAAAAGTAACTTTAATGGATTCTCATAGTTCGCAACTGAAACCTGGTTTTGATTTCTAGCACACCTTTGCCATTCAAAGCACAGGTATTTTAGTATTCATTCAGTCAATCCTCAAAATGTGCAGTTTGCCAGGAAGATATACAGCCTGAAATATCATTATCAATGACTACAACAAGCTGTATGGTGTTACCTTGTTGAATACGGGCACGTTACTGACCAGCTTTACTGCAAACAATTCCAAATAAAATTGAAGCATCACATCTGTTGCCAATGTAAATATAAAATAACTAGGAACAGAGACTCAAATAAACGGTGACTAACTGCAGAATAAATGCAAGTCTGAATTTATTGGTCTGTTTAGAATTTATTAGTTCTCTGCCTTTACTATTTCAGAAAGGCAGCCAAGTTGTACCTACTAAAAAATTACACTAATGGCTGATAGAAGCTTGGGCAAAGGAGTACTTGTGATTCTAGGCCTGCTAGATCTGTTAGATCCACTAACTCCCCTGCTAAGACAAAGAAACAGGTTCTTAATCATGACAGGGATGTGCTGACCTTGGAAGCCCTTGGGAAGTCTCACCACTCTTGGATGAGGTAAAGATTTAAGCTAAAGAGTGTAAGGTATAAGAATGAATTCAGGATGGGGAAAGGGGAGGCAGTAGAGAACAGGAGGCATTGCATTGGATTCCAAGAGTTTAAAAATTGACATGCAGAGGGAAAGGGCAGCTAGAGCTGTGTGTACACGGATGAACCAACACCTCCCAGCCACTTGAAAACAAAATGGTGACAAGTTAAAGATTCTGTGATTTTTAGAAGCAAGGACTCAATTTTTTTAGGTGTACAGCTGCCATGCTGGCATGGGGGTACATGGGATGGATTAAAAACTCAGTGTTGGGAAGGCATGAGAAGGAATACTAGGCAAAGTGGTGGCTCATGAATGGCACACAGCACTGTGAGAAGGCACTTTTCACATATGAACTGTATTTCTGGGTGGAATTACATGTGTATGAGCAGATTGATATGCAACAAATTCTCAATAACTTCCAAAAAACAAAAAAAACCCCCATTCAGATGGTATTAAGGGAATAATTTCTGTAACCTTGGGCTATCCACAGTCACCTAAATCATTCAAATCCTGGATCATCCATACTGTTAATGTGTAACTGGTTTAGACATACTACTAATTTATAGATGGCTAATGTGCATTGCTGAAGAATTCAATTCCCTCCAAGTGTTTTCAACAGCCAGTAAGAACAAATATTTATTGTAGAAGAAATTGATTCCAAAATGACAGGTCTTCTCTATTCTTTATCCTCTTTTAATCTAAAACATGCCAATTTATTGAGAAAATGCACCAGTTTGCACAAAGTCCTACCTCTTTGGTGGGAAAATAGAGGAGGGATTTATTCTTCCCCCAAGCCTTTCTATTTTTTTCTATTTTTTTTCTATTTTTTAAATTATACACTTTATATTATTTCACTCAATTACTTAGTTGTAACTTCACAAGACAATGTATTCATCTTTGGGGGAAATGCAATAACCAGGGATCATTTATTCCCCCTATTTGATTATTTCTGCCAAGTCTATTTCATTATCCCTTTCCTAAAAAACATATGGAAAAGTTTTAAAAATAGCTTTCTGAAATACACCCCAGTACTAAAGTATCGAGGATTTTTGCATGGGTCACATGCATCTTGTCTATATATATATTCAGAACACATTTTGAAAAAATTGAGCTACTTTGAAAGGAACAAAACTGACATATTCTTCCCAGAAAATTACTAAAAGCTGATCTGTACCTAAAAAATATCACATTCCTTGTCAAGGTGGTGTGTCCTATTGAGCAATAATTTGCATTGAAATAGTTCACTCACTGCAAAAGCAAGTGAACAAATAAGATAGTACCTTAGGAATTTTTTTTTTAAAATATAATTTCTGCATTTACACAGGCACTCCCAAGTGGATGGTAAATTATGGAACAAACTGAAATTATAAACTTCTTGAGTGTTTTAAGAAAACTATTACAACACAAACACCCTTTCTAAGTTATTAAATAGGGACCATGTACTTTGCAAACAGGGACATCATTAGGGAAATCAGTCACAGTGAAGCCATCAGCCTTAGGTGATCAGGAATGTGCAATTTCAGCTCTTTTCCTGTTGAGGTCACAATTGCTGTTCTCCATAGGGTGGTGGCTGTATTTACCTTCCTGTCATTAATTCACAGACAGCCTTTGCATGGGACACTTGTTGAAAAGCCCCCTCCCATGTACAACATAACATCTACACTGACTCTCCAGCTTGGGGAAGAATTCATAATTTTATGAATGTGATCACAAATGAGAATTAATCCTCACAAACATTGCATATTCTAAGAAAGGTCATGGGATCTTCAAACCCAACAGCTGCTCTCCTGGATTTTTTACCTTATGCTGACAAATAAACAAAAGCTGTTAAACAGGGAAGATTGCTGAACTGGCCTGACTGTCTTGTATTATTTCTCTTTACAGTTGTGTTGAAAAATACATGTAACTCCAACATGACATGATTTTCTTTGCTTTCTGTGATGTAACTATCTTATGCAGCTGATTTGGGGTGATTAAAGCAGCTGGTATATTATCTGCATTCAGACACGCCTGGGTGATTTGATGATTAGAAGATTTCATACTACTTTAAAAAAAGAAAGAAGATTTTATAAACCCCCAGAAATTCACTCCTTCCAGGAAACCTGTGTGTTAACAATTCATATCCAACTAGAGTTTAAAAATTCTAGTAGCATACTAACCCATCCAACGAGAGCTGAATTTTCCTAAGTGAGGTTGAGAAAAGGCAAAATTAAAACAAAAGCTTAAAATCTTGTAGGCAGCAGTAAAATCTATTACCAACAAACAAAGCAGAAGTGTGAACGAGCCTTAACTTCAGAAATCTTATAAAGCAAACAAAAAACCCTGTGTAGCTTATCAGCATAAACCGTCATGAAAAGCTGGTAGAAAGCTCAGGTCAGGACTGTGGAGAAGAAATGCTTTCTTCTGTGTTGTGTAATTACTTGCAGCACTTGGAGACTTCATCCAGTTTGTGCATGACTTTTATGTGTAGATTCTATGATTCAGCAGTTTGGAAAAGAATGTATCCCTGTTTCCTACAGGACAAAGCATGGCAAATGTTGGGGGTTTTTATGTTTCTCTTTTTTTTTCTATTTTTTTCTGTTGTTGTTTTGTCTTGTTTGTTTGTTTTTGGTTTCTTTTTTTATTTTAGAAGTTATTGTGGTTTTGGTTTTCACTATATGATTTGATCACTGAGGCAAGGGGAAGAGAGAGGCATGAAAATACAGACAGAGGGAATAGCACAGACTTGACAGAAACAGCAGACTTCCATCAACCTTGAATTTTTGAAGTTTTGGCAGCTTCTGCATTTCCCCTCATGCTTGAGAACATTCCAAAGGCAGGATTACAAAAGAAGACATGAATGTTCAGTTCGGGCTCCGGGAGAGGGAAGGGGCAGTGCAGAGGCAGCGCACGCTGTTTTGATGGACTCACCTCAAAGCCTTCCCTTCCTCCCTCTCTGCCAGGTAAGGATCACAGCCCGGCACAGCAGTCACCGCCTCTCCATTTAGACAATAAGGAGGAGGATTAGCTAACCTGAGACTGCTTTACCAACCTGTGCCTCTGACCCAAATACCAGAGCTAAGCAGCAGGGCTTTGCAGGAGCCAGGCAGGAGGGCTGATACAAACCTGGCTCTGCTCTGACCAAGCGCTCTGCAGACATGCAGCCGCCGTCTTGCGCCTATGAGTTATGAATGTCTCAACATATTCACGGGGTAAGGCTGTCACATACCACAAACCTGAGGTCACAGAAAAGCCCTAAGCAGTATCACCTCCTTAAAGCAGTAATTAATGTGACTAAACAGCAGCATCAAACCTCCCACTCTTTTGCTTTTCCCCGGGAGGATTTTCTTTATGAGAAACTTCTACATACTGATGTTCACCTTGTCCTTACCCAATGGCATACCTAGAGTGCAGAAAAGAAAATACTGAAAAAAACCTGCAACCAAAGCCCAAAATAAATGAGACTTGTCAATAACTAAATGCTCAAATTTACAACTATTTTAGATTTTAAATCCTTGCATTGATTTTAAATTTCTTTCCACTGTTTAAAACTTCATTTCTCCCAGGGAAGTAGAGAAGGGAGAAGAAAACTACCCCTGTTTGAATACTTCTTTTGCTAAGCCTATCATCTTTGCTAATAGCCTCTAATGAATAACTCACTCAGGGATAAACATGCTACCATTATTGTTTTGTCGGCAGAGTCAGTATGATTCAGAGGAGAGCAGTCATATGACTGTCACAGTTCCCAAATTGTGACAAGATGTGGGAAAACAAAAATTAGCAGCTGAGAGAGAAGGCTTAACTTTTACTACGATGAACAACTGAGCAGCCTGTGGCTAATTTGAAGTACATACAAACACAAACTTAAAAAGGAATTCTGTCCAACAGAAACCACTCTACAGCAGACAGGTTTCTTTTCCCTGAGAGGCCTTAGAATGACAGAGAAAAATCACTGTAAGTTTATTCATTACACCAACTTGGCCAGAGAAAGCAGAGCTCTTTGACGCACAATCCTTCTTCTTATGGTCTTAAATCATATTGACTTTGAAAGTGGTAAGATTGTAAGAGAGCATCCAGGCATGACAGCTCATACTTCCCATGTCAGACTTCCCTTCTGCATACCTGTCTTTTGAAACATGTGATAAAAGAGTCATTGAAAAGTAAATATCTGCACACAGGACACTGCCATGGCCAGATGCCTGGAACCATTCCTAAAGATACCTGCCAGAAACCATTGACATCTGCTGGTTTCCAGAAATCAGGACTATTGGGGTCAAGACAAGTTGATCCTGGGCACAATTTTATTGCCTTATCAAAGGCCCCTTTGTGTGAGTTTATGTGACAGGGTTCTCCAGCCCAGGAAGGAGGAATGTTTACCAGCAAGCAGCAGGCTGAGGAGATTATTACATGCTGAGAAGCAGCATGTGGAAACCTCCCAGGACTGGTACACTCTGGAGACAAATTGTTCTGTTAAATCCACCAGAACTGATAAATTCAGAACACCAGGAGCCTGCTGGATGTGTACAAAACCATTACACACATGAGTATCAACCATGGTTTGCATTAACTTGGATCATGTACAAACAGGTACCAGTTGCTGCATGCACAAGAAAAGCTCTACAGGATTACACATACACACCTGATGAAGCAAAGAGCTCTTCAAAGGACTTTGTGACCTACCCAGGAGCCAGAGCTCCCAGGGTGGGGACTGACCTCCCAGTGTAACACTCATGACTGCTCCTACAGAGGAGTCATGAGTGTTAGATTAGTGAATGTATGGTGTGAATAGTTATCTACTAGTAACAGCTTTAGTAGTAAAAAACCTTCTGTTCCTTGGAAGGTGGATGTTTCCCAACTTGATCTACTATCACGGAAAAGGGAATTTATTCAGAGAATCAAACATCCAACTTTTTTTATCAGTTATTTCTTGACAAAACTACAGTAATTTCACTATTATAAGCCACACCTTTTTCACTGAAGAAGCCAGCCTACCCCAGTAGTGCAGCTAATCATCAGGTGTGGCTTATCTATGGACAAATCCCAGTGAAATGCCAACCCGGAAGTGAGAGCCGGCCGGGGAGGGCGCCTGGGGCTGCCTTTAAAGGCTCTGCTGGTCTATGAAAACTGTTTGCAACTTGAGCACCTGACACCAAACCCCGTGATGGCGCAATTCTGTTACTAATTTGTTACTTTGTCACACATGGATCCTCGCTTTAAAAAAAACCAAAAAACACTGCGGCTTATATTCGGGTGCGGCTTATATATGGACAAATCCCGTGCTCTACCCGGCTACCGGGATGTGCGACTTATAATCAGGTGCGGCTTATAATTGTGAAATTACTGTAATTCCCTCATAACCAGGACTGCTGCTGTCACTGATTTAATTTCCCAAATGACTTGCTCAAAACAGTACTTGTGAAACGCACTTTGTGCAAGATCTCACTTCCAAGACCTTCTTGGAGGTGCAGAACATGGGACTCCAAGAGTTCATGACAGAAACATGGTTAGCCAGCTTCACCATTTATCTATTCCATGCAATCTAGACTTCTCATTTGAACATCAGCATGTGCAGATATTAATCATCATGAGAGACCAAATAAGTAGGTTAATGCCTTTGGTTGCTTTTACTTCTGAAGGGAAAGTTTAGGAAATACTTCTAAACAAAATGCCTGCTGCTGCCACTTGAAGATAAGGTTCTAGACAGCCTGAATCATTGTTAATGCCTGCTCCATTTCCCCCTTATTCCTGGCCAAAAAGCACATACCAGCAGAAATCTTTCAAGTTTATCCAGGAGACCTTTAGATTTTGGCACATAAAAGTAAGGCACATATGCAGTACAGCTGCATCACTACCACTGAATGTTGTACTGTGCTGTTATGCATTACTAGGTAGTTGAAGAACTGCTCCCAGGATTCTTAGAGCCATCAGGAAAGTGTTTAATGACCTCATCTGATGATTTACAAAATAAGCATTCATGCCTCAGGAAAGCCTCTTTAGTAGGAACATGTTGTTACTATTCTACTCTGATAATTTTCACTTCTACACTGCTGTGATCTCACTGTTTGGTCTTTAAAGTAACAACTCCATGGAATTAGAAATCAGCAACATTTGTGCTCAGCAACTTTTCTTCATTTGTCTCACTCTGTTACTTCAACAAAGGGATGTGAACACAAATGGAAGTTTCTCTTCAGAGAAAGAGAGAAAGATATGGTTAGTTAAAACTGGAGAGCGGGCTGCTATATGCTGACAAAATATCAACTGTTGGACTGTTTACACTGCTTTGCAAAATCTCCTTCAAGTGCCCTGAGCTGAACAGTAGCTTTGTTGCTCTGAAGGTTTCGGTTCAGATGGCTTAAGCAAGGTCTTGCCCTTAGCTGCAAGCTACAGGACTGCACCTTGAGATTTTTTGCTTCATTTAAGTGTTTATAATCAGGAACTTCTGGAAATTCCAGTGACAGCTGACTGCCAAGCCCTACCAATGGATTCTTAACTTTTGACTATTGCCTGACTGTGGCTTAACAAAGAAAGAATTGTAAAAAAAACCTCTCAACCTTCTCAGCCAGACATACCCATGGTCATTTCTTAAGACATTCTTGACATCTTAATGGAAGATTCCCCTTCTCTGTATCTAAAAAGAAGTAATTTAATTTTTGAGTATCTCAAAAGGGAAGCTATATCACTAAACTGGGTTAAGGTTACAAAGCACAGTTCTCTCATATACTGGTTTTCGAGGCAGTTTTTTCACCTTTAAGGTGCATCAGTACACTCCTGTTGCTAGAATGAGCCTTGGACTAAAAAACATCACCAATTAATGCCTTGAGGCCATACACACAGAAGTTGAACTTTCTCATGAGACAAAAACAATTATTCTGAAACATCAGTATTTCTTTGAGTCAATAAATATCTTTCACTTTTCCTGCCAGACTTCTATTGTCAGAGAGAGATCATGCTGGAGATGTCAACTATTAACTCTGTTTGCAGAGAAAATGAAAAGCAAAACTCTGACAACTTCAGAAAAATGGTGACAAGCAATAAGAATGTTTTACTTATAGAAAGCAGAGATAAAAGGGATTACTGATTTGGGATTTTCTAACCTTTCTGCCCCTCACAAAGCTAGTGGGAAAAATTTGATTAAAAAATTACTATCTCAGCAAGCAGTACAGGCCATTCTCTTCCTAGAAGCATAAGCAGGATCTGTCTTAAGCCAGCAAAAGGAGGAATAATAATAAAAGCATTGCCCAATAATTTAAAGTACTTGAGACAGGCCAAAACCACTGAGCAGCTAGCATCAGCAGACAATCATCTGACTCTGGGATTGAGGCAGGCCAATCTTGTCACTGAACTAGGTTAGCATCCAAGGAAGGACAGTTTCCCCCCAGCACCTACCAGCAAGATTAGCCCTACCACTAAATTGTGTGCAATTGGACCTCTCAAACCTGAAACAGTTTTATTATGCAGAGAATCTTTATGAGTTCTTGAAGTTTGGTTAATTTGATCTGGTTCTCCACCTCCAATAAATACTCCATAAATCTGAGGGTGAACTGAAGAAGATAGGGCTGAAAGGTATAGAGTTTTATTCCTCAAGTGGTAGCATTAGAAATTATTTAAAAGAATTGACATACCATGAAGATAAACTGCCTCTTCTTTGAATTTGTCAAATTCCATACTCAAATTATGAAATACAACTGGTTGCATAACTTAGATCCTTTCTATGTCTGCTTTAAGATTTCTAAAAAAGGCTCAAATTTTACATGTGTAGTCATCTTTCAAGTTTAATAGAACTATTTTAAAGAGTACACATTCATTATTTTTTTTTTCTAAAAAAGCTCTTTTATAGTCCAAAAATTACCTTTTCGGAGTAGGAATTATTAAAAAATCTGAAAATATATTTTCAAAATTTGTAACAAAATAATGACTCAATCTTTAATATTAAATCCTTCCAGTAGTCATCAATTAAAATACCAGTATTTATCTGTAGAAACAACACAGAAATGCTATAGAACACAAAGCAGTATAAGCATCCACAAAAATATAAATATTCAAGGGTATAACTTCAAAAAATTCCTTTTCAAAATAAATTTTGTCAATAGTCTCTAGGACTTGGCCAGTCTCCACACAATCATATCTGAACTGAGCTGAGCTTCTGCTATTTTCAAAGCAATTTTCTGGTACAAAGCACCATTCATGGTTTGGTTCATACTTCGCACACTCTCTTCCCGCTCATTCTGAAGCTTCTTTCTGAATTGCTGGACTCCTTCCTCAGTGCCCAGTAGAGAAGCCAGAGAAGCATTATTGATTTTCTTGCCAGACTCATTCCCCCACGTCAAGCTGTTTTCAGCTTTAGTTTCTTTTAGGAAAAGAGAATTCTTCAAGGTGAGCATTTCCTGTTCCAGAGCCAGTGCTAACTGCTCAGTAAGTACTCCTTTGCTTCCAGATCTCAGGAGTTTCACACTGCAGCTTGGAGGGAGAGCTCTAGTAAGGCTGTGAAGGCACTGGAACAAGACAGTCAGATTTCTGTAAAACAAAATTATGACGGTGTCAAAAAAAAGTAACGCTGTAGTTTCCAACTATCACAGAAATATCCTAGCCAGACAAAAGAATCCAAACATGAATAAACAGGTACAGAAAACACAATCACAGCCCACAAACATGGGGCTCAGTAACTATTAAGAAAATGGGATCAAAAGTGAATAGTACCAAGTAAAATCACTTTTCAAAAGGAACCAAAAGTCTTGACACTTAAAATTTTACTGATTGATTGCTTGAACATTTCAGCCTTTCCTCTTACATAAAGGAAATCAACTCCTAATTAGAGGAAAAGACTGAACCTCACTACAAAACACTCTTAACAGTTACACCTCTTATTTTTTAGCTTGAACTCTTCAGAACAGCAATATTTGTCAATATTTCAGAAGTACTTTTTATGTTATAAACCTTATCCAGCTAAGTCTTAAATGATGGCAGTATTACTAACTTGCTTAACCTGGTTTAGGAAATATTTGTCAAAAAAACTGCATAAGAAAGAACAACAGTGAGATACTTCAGATTATTTCCTTTACATAATCATGGTAGATAGGAAATAACTACAGCAGAAACATATACAAAATGAGACAACATTTATATTGCAATAATAAACTAAAAAATGACCTAGTAATAAACTTAAATTTAACTTGAGGTTTGTGGTTCAGTTGGTTTTTTTTTGTTTTAATATGAATATATAAATAAATATATAAATATATATATAAATATATATAAATATTTAAGGGGTTTTTTTAATTAACACACATTGAAGAAAAAAATACAAATTACACATTATACTAAGAACAATGTAAGAAAAAAAATACAAAATTATGATGCAGCAAAATGAAGAGAAGGAATAGTACCAAGCAGATATTACTGGAGACTAGAGTTATTTCTAATTCAATGTTCCAGCCTGTGCAAAATTAAACAGCTCAGTTCAGGTTCTGCCATAGTTCTGATCTGAAAACAGGTCTGTTATTGTGATTGCTGTCATAACACACGTGCAGCCTATTGGTTACAATTTTGGCTGCTGTTTATGGAACCAGTAAGAAACAGCAAAAAGATAAGAAAGGGTGCGTGGAAAATGAATATAAGCTATGCTTTTCAAGTGATTTTACCTGCAATATACTGTCAGAACTCCTTCAAATGGATTTTTCAGGGCCCAATTAAAAATCGTACCACGGACATTTCCTGCTTTATGACAGAATATGTTGTCCTGGCATTCTTTAAATGGGGTGCACTCCATTTCTCCCAGTAACCATGAACGGATTGGAGTCAAAGTGTAGTCACAAGACACAATCTGAAAGCAGAACTTGACAGACACTGCAAGGAGAGCAAGTATATCTTCCATGGAACCTGCAAAAAATACAGTAATAAAAGGTAGTTGAACTCACCATGTTGATCACGCTGCATGCATTAAATGAGCTTTAATTTTTGACTCATATTCCCAGTTTTTTGTGAGGGATTTGTACCTGACTTCAGGCATTTTTTGGCAATTTTCCTGTCACCTAAATTCTTATCCTGAAGTTGTCAAGCAAAACAGTTGATTAACGGAGCACCACCAATTTAATGAAAGCTCTTAAGATAAACATCACCTTGCCAAAAGAAGACTATTAATAGCCTCCTGTGATAGTAAGATGACATGTTGGCTTTAGCAGTGACATGGCATTAAAGGAAGAAAAATTGAAATTCACTGCAAACAATAAAAAGGGTATTTCATTGCTTGAGCAAAAGCCCAGTTCAAAATCAATTCAATCAGGAATACTAAAATAAATGAAAATAAGTTACCTTAATATACATGCAGATGAGGAACAGTTTCAATTACCTGGGTATTATTTAAGAGGTACAAGTATGTCTGAAAAAAACCTTTTGTATCTAATCACAGTATCTTACTTATAGAAAAATATAGACTTCAGCATTCTGTACTCAAACTTACCTTCAAAATTATGCTTTCCAGATACCCAATGCTAGCCAAACCTTACAGCAACTAACTAAACATTTTTTCCATTTTGAAAACTGTTCCATCTCCATTTCACCCAGATTTAATTCCCAAAAGGTCTGTGAAGCTCATGTTCAGAAAGAAACTTAGCCTGGCATCACTTAGAGTAAAGAGAAGAATCAATTATATTACTTATAAATCCAGAGTACATAAATCCATTTACCTGTACAGTAACTATTTTCCCTTAGCATCTTTACTGAATATCTGCCATTTGAAATATCATCCAGGCTTAACAAAATTTTCCCACAGAGTACAGTAACCTTTTTGCTCTGCTGTAAACTATCATTCTGATGGTTTTGCTTGCTGGCATGCAGAAGAACTACACAGCACACACGATGAAATGCCAACAGTGGTGAAAGGCTGGTGACAGCAGTGACTGTCTTTGCTCCATCCAGTTGAATCCTTGAAGATCTCATAGGAAACTCTTTTTTCAGATCATTCTTGCTATGCAAGTCCAATTTCATCTTTTTTGGAGGAGGTTCAATTTGACTTGAGGAGATTGCCAATGCTGAGAAGGCTTTGTTCAGCTTAATGATTTTACTTTGACACTTGATAATTGGAGAAATCGAAGAGAAGTCTTGATCCATCACTAAAGATAAACTGACATCACCCAGTGACCTGTGAAAATCCACACAATGTGACTGCACTCCCAGTCCATGTTTTTGCCTTCTGACAAATAACCACAACTCTGCAGATGTATAGAGACATTTAAGACTATAATAAATTCCAATACTATTCCAGATTAAGTCATAGACCTTGCAAAGAGGCTAAGTCCCTCACATGACTGTTTCATATAAACTGAGAATTAAATTTTTCAAAACATGGACTGAATTTTCAAACAGCTTCTAAGAGTTTGATGCCTCATTTCAACCAAAAATATTTGGATGTTTAATTCAGCCAGAAAAATCTGAAAATGCTACATAACCTATAAAGATACTCTATGACATTTATGGATTATTTTTAAAATATTTGACTTTCTTTTTAATAAAAAACTGCAGAAAACAAATTCTACCCTTTTGAGAACTAGAAGCTCTTCTGATACTCTACATTTTTATAGATATTCAAACAATTTGAATGAAGAGTAAAATAAAAGGTTTAAGATACTATTACTTTGAACATGTTGCAATTTCCTGAAATGCATGAAGTACTTCATTCATTCAACACAGGGCTCTTTCAATGAAATCCAAATGTTACTGCTCCAGATCCTTTCTCAATGAATATATAATCCTGTCAATCAATTCAATCTCAAGATGTCACTGTCTTATGAATGTCTAATTTTCTTTACAGAGAAGTATCACCACCTCATAATGCAATCTATGCTATCACTGCAAACTTGCGTTATTAGGAAGCACAAAAATAACCAATAAAGAACTAGTGTTGGGGTTGGACATAAAGCAAGTCCTTTTCCCTGCAAACACAAGTTGTTGTACTGAACTGGAGCTCAGAAGACCCAAGTTCTGCTGCTGGCCTGCCAGGTAACCTTGGACAAATGGCTTCTCCACAGATCTTTCCTCAACTGTGAAAATGTGGGAGAGGGCTAGATTGCTGCTGGTTTTTGAAATCTGCTGAAGATCTCTAAAGTTATACATGAATAAAGCATTTCACTTAAAAAAAAAAAAAAAAGCATCATCAAAGCTTAAAGAACAAACACTAAAAAGACAAAAACCAAACTTTTGCCTCAGTGGATTTTAAGAGAGGCTGTCCAGAGGATGAGGTCAACTTTCTTGTAAAGTTACAGCAATCTGGCAGCTGAGAAAGAATATAGCAACAGCTCCAGTAAAATGGCCAGAAGCCTAACAGGTCAGCTCCCTCACAACCACCTGAATGATTTTCAGTGGCATCAGTTGTCTTTGAGCTCAGCCTAACACAGCCTCAGCTACACAGCCTGTGGGAACATGGGTCTAAAGATAAATTCTGATTCCAAAGTATACATTACACAATTCACACTAATTTTAAATTTTATGTAATCCCCTTTTATCACACTGCTTCAACTTAGTTCCCTCACTGTAAGGGAAAATGACATAAGTACAACTAGAACTAAGTAATTTAAATAAACAAGTAATTTTAAAGATAAAAAAAATTGAACAAATTATTTTGAAGGTTTAAGTATTGTATGGCTGATTGTTCCACAAAATTTACACCAAATACAAGCTTTGCAAGCAGTTTGATAAGATACTTGACTCGAAGAGTTCAATCCAAAAGTTAGGTATTTATTAGATGGTAAAAGAATTTAATATATTTTCTTTTGTGCTTCTGGAAGCAAATCACTTAGGAATGGCAAGTTGCTAACAGTAAAGCATCAGGAACTAAGGTAAGACAGAGCTTTATTTAAAACACACACTGAATGTTAGCACTGCTATGTCAACATGGACTACAAAGAGCCATAAAAACTTCTGTAAAGTCTCCAGTAATGATGCAATTATCCTCACACTACTGTTTTCTGGCTGTATAATATATTTTTCTGTGCAGTGCTAAAGAGCAAGCAAGCAATAGCAAGAATACTGACAAAGTCAAACTTGAAACATTTTATATGCAGATGTTGAAAATGAAAAAGTTCAAATTTACTGCAGAGCTTAACCAGCATATTTATTTTCTATAAAACTATCAACGAAATTATAAGACAAGTGTATATACTCACAAATAGAATGATTCTGTTAGTTTTACTCCAACTACCAGGTTGTCGCCCACAACACGCTGCCATAATTCTTCTGTGAAATGTTCTGGGACTTCAAACTCCAATGGTGTCACTTTATTAAGAGAATCAGGAGGATTTTCTACATCATCCCAGAGAGAGACAAGACCTTCCTTACAGAAAAATGTGTTCTTTTAGATAAAGCAGAGGTATTGTTTTTGTTTTTTTTTTTTTAATACCGCATTACTTTCTGTTTTACCACAAGTGACTGCTGGAAGAGCTCTTAAAATACATAAAATAAAAGATACATATAAACTAGTTTATTCTTTGCTATTAATAGAATTTTCTTAAAACATATTATATCATGTAAAGTACACCCTATGTAAAAATCACACATCAAAATCTGTCATACAATTAATTGTCCAAAGATTTAGGGTGCTAGAATTCATATCATTGCATTTAATTGCTCAATACTTTTTTTTCCAAACCTAGAAAACTTGAAAGATATCTCAACAGTAACTGAAAGGGAGATAACTCAATTTCAATTAAATTAATTTTCTTTTGAGCAATGTATTAAAATAAAATTTTCCCAACCTCCATCACCTTCTCAGCCCACAGTTCACTCTGCTCCCATTATAAAATCAATTTTGCCCACACAGTTCTATGTCAACTCCCTTTTTGTAATATGTGAGATTACAGACAGATATTCAATATCTAGGCAACTGTGCCAATTAGAACTGCACACTCCCCTTGTGTTTGTCGCTAACTCTGTTAGAGGTTACTCCTCCATATTACTCAGTTGTCAGGAGGTATTGTGCACATCAATTTCAAGAGGAAACAATTACAGTAATTTCACAATTATAAGCCACACCTGATTACAAGCCACACATCTGGGTAGACCATGGGATTTGCCCCTATATAAGCCACACCTGAATATAAGCCGCAGTGTTTTTTGGTTTTTTTTTTTTAAAGCGAGGATCCATGTGCGACAAAGTAACAAATTAGTAACAGAATCGCACCAGCTGGGTTTGGTGTCAGGTGCTCAAGTTGCAAACAGTTTTCATAGACCAGCAAAGCCTTTAAAGGCAGCCCCAGGTGCCCTCCCCATCCGGCTCTCACTTCCAGGCTGGCATTTCACTGGGATTTATCCATAAATAAGCCGCACCTGATGATTAGCCGCACTGCTGAGGAAGGCTGGATTCTTCAATGAAAAAGGTGGGGCTTATAATCGTGAAATTATTGTACATTTACTCCTAACTCTATATACTGGCAAGTTAAGAAAATGAACCAGACTTAAAAAGCAGATTAATGATTTTTGACAGTGGCAATCCCCACAGGTGAAAGTGGTAAGTGGTTAATGACAGCACCCTCTACAAAAAGCTTGGCAGAAATCTGAAGAAATCTGGCCCATCTCTTGCATTTTACCTCTCTTGAGTTTGGTAGAATATGAGTTCTTTCTTCAACAAGATCTATTAATGCTCTGCAAGACTGAAGAATAACCCTCTTTTGATGTCCTAAATGCTGCTGTAGCTCTCGAACATAAGTCCAACCAGCCTGTAAAAGATAATCATTAGACTACTGCACATAAAAAAGGATGTTCAAACTATCAAAACAGCTTTTCACCTTTCCATTTTTATGCAGGAATCACAAATAACTTTGAGGTTTCTAAAAAAATGTCCAAGTTAGGCTACTCTATTTTTAAAATATGAATAATCTCAGAATCTTGGTGTTTCAATATTAAACCAAGAGTTTAAGCTAAGTATTAAGGTAAACTTAATCAAATTACATAGATATTCAGATATATTTCTGTAGCTATCTTTCATTATTAATCCTGCTTCACTTTTTCATGGATAGCAGTTTCATGTTCTTCTCAAGGTTTGTATTGATTATTGATCGAGTAAATATATTGAAGAGTTGATAGATACACAAGCAGACACATGCTGGCTGTGTCTCTGTTAAACAAAACACAATGAAAAAATACCCCAAAAATCAACCAAGGCAAACTAACCAAAAAAATCCACAAACCAAGCAATAAAGAAAAAAAAAATCACGCCACTTTCTCAGGTTTTAAGAAAGCTCCTCATAAGTTATTATATGGAAAGCAAGATCCTAAGTCCAATGCTGTCAAGGAGAGAACAAACTCAACCCTGGAATGCAAAACCAAACTTCTTTCTTACCCATTCCCTTAGAAAATCCCCCCAAACACATAAATCCATTATAAGCCTGGGTAAAAAAAGGAGTTCTTTTAAGTGAGGTGATGTCCTCTGCTCAAGCTGCGATGGCAAAGGCCATTTAGACCAATAGCACTCTCATGGAAAGTCCTGTAAAAAATTGTCACCTATCAAACTGTGAATCTAAGCACCAGATTCCAAACAATAATCCAGTGCCAGACTTGAGTCAAGAGATGAAAAAGAAGAGTTAAGAACAAAGATGAGTCTACAATACCTTCCTAATTTAGGGAATCAGAACACTAAGCCATCATTTACTCCCAAAGGAGCCAACTCCTGAATAAACAATTGAGAACCATAAAGCAAATGGGGAAGCAGCCAAAATGGTCCAACATTCACTGTTGTATGCTTGCTGACCAACCTGGCTTTTGCAAGCCCTGAAAAAGACCTGAATTCCACCTTAGAGCAAACCCAAGACTGAGTTGTGTCCCCATCAACCCTCTGTCAAGTGACAGCCTTTATGCTATATGCCAAGACATACTGCAATACAAGCACCAGCAGCAGTTACAAGTTTTGTGCTGTGAAACTAAGAAAATAAAACTAGATCACCTTAGAAGACAAAATAAACCTGAACATAAAAAAGAGCCAAAGATAATAGAGCTCTGAGTAACTCCAGAATTATAGTCTTTACAAAACTGACAAGTAATGGAGGGGAGAACAGACCAGTGACATAAAGACCCTTCTTTATTTCTGCTAAAAGAATCAACTAAAACCACGAGAAACCCTGTAGCCTCACTTGTTGCAATATAACTGCAGTACTCTGCCAAAGGATGTCATCTTCAGAAGACACCAAAACACATGTTAAAGTGAAAAAAGAATTAAATGGACAAAAAACTGGATTCAAAACCAAAGTAGTGTATAAAAACAAACATAGAACAACTCAAAAATTGCTCAAGCTGATTTTTTTTTCTGTTTCACTGCCTCCAAAATGCAGTTTATATACATTACTGTGTATAACTTAAATGCAACTTACTTATACAGTGGACTATAATTCATTCTTGCCAAAAATCTCACATGGCTAAGAAAACAGCTGTGCAGATGTGAAACAAGGGTTAAGCAACAAGCATGAAATAGCAGATGCAGCCCTTTTTCATTTTGCTCTAAAACACAAGAGTCCATGGAGACTGTGAAAACTTGATTTGATTGCAAATTTCTAGAATACCTGAATTTTGATGATAAATATCAAGAGGCACCACTTCAAGACTAAATAACCTTTGAAAATTCCCAAGCTAAGCAGAACTCATGCACTATTGCTTCAAAACAAGCATCCTTGAAATTCAATTATACATCAGATTATAAAAGCCAGCAAGTACTTCACTGTTCAGCAAATATAATACAGAACAACGGCGATTTCAACAAGGAAGCAACAGTGAGGTTAAAAAAATATATCCGCATCTACTTCCAAATTCATCAGCTTGACAATTTCAAAAATTTACAGCATTAAAACACAAATTTCCAACAGTGCTTGTGCTAGTATGTGGCACAGAAAATTAGAGATTAAGAAGATCTAAAAGCACAGAAATGTTAGGTCTTAGGAAGGATTCTGTGTCTGCAAGAACTGTATCAGCATACAATAGATAAAATATCCAGCCAGTGGCACGTTTCCAGCAGAACCAGTAGCAAGTGCAAACCAGATTATTCATTTGATCCTGACACAGATTCACAGAGCTGTACAGCTGGAAGCCAGTTGGTGTACTGAAAGAACAAAGTTATGGAACAAAGTATGTACAGCTGTCAATGGCAGGGTGAACAGCCTTCATTACAATAGTGGAAGGAGCAGCCAATTAGAGACAGAAACTAATTTCTGTTTTGTAGAAGAGTAATGTAATGAGTAGGGCAAGAATGCAGCAATAAAGTCAGTTTTAAAATAGGGCTGCTAAAAAAGAAAAAAAAAAGGAGAAACTGAAAAAGATGCATTGGGAAGGAAGACTGCACTTCTGCTTTTTAAAGCCTAACATGCAAACTATAAAAAAAGATGGGACTGGAAGGGACCTCAAGAAGTCCTCAGAACTAATCCACCTCCTATTTTCTTAACTTACTAGGAGGGAAAAAAATATTTTGCCCACTGTTGTCCAAACAGCTTTTATCTTTTGGATGATGCACAATATATATTTACATATCTTGTTTGTCATTAGAACTAGAAAAGTCTTTTCTTTTTCAGTTTTTTCATAATATGTCCTTCTTTTATTTATTTATTAACTGGTAAAATATTGCAAATTAATTTGCTTAATTTTTAAAGGCTGGAAATAAAACTGCCACAATACCCTACTTAGTTTTCATTAAGTGAAAGTGACAGGAAAAATTACCTCTTATCTCATCTTTAAAGCACCCTTAGCAAACAAACAATAGCCTCACATCATTGACTCAGTATGAGATTCATGTTCTGCCTTAAAGCTTTTTTTTCTTAAATAATCTTCCTGTTTGTTAATTATTACCCATTTGGTGTAGGCTAATACATACACTGCAAAAGCACTCACATTGGTGAGTATGTTGGGTGGGAAACTCCAGCACGTTCCCCCCAGTTTGTTATATAAATGATGCTATTTAAAAGGAAGGATACAGTACTTTTCAAAATTATCCTTATAAAACCACCAGTAACAGGAGCACGAACATCAGAGGGTGGTGAAATAACCAGTCACCAATCTGTGCAAATGCACTCTCAGGGAACCTGCCACTACGTGACCTGAAAGTTATGTACGTAATGGGGAGAAAAAGAAGTAAACATTCTAATTTTTTTAAGCTGGTATTTAAACGTAAATGATTGCTAAGGAGCTCTGATAAGACAGCTTCAGCATTATCTCAAACTTTTAATTAAAATTAAATTAGACTTCTGCAACTACCTAAATGCACTTATAACAACTGAGAGAACTGAAACACTACCACTGAAAGAAACTGGAAGACTACCACTGATTCAAGAATAAACACATTATTCTTTTCCCTGAACCACTTCTTCAATAATAACAGTATCATTAGCCTGACCCTTTAGACAATGCAATGACACAGAACAGTACAGTAATTTCACACTTACAAGGCACACCGGGTTATAAGGCGCACTTCCGGGTGGCCAGGAAATCCATGGAATTTGTCCATATATAAGGTGCACTGGCCTAAAAGGCGCACTCTGGTTTTTTTTTTTGGTGGAAGTGAGCATCCGCTGCCAGCTTTCTCCACTCAGCCACTGGGGCCATGCCCCCTGGCTCTCCCCGCCCAGCTGCCAGAGCCACACACCTGGCTTTCCCCGTGCCGCCGCCACCACCCCAGCTCCCCGCTTGCTGCTGGGGCCATGCCCTCTGGCTCTCCCTGCGCCTGCCGGCTCTCACGGCTCTCACTTCTGGGTTGGCCATTCTCCGGAATGTGTCCATATATAAGGCACACTGGGTGATAAGGCGTGCTTTTGGGGTAGGCGTGAAACTTCAGTCAAAAAGGTGCGCCATATAGGCGTGAAATTACTGTAATTTATAGGAAACATGGAGGCAGAACTGTTGAATACAAACCTGTAATCTTGTTTCAAGGGCTCGGACAGTAAGCAAACCATTCTCTTGCAAACCTTCTGCAGCAGGAACATCATGCTTATAATTGATACCACTCTGAAAGGAAAAAACAAAAACAAAACCCTGAATGAATTAAAAAGCTGAAAGTAAGGTACAGGCTACTACATAGCATTATAAAAATCTGGGGGAAAATACAGCCAGCCAGGAGAATCACAGTATGTCTTTTAAAAGAAAAGCAATTAGAATTTTATAGTACATAATGGAAAGATCCAATTATGAGAAGATAATTAACAAGCACTATGGCCTTAATTAAATTAAGCATTCCTAGCCAAAAGGTAAGCACTGTGGCAAAACCATGTGAAGCATTTTCAACTGCATTAATTTCCCAACAGAATATTGATACAATCATAGAAGCAAAATAATGTCTTCAGATAATTTAAGATTACAACAGGAAATGTTATATTCAAACTTCAGGGCATTTTTACAGCCCACATCCAATTTTACTTTGCATCAATACTTTAATGATTTGTTGAGGTTTTCTTAATTTAGTAAGCACAGACTGAGTGGCTGAGAAAAGGCAAGCTCAACTTACTGCATAGTTGACCTCGCCAAGATCTGTTATTTTGAATGTACTTAACACGTCTGTATTGGAGTCATCATCAAAAAGCAGTAACAGCTGCTCACTTCCAGAGCTAATAAAATCATCCACCAGAACACACTTCACTTTTTGCCATTTGGAAGCCACCTAGAGTAGAAGAGGTTTTAAAATACATTTATTAGAATACATCTTGTTTTGGAGATCTCATTTTGGTGAAGCTTGCTTTCCGTTAACAGGGAGCCTATTCAGTCGTGAGAAACACAGTAATATTTAGAATTTTCAAGCTCTCACTCTCATCCCATTATTTAGAGTAATGCTGGAAAAAGCCATTTCTCTTTAAAGATCACTTTCCAGATTACAGGTTGCAGAGAAGATGATAACTTTTCAATATTCAAACAGCTGAAGATTGTAACATTTATTTAGAAGCAGTAATACTTGAAAACCTGTTAAAGGCATTATACCTTTGATATTGAGAGATATCTTTGCTTCACAGCAGACTCAAATATGTTTGAAAATTAAAGACAATTTTTTATAATAACATGAGCAACTAAATAGTACAAGTTTTTATTTCCTGACTTACACAGGTCTTCCTGTCAGATTACTACAAAACCCTAGCAGAAACTTGGTCTCTCCTAATTTTAGGAAACAATAGCACTGTCTTTTCTAGTCATTTTCATAAAACAGCATTTTTCAGAAGCAACTTTTTGTTATTAGGAATTAAGGCTCAAAAAGCTTCGATGTTCCAATGAATAGTTTATACTTTGCAATGTTATGAAGTTACATCTAACTCAAATCATCCAGGCACAATCATAGCTGCATTACAACTTCAAGTTTTCACACTACTGCAGTTTTCAATTAGCAACAGAAGCTTTGGTCAGATTCATAAGTGTATTGCTAAATGAGAGAATCCCAGCCTCATTTTCAGCTATATAAGCAAGCAAGAGAAACAAAACAATGTCATACTTTAGACAGGTTATTTTAGCAGCAGTAACAATAACAAACAAACAAACAAGAAATCTAAAGACCTTAAACATGCAGGTTTTCAGTTAGAGTACTTTCAATAACATGTACAAAAAAGACCACAGTAAAATGGAGCTGTTTAAAGCCACCAGTACCTGTAGGCTGTCTCTCTTCCGTACAACACAGCTGCTTCCAGAGGCAAAAGACACAACAAATAGCAAATCGTTTCTGCTGGTTAGAGCAAGTTTTACTGAACATGGCTTTTCGTAAGGAAGCTCACAAACACCTTTAGGGGCACCGTTTTGGAACCAAACAAGCTGGTTCTTGTGGGTGATGGCAACAAGCGATATTCGGAGCTGTTGTTTCAATCTCTCACTCTTGCAGACGTAGACAGAAGATACCACTCTGCTGTAAGCATGAGGCATAAAGCATGTGCCAGTCAACGTTTTTTGGGTTTGAATTGCGTATCCAAAGAACTCACTACCCCAGATGGCTCTGTCTGAAACAGAAAACCCTTCTGGATTTTCAGTCTCTGGCAGGCAAGCAGTTCTCACCCCTAAGACAACAGTGCCTTCTCCCACAATTTCACCTGTCCACACTACAGAAGAGAGCTGAACAGGAGCACTCTGAACCACGCGTGTGTTGGAAGAGATGTAGAACAGCTTGTCGGCATGTCTCCACAACAAAGACGGGCCAGCAAACAACCTGATGTCTTCTTTCAGCTCATAATTCAATCTAAAATAAAAGGATGGCTCAAATTGGTTCGTACTGTGAAGCAACAATAAAAAATATTTGACACTGTTCCGTTTTTCCTTCTTCATCAAAATGCAGGGAAGAATAATCCCTGTTCTGGAATCCGTTGTGCAGCTACAACAAATCATTCCAATTTTTGAGGGACTGCCTTCTATGCTGAATACTCCAGAAGACTTCTGAACAAACAGCTTAGTGTCTCTGTTGAATGCCATCCTTCTGACACATAAATTTATTGTTTTATCATCTTCTTCCTCTGCATGCTCTGATTTTGACAACTGAAATACAAGGAGTTCACCATTGTAGGACAAGAATTGATCTTGCTCACTCAGAAGCATCTTGATTTATCTTTATGTGTCTTCCTCTACAAGAAAATCGTGTGTCTGTATTTCTGTCAGGCTTATTTCTTTGTAGAAATTTTAACCTTTCTGGACATTTTCCATCTACAAAAACAAATAAGAAAAAAATGAATTATTTTGGGACTAGCTGAACCGAATAACTTAAGAATAACTATGTGCTGCAAAGCAGTATTACAGAAAAATTTGAGAATGAGGCCAATATGTACTTTAACCTCACAGATTAATAATAAAGTTAAACAACTTTTTACTGCGAGATTAAAGTAACAGAAGCATGTCTGAACCAAAGTATGAATTCTCTGGTTATCAACAGCTGCACGGTGTAATGTAAATTGATAAAAACCAAACTACACACTTACAACTCGTGTGATTGCATTGAAGATGTCAGCACCACAAATATACTGAGCAGACTGAAAAGTAGCGATGCTTTAAATTCTCAAATCAAAGAGCCTTCTCTCGGGCGTAGTGCTTATCAGTACCTATTTTATTAAAATTACAAGGCCTTGAAGGAGAAAGCCCTCTGAAAGAGCATCCAGTCATTTTGCGGCCAAGCAGACTCCCTCCCTCTCTGCCCAGAGAAGGCCCCAGGGACCCCGAAGGAACCGCAGCCATCTCACCAAGTTTCACTCAACCTGCGGGTTCCGCAGCGACGCCGCTGTCCCGGGGTCGTTCCCTACTGTTCCCGGCCGGACGAGCCGCTGTTCCCGGCAGTCCAGTACGGCCGTTCCCAGCCGGACGAGCCGCTGTTCCCGGCAGTCCAGTACGGCCGTTCCCAGCCGGACGAGCCGCTGTTCCCGGCCGCCCAGCGCCGCCGTTCCCGGCCGGACAGGCCGCTCCGAAGCTCCCGCCGCGGGGAGCATGACGGGAGCGCGGCTGGGGGCGGGGGCGGGGCCGGGGGCGGGGCTTTCCGCCCGCCGCCTGGCCGAGGCCCCGCCCCCCGGGCGCCGCTCCATCCCCTTTTCCCGCCGCTCCTCGCGCTGCCGGAGCTGCCTCAGTGCGGGTGGCGCGGGCGGACCCGCTGGATCATGGCTGAGGTGAGTTCCTGCACCCCTGTCCTCTCACTGCCGTCTTCTTGCCGCCTTCCTGCCTGCCTGCCGGATGTTCTCTCCCCAGCGCTGCCCGTAGCCGCTCGGGGTTGGTGGTCTGGCGGGACGGTGGCTGGGCCCTGCCGTACAGGTGAGGGTCTGGGGCTCCGGCCTTTCCTTTCCTTTCACGGCCCTCCTGTTCCTTGTTTCCTTCCAGCAGCGGCAGGACAAGGCGGCGCTGATTAGCGAGACCCGGCGGCGTTTCGAGGCGGAGTACCTGCCAGGTGAGCTGAGTGTGGGCTCCGGGGCTTGTCCCCCGGCGCTTTTCCTCTCGGGGCCTTTCCCAAACCTGGGAGCGAATGTGCCTTTTCACAGAACCGACTGGCTCGGAAAGGGCCTCTGAGATCATCGAGGCCAGCCTGTGAATGAACACCTGTCAGCCGGCCCACGGCACTGAGTGCCACCTCCAGTCTCTCCTCAAACACCTCAGGGACGGCGACTCTGCCGCCTCCCTGGGCAGCCCATTCAAATATCTAATCGCGCTTTGTGTAAAGGCTTTCTTGCTAATGTCCAGCCTGAACTTCCCTGGTGTACTTAGGGTGTCTGAAGCTATGGAAGGGTGGGCACAGCAGTTTCTGTGCTGGCTCTCCGTGCTCTGTCTGCTGGGTCGCTGTCTTGGGCTGCAGGATGTGCTGGGGCCAAGCTCTCGGTGCTTTTCTCTTGCAGGTGTGTTTGGTTGGAGAGTGTAGACTGGGACATTGCTGTGCTTGGTGTTCTTTGGACATGAAACATGCCAGGGAAGGGTGGCATTCTGACCTCTTGAGTTTGTCAGAGTTGTTTTTCTGGAGTAACTTGCGCTTGAAATTCATGCAGGCCATAATTAAGATCCTGCTGCATGTCCGACTCGTTCTTAAGTGCAGGTCCATTTAAATTTGTAAGTACAGGCTGGGGATGCCCAGGGGAGAGGGAAGACTGGGGTAAGCCTTGAGTGGTTTCCTTCTGTTTCAAGGTTGATTTAGAGTGGATGAATGCTAACAAATTGCAGTCAACAGTGTGTTTCATTGTGACTGTCTAGAGGCTTTCTACTAAAAACATGCTTCTATGCAATTTTTAATGCAAATATATAGAAAGTCCAGTAGTTGCGTTGCCTGCATCTCCTTTAATATCAGCCTCAGTTCTGCAAACAAATGCCTTGGTTTGATGTTTCTGATGCAAATTATTGAGGTTACGCTTGCTATCTATCACTTTTATGGAAGGGTTACATGCTTCTTCATTGGCTTTGTTGTAGTGGACTGGAACATGCTTTTGGAAAACTTTGAAGGCCTTGAGGGTGGTACAACTTTGTCTCATATTTTTATGTCTAGGACAGTTTACTAACTTTCATAAAGGAGACTACTTTAGCCTTGGTTAGAGATGACCTAACAAAATTTATCTATCTTGAAGTAGAGAGGGCTTATTTTACCATTTGATATTTCTAAGTGATTAAAGATATCTCTGTAAAGCTCAGGCATGAGTGAGTGGAGGCTCATCTTAAATTCTAAATTTTTCTTCCCCTTAATGTTTTCAATTAGTGTATGTTTTCATGTGGTAGGTGATTCAACTTGCTTTGTGTTCTATTATCCCATAGTCACACTCATAAATAATTATTTCAGAAAGCCTAGGACTGCTCTGGGACAGTGGTTGTGGAAAATGGGCATTACTCTTTCAGTTGAACTACTGCTTAAAATGTTGAAATTACCCAATTTTCTCTAGTTGTAACGATGTCTCTGTTGGGCTGGTTGATACAACCATTAAAATAACTGAATACTGTTGCAAGGTAAACTGTAATCCTGTTTGTGGTGTTTTGAACACTTTTTCTCAGTAAGCACACTTTTGAGTCATGGTTTCAGGCTCTTGGCCTGTTCAAGAAAATAGGATTAAGACTCTTTTGAGTTTGTGTTCTTAGGAATGCCACAAGCAAATTAACATTCTCATGACCACAATCAAGAGTGAAAAGCACAGGATTTTAATTTTGTACTGGTCTGTCAGCATTTACTGTGTGTGTTCCAAAACATATTCTTTTATTCTTAATCAAAGGAATCTGGGGCTGCATGTATGCAGGCACCCAAAAACCTGTGGCTTTGGGGTGTAAAGGTACAAATGATTGCTTCATAACCAGGAATTTTAGTCTGCTTTTAAATCTAAGGGCATTGTTAGGCTGCACTGAGAAGCTGATCCTTCCTGTAAAGTTTAATATGGTCTCAGGATTGTGGGCCTCTACAGAATAAACTTTATTCCATTTTTGGGTGAATTGCAGGTGTTAGAGAAAAGTTTTCAGGCAGATTTTTTTGGTTTTGTTGTTTGTTTTTTTTCTGGAGATTGCAGCTGCCACTATTTTATTTTCCCTCTGAGGAAAGCCATGTAACTGGTTATGATCATCGGAGGTGAAGTGGTTCTTCTGTATTCTGCAAATCAATTACTAGGTCCCCCCTACCCCTCTTCATGCTGGAAGAATTGGTAATGGTCAAAAATGCTGTGATAGCCTTACAGTAATATTTTATTTTGTTATGAATGAAAACTTAGAGAGTCCTTAAAATCCTACTTTTTCATTGAAATTATTTATTGGCAGTATACCATTTTTAGATTAAAGTAGAATCAATAAAAATAGCTGATTCAGAAAAGTCTAATATTCCAACATGTATTATTATTATAATAGTATGCTGTGGTCTTGACAATTTCCGAGGTCGGGTGGGAAAAATTCTGTTCAGCAGTTGAAAGCGCCGTAAATCAGTTTTTCTTGAATTCTACAGTTGTTTCATTTATGTGACCAAATTAGAAAATGCTTTTGATTGTCAGATAAAGTGTGAAAGTGTCAGAGAACCTTACTAGTTCATTTCCCCAAAGTTTATAAGAGAACTTTTCTTGCTGAAGTTGTTCAGCTAATTTAGCCATTTAAGTGTTCTGGCCACTGTTGGATTTCTCTGCAAAGTGGTATTTATTATTAACTGAAATATTGCGGTGATTTTTTTTCTCTTCAGTTGTCTTCAGAACCCAGCTAGAAAGTTAACCTCAGTTCTTGTGAGGAATGCATGACCCAATAATGAAACCCTTGTGTTTAAAAGGTTTGTTTCCAACAGAGGTCCTGTTAGTCCAGTAGACAGTCTGATGTGGTAGGCAGACAGCACTTTGTCTTCACTGGTTTTGGGCCTAATTTTTGTTTTGTCTGATTGGTTTCTTTGTGAGCGTTGGTGATGTAAATGATTTTACTGGTGAAAGGAACAATGAAAACAAAAGACTTTTTTTCTAGCACTGACTGGCACGAACAATGATTTCTAGTAAACAAGCATGTCTTTTTCTATAGCGAATTTCCATTCCTTAGAGGATTTCTAAAATTAGCTTTTATTTCTGCGCTATCACTTTCTATTTTAATGTTACAGTGGAAATTATTTACAATCAATTCTTGTTAGACTTTTTCAGTAAACTAGTTTTCTTCACATTTCCTTTTATATATTAGCTGTTTCTAATTGCCTGTTATTTCCTGGCCTTCCCCATTTACATCCTTTTCCTTTCTCCTTTAGGCAAATCTTAATTTTCAGAAAAGATTTTGCAGGAGAGGTTTCCCATCCTTCCAATGTAAAGGATTAAATTTCACCATAACCTTCTTTAAGCTAGTAGCAAAGGTGGTTTGCTAATCATATAGGCTGATTTAAAATAAATTTTTTAACATATGGGACACCTTAAAATCAGTGATAAGACTGTCATAGAAGACTCTTAAAGTAATGTTTTGCATGCTTTGCATGCTTATATTCTGAAAAGTCTGCTTTTGCTGGTTCTTGGCTTTCAGGCTGAGGCTGGTGAAAGGACAAGATGGGAAACATACTTTGATTAAAATCTCTGTAACATTAATGATTGAGCTTTTTATTGGATGGAAGTAGTCTTTTTTTGTCACTGACAGTGTTCGGCTTTGCTAAAACTTTGTTTCTCTCAGTTTGTGGAGGCAGATATTTTATTTGTCTATTGCTGCTTGAGGTTATTGAAATAATTCTTTATTGGATGGAAATAGTGTTGGGTTTTTTCTTCATCCTTGTCCCTTTATGGCTACTGACCTCCTTAAATTGTTTCTAGTCTTGCTGATTTTCTGATCTAGCCACTGAAAGCGCATACCTGAGTGGTTACAGTACTTAGCTTAATGTTTGGCATCAACAGCTAATTAAAAAGGGTTTCCTCTTTGTAGCCAAAGTCAGATAAATGATTGTGACCATTTTAGACCAAAAGTTCTTGGCTGGAATAGCTTTAAGACAGTAGTTAAATTGAGTATCTTTGTGTAATGTAACACTTGACATACTCTAAGTTGTTTTTTTTTTCCCTCTACTTTTTACAATGAAGTTTTTGAGTTTTCCCTCTATAAAAAGACATGCAGTTGCTGTCCCTACTTAGCTTTATGGATGGCTTGTTCTGTAACACTAGTTTTCTAGAGGAGTTTTTTTCTGAAGGGAGGGTCATTCAGATTTTTAATTCTGAACTTCTGTGGATTTAGTATGTGACTTAACTGTGCTACCTGATTTTGAGTCTTGTATTTATTCTTCTATATTCCTGCTGAATACTCTCCAATTTGTATTATTTTTCCTAAAGCGTGAACACTAGAAGAAAGCATGGCACTGTTCTCGTGGTAATCATGGAATGGGTCAGGTTGGAAGGGACCATGGTGGCTTGTCTGGTCCAGCCTGTTCAAGCAGGGTCATGCCGGAGCACAGGGCACAGGTTTGCATGCAGACAGTCCTTGGATGACTCCGCTCCCTCTCTGGGCCATCTCTTGCTGGGCTTGGTCACACACAAGGAAGTTCTTCCTCATACTCAGGAGGAACTTCCTGTACATCAGTCTTTGCCACGGCCTCTTGTCCTGTTAGTGGGCACCACTGAGCAGAGCCTGGGCCCATCCTCTGACACCTCCCTGCAGATACTGACCCAGACATTGATGAGGTCTCCCCTCAGTCATCTCTTCTCGAGGCTGAACAGGCCCAGCTCTCTCAGCCTGTTTTCGCAAGAGAGGTGCTCCTGTCCCTTAATCATCTTTGCACTGGAACTGCTCCAGGCGCTCCTGGCGTTGTAATTAGATGGCATTAAAAACAGAGTGACGTAAAGAGAAGGGACTTTACAATTTGTGCCTCAGAGAACTTAATGAAATCTTCTAGTGAAAGTACTGCAGTGAAATCTGTGTGCATTTAATTTTGCGTAATTCTGCAGCTGTTTTCAGAGCTGTTGTCTGGTGCTATAGAAGATCCTTTATGTTGAAACGGTAATTAAATGGTACAGTTTCACTAGAAGCTTCTCAGCTTGAAGAAGACAACTAATAAAAGGGAAGAATGTGCTCATGGAAAGAACAGAAGTCCTTGGTAAAGAAAAAAGGAAGGCAAGTAATAGAAGTTGCTGTTCAAACAGAACTTTTGTCTTCTAGTCTTTTCTCTTGACCTCCAATGCTCAATGAGAAAATAAAAGTGACTTTAACCAACTGTTTTCAAAATAAGGTTTAATACACAGTCAGTTTTGCTTGCTCAAATTTTCCTGAAGAACTTCCAACTGAAGGAATAAGGAAAGCTAATAATGGCCACATATCCTTGCTACTGTCACCCCCTTATGTGCAATTTATAATTTGCCAGATCATGCTTTTTCTTGCTTTTTTTGGATCTGAGTCTTGGTTAGTTTCTACAGTTTCCTGGGTCAATGAAAAAGTATTTCAGCATCCCAGTTTTGCCTCTTCCATGGGCTATGGAACTATTCTATGATGCAAAAAGGTTTGAGTGTCTTGGTCTGAGGGAGCAACCAGGTTTCCAAGCCTCTGGACTATGAAATATTACACAGAAGTCTGGCACTGCTGCTACACACGTGGCTTTCAGTAGCTCTTTCTGAACAGAAATAACTGGTAGTGCTGTTCCTTGCGTTACCTTTGGGGTGAGTGATATGTGTTCCAAATACCTTACGAAATTCTGTTCTTTATGGACCTTATTACAGAGATGTCTGTCTTCCTGAGCTGAGGGTGTCACTAAACTAGTGTCACAGTGGCAAGTGTGAAGAAGCAAGCGCCTAATTTTCCTTTGAAAAAAGCCTTAGTATATGGTTACAGTATCTAAATGGGTAGGCTTGGAGATTGTCAGAGGTAAGTTACTTCAGTTTATAGCTCCACCTCAATTTCCATATGGCTGCCCCTTAAGTACTGTTTATGCTTTGGCCTCTTTGTGGCTTTTCCAGGATTTATTTAAATTGCATTGAGAATCCCAAAGATCTGATTTTCTTTCAACTACTTCTCATTTAACTCCGTAAGTTTCTAATAATACAGTAACTGCACTTAAGTGTTCCATGAGTGATTTTAAAATTAGAAATATTCTAGTTATTTCACAGCATATTTTGTAAACAAGTTTCCAGATGTCTCTAGAATTATGTGGCATGTACAAATTTGAAGAGTATTTCCTCCTCTGAACTGACACGTTTTCAATCACTGTGTTCTTGGAAGGACTCCATCAATTGTATATCACTCTGCTTTTTGTGTGTGACATAAAACACTTTTGGATTCACATTTTCATTCTAAATTTCATTTATTTTGTTGCAAGAATTGGATCAGTTGGGAAAAAGTCATGCAGTATTAAGTACTCAGTACTGTTGTTCTGTCAGTCTTATGCTAACCTGATTCAAATACTGGCATTCTGCAAGTGCTTGTAGATGCAGAGCTTGGCTAGTTGTTTCCCCTGGTTTTAGGGTTTGCTGTAGCATACATGTAAATTCAGATTACATGCACTTTGAGAATTTGGGTACAGAAGAGAGGAAAGATACTTTTTCAACTATCCTTATCTCTGTATGCAGCTTGCTTTCTATTGATATTGGAAATTTGGATTAAACGTTTTCTTTGTTTCACTTTAATTTTCTTAAAATACTCACAAAGTTTAATGTCTATTTTGAAAAATATTCTTTAAGTTCAGAGTTTGGGAAAACTTGTTAGTGGCTGAGAAATGTGTTCTGAGGTTTGTTCCATGTAATGGTATGTCAGTGGTTTTAAATTACTGTTTGATACAAGCTGCACAGTTCTCATTTTGACAGGTGTGCTCTCAAACAGATACTGAAAGGAGAGAGCCTCAGAAAGTGGTGTGAAATGTTATCCTGTTGGTTTTTACCTGGTGGTGGGTTTTCTCTTTAATTACACAGTACCCTAATCCCTTATTTATTCAAGATACATGTGGGATGGATCTCAGCAAAGTACTTGATTGATTTACTGCAGTCACTCATAGCTGGAAGTCAGCGTGTTAGACATTATTAAACCAAGGTGAAGTAGTTAACTTGAAACTAAGTACTCTTAGCTTTTCTCAAACGAAACTTTCTGAATCATTGGGGTAACTACAAATTTCAGATGAGCAGCTGAGACTACGAAATTTCATGTCCTGGATTTTTGCAATTTATCTATGATTCCTCTAGAGCTACAGAGAAGTTAAGCATTTCAGTCTGGTGCTGAGTGATCACTTCATTGGGCTGTCAGAATATAGGAAATCAGCTGTCTGGTGCAAGTATCGAAATGATGACAAAAGGGACTTCAGTAGTTAAAAAGATTTTAGTGGATTAAGGCTTTTGGGCAGAGAAGAAAGTAGGGGGTGAGATTAAAGAAAGTGGGATTAAGTTCTAGGGTTATCTAAGGAACAATGTAAAGCAGTGGAATGGGATCAAGGGAGAGAAATTTGAAGCCTAATGAAGAGGGGAACATGGTAGATGATGTGTGTGAGAAGCAGATGGGAATAGATATGTTGGGAGTGCAGCTATAATTTAATGAATGGGCGTGTTTAAATTGATATATCCTTACAGTTACCTTGACTAATTTATAACAGGAAACAGTATAAATTGAAAGACAAGTAAAATAGATCATATTTTTGTATGTAGGCCACTAAAACAAAAGCAAAAATTAGCAGAATTTAATGGTGCCTTTTTCTTAACTCCTTCCTCAGAGTTGTCTGACTGAAGTACGCATTCCCAAGCCATCTTGTCACAGTCTTAGATATTTGTAAATGGCTCTGAAAGCAGTTTATTGCTATTGCTAGAGGAATAGTCTTTCCAGTATATGAAAATCTTTTATTAAGAGGCTTACTTTTTTCCATGGAAATCATTAATATCGTGAATGGCTTAAGAGTTACTGTTTTTTGGTAGTTAGCAAAGAAGAGTACCAATGTCTGTTGCTTTCAGAAGCCTGTTTCTATTATGGACTCTTGATTTACATTCTATTTTTACCAATTTCTCAGACAGAGGATCGTTGATCTAAAACTTGAACTTTTATCAAAGCATATCTACAGTAGAAATAGGTCCACTTAGCATTTGTGTTTTACTTTCCTGGTTAAAAATAAAAAATATTTAAAAAAAAAAAAAAAAAAACAAAAAAAACCAAAAAAAACAGAGCAGCAGCAAGTCTTATTTTATCTGAAGTACTTCCAGAAGCAGGTAAGCCTGTTACTGTGTTGCTAATGTGATACAAGAAGCCTTGGGGGCTTTTGTGCTACCCTAGAGTTAACTGTAGTTTTATTTGGTAGGGTAATAATTTATAACAAGTGTGGTTTTTTTAAATTTTTTTGAAGGAAACAATTTTATTTAATGCAATTAGGTATAGTGCATGCTCAAAATCACAAATTTTATATTTATTGTCAGACATTTTATGGTTGAACATGCCGATGCCTATAAGTTTGAGAGCTCAAGCATGTACAGGTGATGTTTAGTATATTCATTCATCAGTGCACAGATTCTAAGGCTGTATACTAATTCATGTTAATTACATAAAACTGGTTTTAGGAAAATTACACCTGTCCCAAATGCACTTTGTTTTTTCTTTGCGTAAGGATCACAGAAAATATTTTTCTAGTGAGACTGATCTTGTGTCGCTAAATATGATCGCAGCAGATAGATGGTATTCATTTATTTATCATGCTATGATTTGTTTGCCTAAATTTGAAACTGCAAGAGAAATCTTATATGCCAAGCAGATGCTTGTAGACATACACTTGACAAATCTCTACACGATTTTTTGTGGCAAATGCTGTAGACACTAACTTATTTATTTCCTAGATAAATCAGATAAGTATGATTCTAGAGATGTGGAAAGACTTCAGCAAGATGATAAATGGGTTGAAAACTACTTGATTTGGCGTCATGATGTTGTGGACGACACTTTGAAGATGATTGATGAAAGCTTTCAGTGGAGGAAAGAATACACAGTTAATGGTAAGCTATGTTACACAGTGATTTTGAAGGTGTGTGTTGCTTTCCTATTGAACTACCACTGACCTCAATATGTAGTTTCATTAACAGCCTCTTAAAGGTTTGCAAGTACCACAGAAAGCTGAGCAAGAACTTTAAAGAAAGTAAAAAAGAGAAAAAGTACTGCTTGTCATGTTGACCAGTAGTGTCTGTTTTATTGTGGTTCCATTTGGCTGTTGAAAGGGTGTTTAAGAGGAAGGAAGGCAGGCAGCTATCTGTTTTGTCTCTTTGCATCATAGAATTCCAAAGGAAAAAAAAAAGCCAACAAAAAAACCCACAACAGAGCTCTCTTGTTCATTGTAATAGCACTGGTTTGGTACAGCAAATAAAGGAGATCTCATTTTTGTGCTGTGAAAATATTTTGAAGGTGAACTCTATATACAGGTCTTGACACTGAATTAAATGACAGTGTGAGAGAGGCTTCAAATATGAAAAAAATAAACATTTGCAGCATTTTCTTATGTGGTTTTTTTCAATTATTCTTAGTTCGTAGATAGACTCTACTCTATGCCATGAGAAGAAGATAATTTCAAATCTTTACTATCTCAATATTTACATTAGTTTAATCAGTGCCTTGGAAAGTGGCTTATAAAGAGGTTTTGGGGTTTGGTTTTTGTTTTGTATTTTTTTGCTAGACTCTTGCTTTTTTAGTGACTTCTGTTAGGTTACAATGTGATTATTCATATGATTACTGAAATAAAATTTAATTTGGTTTTGCAGACTTGTCAGAATCTGTCCTTCCAAAATGGTTATTTGAAATTGGTGCTCTTTTTCTGCATGGATATGATAAAGAGGGCTATAAGTTATGTAAGTATACAGAATAGACTATTTTCAGTCTTTGATCATTATTTTGTTTCCACCATTTCATCATCTTGAAAAATAAGCATTTTAATAACAGATATAGGTATATATTGGCTACTGCTTTTACTTTAAAAGGTGATTGGGTAATAAATTTTTTATTTATTGCGGAATCCACTGAGTTGAAAGGGACCCAGGAGGATGATGGAGTCCAACTCCTGCCCCTGCACAGGGCAGCCTCAGAATCTCACCATGGGCATGACTCTGGCAGGCTTGTGAAGTGGTCACTGTCTTAAACAAGAATACAATAGTTTAATGTATGTTCTGTGTTCGAATAGAAATTTCTCTTAATCTTGACATAGTCTAGCTAACATGCTATATTTAGAACATTTTTTCTTTACATGAAACAATATTTTTTACTTCAGTTTTGCAATTGGAAGTAAAATTTTAATTTTACAGCAATACTTAGACTGTGTGCTGAACATATTGGCTGAAGACCTTGTATTTAATTTTAATTATTAAATGCTAGCCTAAGTAAATAGTCTTTAAATATATGAAAAGTGATTTTTCCCCTTTATTGCTTCTTCTGGGATGTAATTCTTTGTATTTTCAATTTCTAAAAAGTTATAGTAAAAAATGTGTGAAACGTGGGGTTTGTGATGTGTGCAGTTGTTTCTCTGGGTGCCCAGTGGTCACAAAATCAGGCTGAATGTAAAATACAAATTCTGAGGTCCTAATACATTTCAGTGCATCCTCTGTAGTTATTTGCATTAAGTTTTCTGTTTGCTTGGATCTTTCCTTTCAACTTCCGTGTGTGTTTTTGTCCAAGTTTGGTTCAAAGTGAAACATCATACAAGAGATCCTAAACAGCAACTTGAAAAAAAGAAACTGGTTGCTTTTTGGTTAGAACATTATGCCAAAAGAGATCATGGAAAGCCCTTGACAGTGGTATTTGACATGGCTGAAACTGGAATCAGTCACATAGTAAGTATTTTTACTGTCTTGTCTGGATTGCTTTTTAGATTATTTAACCTGTGTTCCCAGAAAAAAAGGAAGTCTCTGTATAGTCCTTGACACATAAAGAACAGTCCCTGAGACTAGCGATATGGTAGAGCTTTTTCCCATGACATGAGCAGTTTCCCAAATCTTTTGTTACATATTAAACTTTGTCTTCTGCAACCTGCAGAAAACTTGCTTTTAGTTTGGTGGCTGAGCTAATTTAGATTGCAAGGTTGAGATCTTTCCTTACTTATTTATTCATTTAATATAATAACTAAAAATCTCACAGATTGTCTAGAAGTTAAAAAATAAAATGTTTTTCTATAGAATAATTACATTTTTCTTACCAAGTGTCATGCTGTCCTGTTACTACAAGAATGGCTGAAACTTCTATCTTTGTGCTTTTTTGCCTGGTGGTGGTAGTATGTCAAGAATTAATGTAAGCTTAAAAAACCCACCCCCCCAAACCCCGCTCCAAAAGCGTGTTTATATCTAGCGTAGGCAAGATTGTTAATGTTGCATTGGGACCTTGCAGATGTGCAGTACAGGGCCACCAGTTTATGGGAGGTAATTAGACAAATAAATATGGTGTGATTCTGTTTTGCAAGGTTGGTGCTCTTAAGTGTACAGTGAGAGCTGTCTGTGTTCTTAAAGATAATACTGGAACCACAGTTTTATATAACAGGAGGAGAGGATTGTGATAATGTCCTTGGTGTGAAAGACTAATTCAATTTGGGTATAAAACCAAAAGTGTGTATAAAGTATGTCTTGAAGCAGCTTTTTTTCCCCCCTATGTCTTTGAGACTCCTGAAGACCAAATCTCAGCAAGTGCTGTCTGTAACTGTCCCATTTTACAGTCTTGCTTTGTGGTTAGTATATTTATCACAGAAAAGGAATATTTTTGATGGCTATTTGGAGCCGTGTGGAGTAATTGATAAATCTGTCCCAAAAGAAAAAGAAGTTGATCTCTGGGTTCTTTTCCAGAGCATGCCTTATTTGTTTGTTCTGTTGCTATGGACATCTACTGTATCACTTTTATCACTGTTATGCAGGAGAATTCTGATAGCTCAGGGCGTGTCACACTAGGTCAGTGACTGGAATAAATGCAGTTATTGAATGGTCTGTGAAATCTACACTTCTAATTCCAGACTTTGATCAAAATAATGGATTTATTCTTCTGCTGCCTGATAGTGCTGCTTTTGGATAGGCAGCAGAATAGAGAGCAGCGTCCTGATTAGTGGAGATTTTAATCATTCGGATCTATCATTGTGTTTGTGCTGCTAAATGAAAGATGCTGCATTTGGTACAGTTGAGATAAATGCTTCTGTTAGAGGCCACCTTCTGCCAGTAAAGCTGTCAAGCTTTCAGTTAATTTCTAGTTGCTGAAATCACTTAAAAAGCTTTCAGGTTGTGGGTAGTCCTCTTACAGAGTGTTATTTTGTGTGTCCTTTTTTTCACTCTGTCCACAAATGTTTTGGTACTGTGCTTACATCACCCTAGGAGCCCTTTCCCCAGTCTTACTGTTATGACAGGCTTTGGATCCTCAGCCAGAAATGCTCTGTACTATTTCTTAAAGTAGTAGTGGTGGTCACTCCTGTTAGAAGGACTGGGGAAAGTACTCATGGCAGGCTTTCCACCTGACTACCTTATTGTGTACTACCTTATCTCTTACTTTATTTCTAAAATAAAGTTTCATAAAAAGCCTTCTTTGCCCTTTACTGTGGAGATAGTTCCATTATACCTGAAAGGAGACAGACTGTACTATTTCTCTACAGTTGCTCATTGGATAGAGGCATCCTGAAAATGGATGGTGTAGAAACAGCTCTTTTGAGTGCTGTCTCTGCCCGCAGTTTCTCTGCATGCTACCTACTAATACTCAACTCAACAATTCTCTTCAAAGGAAAACCTATTTATTTTTCCTTTGGAAATGTAATACTGAGTGCAGTAGTATATTGTACAGTATGTAGGATAATTAATGAAGGGAAATTTCAGTATATTGTGTAGTCTACCGTCTTTCAAGCCTCTCTAGTGCTAAAGGTTTATTTTTCCTGTATCTTTCCTGCACATCTGAAGTCCTGTTGCTACCCTGCAGTACTTTAGATATCTTAGTTATTGCTCTGATCAGTGATCTATTGACTTCTTTCTGAGATTTTAAGTGAAAGTGTGCCAACAATCCTGCAGCAGTTTAATGGAGGAAAAAGCCTTGCATTGTGTTTTAAGGATATTTATAATGTATGTAAAATTTGAACATAGTTGACTACAATATATGTCCTGTGCTTTTCATGACATGCTTTAACTAAGCCTATAGTTTTTTCATGTTTTGGCTTGCTTTGCATTTATGCTGTGATTTTTTTTTTTTTTTTTTTTTTTAAATTTAGGACTTGGATTTTGTCCGGTTTATTGTCAACTGTTTTACAGATTATTACCCAAACTTCCTCAGTAAGTATTGTATATTAAATATTAAGCATTGTTGACTTGTGTAACAGCAGTATTTCATAATATGATAGAAGATAGGGAAGATAAAGATGTTTTTATCATGTGTTTTCTGGGGTAACCATGAAACATGTGACTGGTACAGGGTCAGGATATTCTTGTCCTTAGTACAACTTTGTTTTGTGAATAAACTTTCTTCAAAAAATCAGTAACTGTCTTTTTGTGAAGTAATGTTTATTACTATTACTAAGTAACAGTTCTTACTAAGTTTATACATAGTAAGAACTATTGTAAGCATATAATAGAAAGGAATTGACTGGTTTTCCTTGGCTGCTTGTTAGATGTGTAGAAGCTTTACAAACTTGTATGTTTTAGGAGACTTCAGGGGTCACAAAATAATCGGCTCTAGAAATGGTTTATGCTGAAAAGCAATGATTTATTCTGAAAAGGCATTTTTGTGTGCAGACTTAGAAAACCTGCACACTTGCCTGCTAATTTTGTTATGCATAGGCAAGCACTATATAGTTTATGCTAGGTCATGTTAAATATGTTGTAAATTTTAGGTGAAAATGTTTGTGAATGTTGACATTCCATACAGCAGCTTCTTAAACTCTGAATATTAGATTTTTGTCTTGCTGATCAAAGTTCAAAGCTTTGATCAAATATCAAACTTAAAGGCAAGTCAACATTGTTTTTTGGACTTTAACATTCAAGAGGAAAATAATTGGGACACTTAAGTATTTTCAGACTTCTATGGTTAAATAAAGACTATTTGGAAAAAATAGATATACAAGACTTACAGTTGTTTCTTGTGAAGTTTCTTGCTGAATATATTTGTTAAACTTTATTCTGTTTAGTAGCTGCTTTTCTGGGTCCAGATCTTGCCTTTCTTTGCCTTATTGTGAGATGAGTTTTTAGTAACAATGTCAGATAAGTAATACCCAGGAAGAACATAAACAATGTATAACTTGGACTCTTATTACCTGTTTTCCAAGCAATCGGCTAATGTTTCTAAGTACCAATAAGCTTGTACAAAGTTGCTTTTACTGGGAGGTGAACACGGAGGTTTGTAAAATGTCTTTTACATTAATGTTATTGCTGTACTTTCTCTTAAATATCTAGCACTCAGCATTCAGATTTTTTTTTTTTTTTTCAGCAAAGATAGTAATATTTGAAATGCCGTGGATAATGAATGGTAAGTTTTGGGGGTTTTTTTGTTTTCTTTTTGAACTGTGATAACTTAAAATTTAGCAGCATAAGTAAGAAGCTTTTTTCTACTCTGTGTAGATACAGATGAGTAATGGAGTTTGTTAAATATCCATTTTTAAATCTGTCAGTTTAAGGGTTGCATACTTTTTATTTTTCCTTTTTATCATTGTATTTTGGATCATACTTTACATGAAGTATGTCTTTATTCATCCTGTTGTTTTCAAAGGTTGGGAGACCTTGATAAACAGTCCATTCCTTGAATGCTTCTAATAGGAATCCTGTCATTAGCAGTGATGGTGACTTAGCTCAAAACTAGAATACACAGTTTAAGATAGATACCTGACCCTGAATGCTGATGTGCTTACATTTGTTCTGAAATGAGTACTTCAATAATTATCTGTAACTGTAGTGTACAGGGTAAATACTCTAGTCCTCTATTGTTGCCATATGAATACATATTTTTTGTTGGCTTTGTATTTTCCTGCATATTCATGTTTTTCTGTCACTGAAATAGCACTGGTCTTTGTAAATGCTTCATAGGTAGAAACAAATATCCTTTAAATCAGCAAAACATTTCAGCAAGGAAGAGTGTATACTTACCTTCCCCAACCTCCCTCACTCAGATTTGGAAACACAATTGGTTTTACCCCTCAGTACTTTAGGGGCTAAATTCCAAGACAACGGAGTTGTCAGTTGTTAAATCAAAGATAGTATTTCCATTTTCTCTGTATTTAATACTTTTTTTTCCTTGCGTTGTTCATTCCAATTATAATAGATACTTTCAGAGCAGGTTCTGCAATATCTTCAGGGATGTAACTCATTTGTGTTATTTAAGATCTACCAATTCACTGAAAAAAACCTACAAAATAAAATTGCAAACATTCTTTCCTGTTAACTCATGTATACCTTTGTTTTGTTTTTTAAAGCTGCTTTTAAAATTGTGAAGGGTTGGCTTGGCCCAGATGCAATAAGCATGTTAAAGTTCACAAACAAGAGTGATGTGCAGGAATACATCAGTGGAGAGTACCTGCCACCTCACATGGGAGGAACTGTAAGTATGAAGTTTCACATTGTTGTGATAGATTGAGACACCTGTATAAATTCCATATGTGGGGTTGGGGGTTGGCTCTTCAAAATGGGAGTTTTCTTGAAATTGTGTTGCCAGTGATGATTTCAAAATCCCAATATCATAAAATAGGCTAACTTCATGAGAATTTGGTATCTGCATTCTTAACTACAGGACTTTTTTCTGAATCATTCATCCCCTTGTAAGTTGCTGAAAGCCACTTAGTTTTACAGACCTTCAAGAACAATTATCTAAGTATCACTGTCCCTTGTACTCTTTCTCCTCCCTGATGAATTAGAGATGGTGTTTGTTTATAAAGCAAGTTCCATGAAGAGAAAGTAGGTCTCATTGTCCTCTGAGAGTTCTAGTCCTGCTCTATAGTCCTGCTGTGATTCACTGAAGACACAAGGATTGTAGCTATTTTTCCTTTGCCATCTCTAGGGCTGCATTTTAAGACATGGCTGTAGAAGATTCTTTTTAAAGAATGTAGTAGTGCTCTAAAGTAGTACAAGCAGCATCAGTTTAACAGAACCAGAATCCTGTTCTAGTGCAATCTAAAGAGTGAAACAGCGCAAGCATCTTGCACAACAGGTTTCACTTTTCACAAGGCTCGTACATCAGTATTGCGTAATCTTTAAAATAAATTTGCAGAAAAATTATGCTTTAGCATGTTAATAAGCCAATAGTAGTATTGTTAGAGTATATCTCTCCCTGTGGAGAAAGGGAGAGTTATGTTTCAGCAATAGTGGGGAAGGCCATGTTCCTTTGTACATGAATTCAGGGCAGGTTATTGTGGCCAGAATGTAAGAAACTTGTTTGGGGAGCATAAAAGAATGTTACTTGGATTTTCATTTGGCTGAGATTAGCAGACTTTAAAAAGTATACGTAACTCTTGAAGAAAAGATACCCTTTTTCTCCATGGAAAATGGCTGCCCCAGCTCTCAGTCTCACATAAGAACTTTCTCACATGGAGGAAAGCTGAAATTGCTGCCCTGCAGGAGTGGGAATTGAGGGAAGGAATGATGATGTCTGAAGTGGCTTCAGTAAGGGATTGAATGTTGCTTAGCAGCGCTCCTGTGGTATTGTCCTGTTGTTGCAATAGAGGGGCAAGGTTTTTTCCTCAAAGCTGAGTATTTCCCATCTGCTTTTTATACTATCTTACCTAATAGTTCATTATGTCTTAAAAGAATTTGTGGCTTTGCTAAATATCCTCCTGAAGCATTTGATGGAAAACAGAGTCTTAGAGTTATCTGTAGTCCTGCCTTGGGCCTGAAAAGTCTCATTGCTGTTTGGTGATTGTTGATCAAGCTGGCTCCGTGTTGCCCATCTTCTTGAGGGCATTAACGAGTTTCAGAATCATGGAGGCAACTTATCCAAATCATGTGTCTGGGCTAAAAAGTTAGTGGCAGAAATAAAGTAGTAGACCAATAACAAACTTGCCTGACAAAGACTCCAGAGGTTTTGACAATTTCAGAAAAACAGGTTTATCTCTGCATATTAAGAGCCCTGTATTTTGAACCAGGATGTACTTTGTCTAACTGCTGAGTTTCACTTGATGAGTGTTCTGAGCTTTTAACCTCAGAACTGTCATAATTTGGAGGAATTGTTAGCAAATACCAAGACTCCAAAATTGTGCTCTGAATCTTTCGTCCCAAGATTTTTTTCAGTGTATACAATGAAGCAGAATCTTTGTATCCCTGATAGCAGGGAACTTTTCACTGACCATACAACAGACAACTTAATTCCCATTCTCAGAATTTAACTTTTTCTTGATGTGATTAACCTTGATTTCTCTTGAGGCAGCTAGCTGCAGTGCAAATTCACCACTACTAGTATTGGCAGGCCTGACAATAAATGCAGTATCTGACTTTGCAATCTGCACAAATTGATTTCTCTCAAGTGTGTGGTTTTGTTTGTGAAGGACTTTTTTTTTTTTTTGCCTCCTTCTGATTCTCTCTCTGTCATCACTGATTTCTTTAGTTACAGGTCTTCATATTTACAACAAGCATAATGCCAGTGAAGAGCACAGCATATCTGTGCATCCATTGCTGTGTCCCCTACTAGGATCCAATTTTGAAGAGCCAGGTCTTGCCAGATTTAAGCAACTAATGGTGCAGATCATATGGCAGGTTAATTCAGGGGTACACCTAGATTCCTCTGCACTTAGGTTCTTTGTATTCCAGAAGAATGTTAGAGACTAGTTCTGGAAGTAACAAAAAAGATCTATAGAATTTAAAATGTTGAACTTGGAGTCAGTAATTACTTTAACTAAGGAAACTGTTCTCTTTCTCTGCTGGAAGCCTCCAAGCTTCAGCGTCTCAATGAAGTTATTTTTAAGCATGTTTTAAGTCTGTCTCCAGGTTACTCAAAAGATGAATCAGAAACTTTCCATATCTTTAAAATCCTTTGATTGATTGACAGCCAGCTGCGAAAGGAGGAATATTACGTGCTTGATTTTAGACAACTAGTGGGCAAAGGTGTCTCCAGAGTACCAAAAGCATTAAAACTAATTATGGAAAACAGAAACCTGGTTTTGCAGGACTTAGGAATATGAATTTGGTCTAAGGTCCATTCAAATCCTCATCAGTCTGTTGACTGTGGTTTTTTCCTATAATGCTAATCTATACATGTCACATACCATGGATGTGGCTTTGAGTTGTTCTTTTCCATAGTGCACAGAAGTAATTTTCATTATAGCAGGTTTATTTTGGAGAACTTGTCAAAATTGCCCAAGGCAGATCTAGGAGCAAGCTAGCCTGGAAAATCAGGGTTTGGTGCTCAAAAGCCACTTGGTAATAGTTTTCATTTAGTAATAAATGTATATTTAATTCAGTGTTTTCTGGCTTTCCTATCTGTTGTATCACACTTACTGCCATTTCCAGCTGTTGGAACAGTCCAGTTCTTAAGGCATACACATTCCTGACTGGGCAGGAGATTTGTTCTCTCTTCAGTAAAACTTTCTGCAAGATTGATGTACGTACAGTGTATACTTATAGCAAGACGTGTACACACAGTAGGGTTTTGATTTGTTGTTTTGCCCAGTCTTTGTCAGAAGATGGATTTAACGAGGATGAATTGATCAAGATGCTCTCAACTGGTGCCAATATTGAACAATCTGTGCCACTGCTGTGCTCTTCACCTGAGTATCTAAATTGATAGCTCACAGGTTTTCTTGGAAGTACCTTATTCAGGTCAGTGGCCTGAAGTTAAGACATGGCTAAGTTTGCATATGGCTTCGTGCACATGTTGTCTTAGAAAATATCACTACTATAATTAAGACACATCTACAAAACCTGCCAAAATAGTAGTAGGATTTCTCTAGATCTGCTATAAAAAAGAGCCATAAGTCTATAGAATGGATTTATCAGGCATTGAATAAATCTGTCTTGTTTACCTGGCTGAGGTTTTCACCCTGTTAGTAGATATACCCATGCCACTGAAACTTAGGCACTGTGACTGTGAAGTGTGGGACTTTGAGTTGTCCCACTGAGATTCTGTTCAGCCCTTGAAGCTATCCAGCAGCATGGATTAACAAGGCCAGGTAAGGTGTGCAGCAAAATTAATTTCTCTTGAGGGTCACTGTTACATGCCCTTCATCCCATGCTGAAAGGGAGTGACGAGGCTTTGTTGGTTTGGATAAGGGGAAGCTGGGTATTTCTGTCCAATGTGAGATGTCAGTAATCTGGAAGACTACTGTAATATTTCCAGCAGACTGGAGTCTTTTCTTCTAAGAGTGATTAAGTCTGTAACTGATACTTAAAGCTTGAAATGAAATTGTTTGAGCTAGGGAATGCCTGTTTCATTTATCTGGAGGTCTTTGACTGTTGCTGCAGCCTGAAGAGTAGATGGGATTTAGACCTTGAATAAATGAGCAGAAAGTATGCTGTTTTGTTTGTGCTTTCTTTAAGTGGCAGCAGCTAAGACTTTTCCCTTTTAATCTTTAACATCACATTATTCCTTGTTTTGCGAAAATGTACTTGCTTACGGAGAGTTCTCTTGAAACACTTTTTTATAGCTCCCTGCTGAGGGAGGCATCATTTGGGAGAAGGGGCATTGCTCCATTCTGCCTCGCAGGAGTCAAAGCTGTGTTATTTTTCTCCATGAGAAAAGCTGACAGACTACTTCAGTTTACTTGATGCTTAAAACTGCTTGTAAGTATGGTAGGAGCAGAGATCACCATTCAAACATTGCCTCTGATGTTACATGTAATAAAATGATTTGGAGAATGTTAAGATAGTTTATTGTTAGGAAAAACTGGATTTTACTCATCTTCCAATGGAAAAGGTACTTTTATTGTAGAGTCTTTGAGACTCTACTCTACTCTGCTACTGCATTATTCAGATGTCTTAAATAAGGTCTTTAAATTGATTTGGCATTCCAAAGACTAGAGGTCTGAATGGCAGGATATGCTGAAGGTCCATACACTGTCTTAAACAAGGGATTATTTAGGGTTGTTTTATGGTTTAGGGGTTTATTTCCTTTTTTAAAGTGGTGTTGTGAAACTAACATACAAAGATCAACTGATGTTTTTCATCACATTTGAAATATTTTTAGAAATAGCTGTCATAAGTTTTAAACCACGTTTTTTCAGAACTAAGAAGAGAACTTCAGCAATAAGAATGCTGATCCTTGATAGACCAGCTTCTGCAGTTGTGCTGTGAATATAAAGAAAAGTTACTGTTTACTGGCTTCATTGGATGACTTGTTTCTTTGACTATTGATGATAAAATAGAAACTCTTGGTGTCAGCTTTCTGTACAGGGGTGCAACTTCAAATGGATCAATGAAACATAAAAGTAGTGTGAAACAAGGAACAATGATAGTATTTCCTTTTAAAAAACCCTAGAGAAGGCACCTCTAATCTGCTCAAATAACTCATCTTTTATAAATCTCCATATCTTTCAGGATTCTTTCAAGTATAGTTATCCTCCACTGGTTGATGATGATTTTCAAACTCCTTTGTGTGAAAATGGCCCCATTACAAGTGAAGATGAGCATGAAAGTAAAGAAGAGATAGATGCAGACACCAAGGAGGCTGGGGAGATGAATGAAGCACAAAACCTTAATCAGAAAAAGGTATCTAAGTGAAGATTTGGGCAAGACTAGCTAGATGGTTACAGAGGCATATCATTTTGTGTTTGTCTTGTCTTTGTGTTCTATTTTTTTGACAGTTTTTCTGTCTTCTAATGTAGCAAAAGAACACAGGAAAACTGCAGACTTATTATTGCAGTTTCAACCTTGACTCTTGGTCTGCTAAGACAAGTTTCATGCTTCAGAATGCATAAAATGTGCAGCAAGTATTTAGTCTGTCTTGGAATATAGGGAATTGTACAGTAAAAGGAAAAAGGTTTCTGTATCTTGTTTTCAAAGTTTTTCTTTCTAGTTGGTTTATTTTTAATATTGGAATATCTACTGGTGACCATTTAAAAACAGATCTAGTTTTCTCCAGTGCTTAAATCAATATGTACATGAAAAAATATTAGATTAAATATTTATGTACTTCTGGATGTTAATTTGTTTTCTTAAATTATTGATAAAATCTCAACATATAAATGTTTTAATTTGTTCTCAAGAGAAATTGTATTCCTACTCCATCAATCATGTTTTGCAACATAATCTTCCTACAGTGTTGTTTATCCAGAAATAAAGGCGTTTTTTTACACAAGTTCATATGAAGTGATATTTAGGAATATGCAGTGATAGTAACTGGGGGTATTGCTCTTGAAAATAGTAGAAAAAATTTGAACTTTGCTACTCTATTACCATAATAAATATTGGAATATTACTTGCAAAACTTCGGTTTAATGGAGTATAATACAGTTTAATTTACTGTTCCAGGTTTGTCAAAGTAATTTGAAATGTGCAGCTCACTAGGTTGTCCAGCTGTTATTTGCAACTTGGCCAGCTTTTAAAAAAAAATAATTTCACTGACCTTAAGGTCAAAAGGAAGCATTATATAAGAATGGTTAGACTCAGTAGCTTCTTTTGCTTGGGGCACATTTTGCAAGCTATCATTCTCATATACAGAAACATGGAGAATTTCTGCTCAATGTGTGTTACCTTTGGTGCTTAATAAGCCTCAGTGTGTGTTGGCTTTTAATTTGCTTGGGAGACTTAGCTTTCTACTTAGGGTATTTTAGATTTTTAATTTTTTTTGCTCTTGAAATACTATAAAGCATATAACTGTTTTCACTTTTATCCAATGCAAACAAGGTGCTACTCAATCTTTTTTCAGTACAGGGAATCATGAGTGGTAAACTTGGTTAGTAAGTACCTCTCCTGTAGGTGCTTCCACTTTCATGTTCCATAGTAATATTTTTTTCTGGCAGTTTATGTAGAACAAATCCTAACATATAACTAGTGCAGTGTATTTACACACTAACCTTTTTCTACCACTTTTATATAATTATAAAAATAGAATTGCTGTGTGGGTTCTTTTTATACAGACTATTTCATATAAAGTTTTTGTATTCCTTTCATTTCCATTATTCAAACTTGCATGAACTGAATTCTCTTCATGTGTTTTCTCTGGTTAAAAGTGGAATAAAAAAGGAGGCAAAGCAAACTCTTCAGCCAGCTGATCTGGAATCACGTGTCACTCACTAATTCTTTCAGTCTTCTCTACCTGCCCCAGCACCTGCCCTGTTTTGCATGTATTTTCTTAATGTTATAGAAGAAAACCCTCTGAACCTAAGATGTACCTGCAGTTCTGAAAGCATCAATTCAATCAGCATTATTTATGTTACGTTCTGCAATACTTCAGTTTCATCTAAGAGCAATGAAGATATGTTTAGCTACCCTGCAATGCAATGAGATGTGGAATTGGCACTGTGTTTTCTGTTACAGTGTGTATTGGGGCATCTGTTTTAATTTTAATTTGCAATGGATGAATAATACCAGTGCTTTATACTCTTAGATATTTGAAGTGCTATAACCCAGTATGTCTGGAGTTTTCAAAAACCAACCCGAACAGCAGGAAAATATATGCGGGAAAAAAAACAAAGCAGTTTTGTGTCATACATGTTTAATGTGTTATGTAACTTCTGTAGTAAATAATTTTATTCAGTGGAATTCAAGCACCTTCAGGGAATGAATATATATAGCATGGTATGTAATATGCAAACTGTTGAAATAAGCCTCATCATATTCTTTGAAATACCTGTATGAATCTGTAACATGTAATCCAGGTTTCTAGTTAATCATTATAACTATCATTTTTACTTAGATGAATTCTGTAGAACAAATTTCCAAATCAGAGGAAACTGACAAAACAGAGGTCAAACCAAAAAATGCAAAGAAAGCATTAACCACTTTTAAAGGACCTTTATTACATATCAGGTAATAAACATTTTTTAAATCTTCTTTTTCCAGGCACTTGAGTACTGAACTAGTTGGTTTTCAAAAGAAATTTTTTTCAGACTCTTAGAGGGAAACAAATGATAAACAATTTGAGAAGGCTTTTTACAAAGCTCAGAGTTTTTCTGGTTTTAAAAATTTTTAGTGAATCTTCTGGTGTCACCAAAGATTGCCATACTTTTTGTACAGCTAGGTGTACATTCTATAGAATTATAGAAGTCTTTTGTTTATATTAAGAAACCATCTGACTAAGTTTAGCCTGTCTTTATCTGTAATGAGAGCAGGGGTTTGACGTTGTTTGATTTAATTGTCTCAAGAAAAAACAATGTTTTTTCAAGACAGTTTTCACTGTTAAATCTTGCTTGAATTATTTTGGCTTGTGGTATAAATGTCAACACTAATAGTTTCCACCAGTTAAACTTAATGAATGGCTCCAATTTATTTTGTGTGGAAGGGGCTCTATAATTGCATATCTCCCAGAAGGTTTTGTCATCAAAGATGCTACATCTTGCAGTTGTTTTATCACTGAACTTTCTAGAATAAAGAAATCAATTAGCCAACATCACCTTTTCTTATCTCACTGCCTTTTAGCTTAAGATGCTTGTTTAGAATTTGATTTAGATGTTAACTTTTATTTTCACTTTCAGTTTGCTATTATAGATGAATGAAGAAAATATCTAATTTTTAGGTAATTTCTTAGCTAACTTTTTAAGTGCTGGAATGAATTTGAATAATGACATGCTCATTGGCATAAATATATTTTGTATGTGTAAATTTTCCATAATTTTGAAGTGAAAAACCTCCTCTGTATAGCCTTAGTTTCTTGTATGGCAAGACAAGATTGTAGATTGCAGAACTGTGATCATATAAGAATGTTAAACATTTTCTGTGACTATCGCAAGCGCTAGATGTGTTTTTTCAGCTAATTTTTTATTAAAAAAGGGGCACAAATCACAAGCAGACAACAACAAAATAATCCAAACAGAAACACCCCTAGCACCCCCAGAAACTTTTTTTTTCCTCTTAAAATACTTCAAGCTGTCATTGAATAGAAGTAACTTACATGGACTCAACATATGGAAGAGTAAACTTAGTCAAGTATAGAGGTGTTAATACTTGTAGTCTTGCTGTCATGGAAAATAAAATACTGGTGTCTCCACTGTCCTTGCTGTTTCTTTTGTTTTAAGAAAAATCCTGAGTGCAGCTGTTGTTCTTCATTAATGCTCTCTCCCTGTAGAAGCTAGAGCTAGTTTTCATTTTCTTCCACTGATTCTCAGGCCACTGAACTGAAGATGATTGAACCAAGAGTAGTGCCATTCATAACCAGCTGTAGGTACCTATCACAGCGACCATAAGTTCTGCCACCATGGTTAACTTGCATCCTTGCTCATCTCCCAGCACTGCCCTGTAAAGGGAGCAGCCTGGAGCCTGAGCACATAGCTGAGGCAGTGCAGCTCTGGCACCATAAAATCATGGACCAAAGCTGGGTCCTTGTGCTCTTTTGTGTTTTGTATTTTTAGTAATACTCATGAGTCAGCTGTCTCCCTCATTTAGACCACAATTGTATTTGCCTTGTATACCTTACAATGAAAGGCTTCCTCTGACTTTCCTCCTCAATAAATTGGTTTGTTCAGTCAGGCAAAAAGCAACAGTTTCCTTGCACTAATGGAAGAGCAGCTCCTGATCTGTTGTGTTAAGAGAATTTCTAGTACAAGCTGGTTATGTCACACACATCAGAGTAAAGAAATTCCTGCATCTGTAAAAATTAAAAAGCTTGGGTGTTTGTTTAAACAATCCACCCTCCCAGCAGCTACACACCACCTACCCCCAATCCTGTGGAACTTGATTTCACAGACAAGAGCCATACAGCTGTGGTCCCCAAACTTTTTTTTTTTTTCTCCTTTGCTCAATGGCCATATTTGGTGGAACAAGAAAGATCAGGCTCTGGCAGAATGTTCCTTCCCTTGATCATGTCTGGGCCTTGTTTTGAGCTGATTAGTGTTATCTTGTTTCATTTATGGTTCATCTTACAATTGACGTTACACACATGGCTACAGTAGTGAAGTATTAAGATAGATAGCGAAACTAGGTTAGGTACAATCCTTCCCTTCCCTAGCCCTGGTTCCTCAAATTGACAATTTGGAAATGAAAGAATAGTAAGAGGAGGAGTGACTTACCCAATGAAGCTGTTTTAAACATATCAGATTTTTTTGGTTTCTGCCTTATTTGGCACACTTCCCTATCCCCACCGCAGAAGTAGTCTTGTCATGTGGACTGACTAATGCAGTGTAAAAACAGCACCCAACATCACAGTCACCACCATAATCTGCTTCCGGCATGGGTGTTCACGCTTGCCCTGCAGCACCAATGGGTTTTCTTCTCAGCTCCTACGCTGCTTTAATTGGGAGAAGAAGGAAGGATTGGTACCATAAAAGGAAGTCTTTTGAGGAGGAGGTCAAAGTAACATGAAATTGGCATTCCAAAAAGAGGACATGGGAAAAAAAATCACGTGGTTTGAAAAAGAATATGCAGCTCAGTAGTACGGAGTAGAACGGCAGTTCTTTGCATCCTCATCATGTGACATAATGAAAGAAAAGTTCTCTACTTGCTGCTCAAGTTTCCTTTCAACTTATATGAGCATGCCCTACCTTTTACCTACCACTGTTCATTTGAATGCCTATCCAAAATGAGTTGTGTTAGTTTGATGTGGTTTAAAATATCTCATGCATGACTCTCTTAATTGCATAAGAATATTAAAAACAAGCAATAACTTTATTTATGCATGTGGTACCACAGGTATGTGAAGACTGACTCATAAGTACAAGTGAATTCAGCTGCCGTGGTTGAAATGAGTGCCAGTTGTGGATATCTGCCTTCTCTTATGTGTGCTCTATATCCATGACAAGGATAGATGTTTGAGGTGGAAATTACTCCCTGGTTTTGACACCTTATATTCCTTAACGTGACCATAAATTAAAGTCAGTGATGCTTTCCCTTAACACACTGCCCAAAGCTGCGGTAGCTGACTCTGTATCTGTTCCTGCTGTCACAGATGGCAGAAGTCAAGGGCAGTAATCACAGCTGAGGCAGCCAGTTCCACTTGTCATGAGTCAACTCTGAGCTTCACTACAAAGTTTCTGCTTTTTGTTTTCATAGTTTTTTTTTAATGAAAATCTATTTATGCTGACTGTAGCTGCAGGGTAGAAAGTATTTTATTTTCTGGGAGGTGTGGTCAAGTTTTTTTATAATGATCTATTGTAAAGATAATTTGAAGAAACTAATTCTTTTTAAATTTTCTGTTAGCCCAGCAGAAGAGCTATATTTTGGATCCAAAGAAACTGGAGAGAAAAAATGTTTGATAGTTCTCACAAACGTCACTAAAAATGTAGTGGCTTTTAAAGTAAGTGTTTTATGTGTGGCCTGCTTTCCTAACTGTGCAACTTTTTCTTGTTTTTCTTTAAGGAGGAAAAATACTATTAAATCCATTTTACAGGCAAAGTGTTTTATCGTGTAATGACGTTTGAGGCAGATCAAAGAAATCTTCTGGCTGAATTTATTTATGCCTAGAATGTACCACCTCAAAGGGGATAATTAGTATTACAAATCTTTGGAGCACTGATTAAAAAAGAGCTAAAGTGATGGTTAGTTTTTTAGTGAGATTAATATTTCTTGAAAAAGTAAGGCTTGAGCATTGAAAAGTCGTATTTTTAGAATGTTTCTTTTGAAATGATGTCTGGAAACAAGTTAGTAATGCTCCAAAATGATGCAGATCCATCTGCAAATTCACCATCAAAGGAATTAGTTATATTTGCTTCAGAAATATGGAGCTGTATCTTTGTGGGCTTTTTCCCATCTTTTGCATTCTCTGCATATTAAAATTACTTAAAGTTTTTATATTTTCATATTTATTATAACATGTTCTTGGCTGGTTTTAAATATGCAAAAGAAAAAATAGCAAATACAAAAAAAACAAAGGCTAAATGCAGTTGAGAGGGAGGAAAAAAGAATATGCAAGAGTCCTATTATGAATTTTAGACACTTGTTTTAATAGTCAAGTTTCTGGGGGTTTAGTTATTACAGAACGAGAGAAGTTATGAAGCAGTTGTAGTTTGTGCTTGCACTTAATGTATCCTTCATATTTCTTGTTTTTAGGTGAGAACAACTGCACCTGAAAAATACAGGGTTAAACCCAGTAACAGCAGCTGTGAACCTGGCACATCATTAGATATAATAGTTTCTCTTCATGGTGGTAAGAATGTGAAACAGAATTTGTAAGAAATGTGGGCAAGTTGTGTCACTAGACATGCTCTGGACACCGATGGTTGCATGTGCTTGCTGGTTGGACTGACTGATGCCCATGTCTACTTGACTCTTGTATGAGAATGGTTCCATTTGTTAAAAAAACATGGATGTCAGCAAGCATTTGAGTAACTCCCTGTACTGATTTACTGCTCACTCAGGCATAAGCAGCTGTTGTCTGCAACCCATTTCGTTTCTTGACTTAAAAAACAAAAAGTCTGAGTGGCAGTTGTTTGGTTAATTATTACAGTGAAAGTTTATCTGCAGTACATCAGTTTCCTAAATTGTTGCAGGGACAGGTGAATTTACTGGAGAATACATTTTTTACAAAATTTTGGGTTATCTTTCAGTCATTCAGATGAAATTAGTTGAACCTGTATAATTTTGGAAAAACTGTAATTAGAATTATTGAGTTTTAGAGAATGATTTCCTTATTTTTATTTCTAGTAAGTCAGTGTCTGGTGTCCTGCAATAAACAATTTCTCATTTCATGGTGCTTTTGTCCAAAATACTTCTATCCTCTTTGTAATATTGTCATTTTATCTAAGCACTGTTGCTTTTTTTTTTTTTTTGTCTTCCTTGAGGGCAGGTTTTGCAGCTTCTTTACAGGATCGTTTCCTTATAATGGCAGCAGAAATGGACCAGTCTTCTGGATCAGGTGTGCCAGAACTGAGTCAGTTTTGGAAAGAAGTCCCTAGGACCAAAGTGATGGAACATAGGTAAGCATATGGTTTCTTGGTAACTTGGGGTTTTTTTAACTTTTATTATTTAGCTGATTTATAGCACTTGTGTAATCATAATCAAAGAAGGATTCTGCAAACCCACTTGTATGGTCACTGACCAAAATACATTACTGAGAATTTTACTCTGTTTTAACTGATTAGATGTGGGTTTAATGTATAAAGTAACATTCTGCACATGGTTTTCTTTTTTCCTTGTTGTTATTCTCATTCTGATTAAGAGTTAGGTGGAAAAAATATGAATGCATGTGGCAATACATATGGACAATAGGGGTTTTGGTTTTTTAATAAGAATGTGTCACTTGAGTTTTCTAAAAGGAGGCAATCAAGGAAAGCAGACATATTAAATGCAAAACTGTTTTCTAGGCAATATTAAAAATGTTCCCTTTCTACTAGGGAAAATCAAAATTTTGTAGGAAATTTCTGTAAAACCTCTCACATGTCGGTAGGTGTATTTCGATATTTAGTGGTTAAAAAGTCATCTAGAACAATCACTAGAAAAATGCATTTCCCCATACACTTTTTTAAATGCCCCTGTTGCTCTTCTCTCTCATCCAGTCACATTGGGTGGTATCATTGAACATGTCTAGGAAAAGTTCCCTGCAGTTTTGACTATTTTTTTGCCTTAGATTCTTCCTGGTGTTCTTCTGTGGGTTTGGGGGGGCTGGTTTTTGGAGCTGCTTTTACCCTACCCCTCATGGCCAAAATTACAGTGGAAAAAGTGGTTTGTGAGTCTTGATGCCTAAATCTTGTTCTGTGTTTGCTTCAGGGGCTTATCCCTTACTTCCCTTTTGAATAAAATCTACATCATGTGAGTGACCTTAAGCTTCCTTGCATAAGTAGTGGAATTCATTTGGGGCTTTTAAAGAAGGACCCTGAAAAAACAGTAAAGAGAGGTTATTTGATCGCAAGTGTGTTGTGTACATTATTTACTGATGAATACAAACCTGACCTTTACTAGATGTATTGTAATTATAATTATTGTCTCTTAAATTTTCAAAGTGCAGGGACTTTATCCATGAAGCTGGATTGTTTACTCTTAATTATACAGTGTTGCATTAAATTCGTGATTTTTGGTGTATGTGCTTGTTTCCTTTTTACAGGCTCAGGTGTCACGTCATAGAAAGTAGTAAGCCCTCTTCTCTGACATTAAAAGACAATGCATTTAATATTCCAGCAAAAACTAATGAAGATTTACATATACAGGTAATAGTGATTCCTTCATGCTGAATATTCAGCAAAATTATTGAATATGCAAGAGATATAAAGAATTTCTACTGAACCTTTTTGGTATTTCTAAATTATACTATTTTAACATCTCAGCAATTGAAAGTAACTACATCAGTGATAGTGATTTAATTATTTTGTTTAATGATTTATTAATCATTAAATTTTCAATGCAGTTTGCTCATTTTTCTTGTGAATATACACATCTGGCATACCAATGAGCATCAGTGTTATCTTTTGCTTCTGAGTGCAAAGATGTCATCTGCTTGATGCAGGCCATATTGGTTTTCCTTAAGATTTGAAGGTCCTCTAGGGGAACAGATTTCTGGAGTATGTAGTGATAGAAAAGATATTACTGAGAGACCGTGAGAGAAGGCTTTATCGTTTCTTGTCTGTGGTTATACTTATTGCCAAAATAGCTCAAAATTGCCAAGTACTTTCAAGTGCAGTAATTCTAACTTAATGAAACTGTTCTATTTCCAGCTAACTCATTTACTGCAGATTAATAGAAGAGTTGAGGAGCAGATGAATCGCTGCCTCTGGTTCCAGCAGCTGTCAGTTGTTTTATCACTGCTATCAGTTACTGTTGCTGCCTTCTGCTTCTACCTGGCTTATGCCCAGAGAAGCTAAAAAGAATTGCTGTGCCCTGGATGTGCTGCTGCCTGTCATGGTTTTTTGGAGTCAGAAAGATTGCAGTGTTGCACTTGGATTCTGGAACTGCCAAAATGGGGTTTGTGAGCCTATAGCAATGAACAAGGAACAGTTCACTGGGGGAAAAAAAAGATAAAAGAAATGAATGACCAGCAAACAAAATTACTGAAATTACTGTCTAAGTTGACGCTTAGAATAGGGCGTGAGAAAGATGTTAAAGCTAGGACCTATTTTCACTGTACAACTGAATAAAAACTACTGAACTGGAAGGAGGACACCAAAAACAACATTATTTAAGACTGTTGTGTTTATTTTTCCTCTATTCAACTGCTTTAAATGCAATATATCATTTGTTTTCATCATGTTCATTCTTACATTCTGAATCACTCCCATAGAAGACATAAGCAGTCAACTTAGTGTATTCCAAAGTTAATCTGTTCCTCCAGGAAAATTTACAGAAATGATGTACTACAGCTGTATTTTTTGTATAATCTGTGTATGTATATGCACATAAAGGAAGACATTTATTGTCAGTAATGATTTTGATAATTCACTCAATGCTCTCATTGGTTAAATTCCTTATTTTTGTGCTTCTTCTAAATGAAAAGTTATTGTAAACATTTCTTACCAAGTAACATACACACAAGACAAGACACTATTCCTACTCTCTTTTTTTTTTTCTGGAAAGCAACTTGTATTCAAATTACAGGAGGAGTGTTCTTTACTGTGATGGCCTATTATTGGTTCATAAAAAAGCTGTTAAATATCCAGTGTAAGAACTTACTCTGAGTTGTGCAATATGGTTAAATTACATATGAAATTATTAAAAAAGCAAATAAAATAATAAATAATAAATACACTTGAAGGCCACATCAAAGTATTATATCTGCCATTTCACAGAAATTGTTGTGTAAATGGTGCATGAAGCTAGAAAGAACTTTGCTAACAAGGATTCTTTGTACTCATTGCTGTAAATATGTATATTAAAATGATAAAAACTTAAAAGCAGACTGATGGTATCTTTCATACATTTAAAATTTTCACTCTTTAAGAGATTTAAAAATTTAAAATAATTATGTTACTTGAATTAATTTTTGCTACAAATTGGCTTTGCAACAGATTTATTAGTTTTGTCTGCTGACTTCAATAGATGAGAAATTATTATTAAGGAAAAATAATGGTCATATTCTTCTTCTGTCCTTTTGCTTACAGTGTGTTGGTGATGTAGGATCATTTCTAGGAAATAGAAAAGGGCAGTTTAAAATAATAAACAGATTAACTAATAAAGCCGGCAATATGATTACTAAAAAAATGCCATGTGAAAAGCAAAGCTACAGAAATGTTTGGTGCACAGTCTTCTGTCCTCTTTTAATTTATACAATGGTTTGCCACATCTGCTTTTTCTTAATTTTTCACTAATCTCATTTCTGCCTACTTAATTTCTCAGTATTTTGTATTCCTAATGATTTAGCAACTTATATTGTTAACTGCTTATAATGAAGATGTTACGTGGGTTATTTTTATGTGCATGTAACTCAAATGCTTTGCTTCCAGCAAAATGGGTTGTTACCTAAGTAAGAAAAGTAACTAAGTAATTTTTAACCTTAAGATAATAATAACCATGCTATAAAAATGCCAATTCCTTAATTTGAGTGGATTGAATAGCACTTTACTGTAAAATTGCCAGAAATATATTAGTAGAGTCTTTGCCAATATAAATATTTTAATGTTTTGGTGCTTTCATATATTTTCAGTATTTTATTACTTATTTTATTATTGGTATTTTCTTTGTATGAATCAGATGAACATCTTTTCTATTTTAATATGTTTTAGAAAAATACAGTTAAAAAAATAAATATGAGGAAACACATAGTCTTGAATGCTTAGTCTTTTAAAAATAGCTGCATCTTCTGAGGTTTTTTGCTTACTTGTTATTCTGCAGATAATTAATATGGGAGGGATCAATATGGTAATGACCCATAGTCTGCTGTAGAACAGAAGTTTTGGTGGTACTTGTCAGACAAATGTAAAATTGGCTTCTTGAACAGAATACCTGACATATTCATATAGACAAGATACTGGCATGTCAGTGGTACCATGGCACAAGGGATGCAAGTCCAGTGCTAACATATATATGGATCTTGGTAAAATGATCTACTGTTTAAACATCACACAGAAAATGGAAAAATATATATAACAACAAAAAAATAGGGCAAACTGACAGTAGTGGTTTTTAACTTGAAATGGACAACAGTCATTTTGTATTTTTCTTCTTCAAGAACATCATTGTTTCCATCATCACAGAGTATTTTCCCAGTCTTTTTAAAGCTTTCAGTTGTTGGTGATTTCAGATGTTGTTAGACAGCCCTTGGAAACAGATTTCACTGAGGAAAGTTTTAACAGTGTGCTTAACAGACACTGAAGTTACTGAGTAACATGACTTGATACGCAGAATCAAGACAAGAAACACAAGAAGCATTTTTTTTTTTCACACTATGGAAAAATCTGTTTATAAAAGGGAGGCATTTTAGAATGTAGACAATTCACAAAATAGGATTTGATTCCATGAACTATCAAAATCTGAGGTTTAGTTTACCTTTCCCTCATTGTGGATTGGCAGTTAATTTTGGCTTTCACAGACAAGTGACAATAAAGATTGTAATCCTAAAAGTTAGCAATTTGTCCTGCAAAAGAGCACATACTCTCTTTCCTAGCAAGGAATTTTTATACTCTCTTCTGAGCTTTATTGTTCTACTTTCCTGGGTAAAAGATCTGACACTTTGTAAAAGAAAAAAAAAAAAGACAAACCAACATGGGGATGAGGGGCAGCAGGGGCAGGAGCAGGGGTTTTAATTTACATTCATATTCCATCAGTGACTCCGTGCTGTAACAGTAATTTCATAATTATAAACTGCACGTTTTTCATTGAAGAATCCAGCCTACCCCAGTAGTGTGGCTTATATTCAGGTGCGGCTTATCTATGGACAAATCCCAGTGAAATGCCAACCCAGAAGTGAGAGCCGGCCGGGGAGGTTGCCTGGGGCTGCCTTTAAAGGCTTTGCTGGTCTGTGAAAACTGTTTGCAACTTGAGCACCTGACACCAAACCCCACGCTGGTGCGATTCTGTTACTAATTTGTTACTTTGTTACACATGGATTCCTCGCTTAAAAAAAAAAAAAAGAAAAGAAATAAAAGTGTGGCTTATATTCATGTGCGGCTTATAATTGTGAAAATTACTGTAATTTGTCTTCGTTGTTTGCCTTGTCTCAGTTTGGGGCTGTTAGTTCATACGGGGTTTTTTGACTGTGTGGGTTTTTATGGGAGAGCATTTTAAGTTTTTGCAGTATCTTGCTGGTCCTGTGTACTGCACTGGCAGCATGAGGATGTAAGTGCTGTTCTGCTGATGAGCACAGTGTTAGTTTGCTCATGTTCTATGGCTTTGTTGTGAAAGTGGGCATTCAGTCAGAATGAGAACATTCTGCAAAGCCCATCGCTGCTGGCTGTACGAATTCACCGGTTTGGGTCTGGTATAGCCCCCTAAGGTGTTGTGGCCAAGACATGAGGATGTCTACAGTATGTGTATTGATTTAGAAAGGGCTAATCACTTCTAATCAGCCAGGAAGAGCAGGTTGTGTCCTCATTTCTGAGGTTAAATAAGACATTTCAGTCAGTTTCTGCAGTGTTTGTCTGATTTTCCCTGGAAGATGGCTCACTGAGGAATTACCAGCCTGGCGTGGTGCAGTTGCTACATTTCCATTATGTTTGCACCAGCACAGGTATGTGATGGTAAGTGATGATTCCAATTAGGCTTTTCAGTATCTCTGTTTCCTTGGCACATTTCAGCAGCAGCAGCTTCTGGCTCTGTGCCTCCTGCAGCTGATGAGAAACATAGCCTCCCTCTTTCAGTTCTCTCAATAGTTTCAGTGCCACTTTTCAAGTGGAACTCACTATTCTTGTTTTTGACACTTTTATAGTGGTTGCACACAGTAATACAATATACATAGAATACAGAGACATAACTCAAAACATAAAGCACAGGAAATCCATCTCTCCAGGAGCATGGCAGGGATGACTTTTCCTCCTTTGTGGAGGAACTGACTGAAGTTCCACTTGCTGGCCTTTTTTAGGCCTGATCTAGGCGGCTTCCTGGTAGATCTGTGCAATTATCCTTAGCTACTTCTAAGCAGAAGCACTGAAATTCCCAAGTTATATGAGCAAAAATAAGCAGCTGGACAGATTTTTGCCGGTAGGTATCTCATCTCCTGGCTTTCTTTATTCCTAAGAGTGGTGCATCAGCCTATCTATTTGTCATGTTCTAAGTCACTCCTGTTTTCCTAAACACTGAAAGAAGCACTGTGTACTCAATTATTGCAGTATGATTGCAGCTAATAGCACTTGTTTTATTAGATTGCATTAGGCAATTCCTTCTGATGTTAGTAATGAAGTCCTTATACAAAGCCCTTTAAGGGAAAAAAACCCAACTCTTCATCAGTTGCCCATCATTGTTATCTTCACCACAGCCTGAATGTAGCAGCAGCCCACCAAAGGACTGCTACAGTCTTTCTCATGAGGGTTCAGGGTCTCTTGGTCTGTTAGTAATTCTTTATTTAGTTCTAATTCCCTTAATACTAGTTGTGCTGTACTGTACTGAGTTGTTTGAAATGCTGGAAAACCTAGATATGAAACAAGAGTCTGTAGCATTTGGTTATTATTTCTCTTTCATTTGCTTTAGGCAGAATAGAATCTACAGTAATTTCACAATTATAAGCCGCACCTTTTCATTGAAGAATCCAGCCTACCCCAGTAGTGCGGCTTATATTCAGGTGCAGCTTATCTATGGACAAATCCCAGTGAAATGCCAACCTGGAAGTGAGAGCCGGCCAGGGAGGGCACATGGGGCTGCCTTTAAAGGCTTCGCTGGTCTATGGAAACTGTTTGCAACTTGAGCACCTGACACCCAACCCCACTCTGGTGTGATTCTGTTACTAACTCGTTCCTTTGTTAAACATGGATCCTCGCTTAAAAAAAAAAAAAAAAGTGTGCCTTGTTTTCAGGTGCGGCTTATATATGGACAAATTCTGTGGTCTACCTGGCTACCTGGATGTGCGGCTTATAATCAGGTGCAGCTTATAATTGTGAAATTACTGTACTCATTATTTTACTGTCACTTGGTGATTTCACACAAATTAGTTTTGAAGGCTTCCCTTGCTATTAAAAATAGCTTTTTAGAATGGTGGTACATTATGTGTTTCATTCTTCTTGATTATTCCGTAAGACAGGCCAGTACCTGATGGTGATTCAGCTGGCAAGAAGCAGTGATTTCTTTGAAAGTAATCAAAGATTTTTTTTTTCTTTCATTTTTGCCAACACAACTCGCTGTGCTTCTCTTTTCTTAAGTCATGATAGGAACTTCCTCCTGAATCTACACAAATTTACTCAACTGAGGAGTGAAAACCTTGGCCTGTGGGAACTTCCCAGAAGGAACAGATAGTTGGATATGTACTTCCTGTTATAGACCCAGCTACAAATAACAGGGTTCATCCACTCATACTGTTCCAGTACATGTCTGTAGGGTACTGAGAAATAGCTGCACAATAAACTTGCCTTGCTGCTCAATGAGACAATTGACCCCATAGGTCAATGTTATCCAGACAGTCAGGAGGGCAAAGTAGAAAAATGCTACACTGGGATATGTTCTTCCCCCAGCAGGCTATTTAAGTGCCCCCCTTATTAGACCTCAGGAAAGGGATCAAAACCAATCTTGACAGGTTCTGACCCACTGTGTTTTCCTTAAATTTTCAAAGAAATGCAAAACAAGAGACTGAAGTCCAAGTCTCCACTATTAGTCCCACAATAACCAGAATCCTATTTTCTGTTTACAATTAAATCTAAATTAAAATCTCCTCTGAGTAACCATGCAATGTAACAAATCCTCTGTGGCATTTAATTTTTCAAAATTACAACTTTCTTACATTTCGTCAGCCCTGTGTCTGTTAAAGTCATTGCCAGTTTTATTTTTGACAGCTTGGAGCTATATCTGAACACCTGTTCTTCAAGCCACAGGGAAAATGACAAAAATAAGGAACACCATTTAAATAAACATAGGTTACTATAGTAGTGTGGAAGAGACTCGTTAATAGTTTATATTTTTTTTTTTTCTAGAATGCTACAAGTGACAAATTGCTGAATAGAAAGGTGAGTTTGGGCAAACACCACAGATGCTTGATTAATCTGGTGCAACTAAAACTCACAGATTGATGCTTGACCTCCTGGCATCTGAATTACCATAATTTCCATGCCATGCTGTACATTTTCCTTAACCCAAGTAGCATTTATCATATTTTCTTTTTTTCTTACAATTTTGTTTGGAATTTAAACTTGTGGCTGACTGTGATGATTCACAAAAAGATTTTTTTAGTGCATTCTAAAGAAAGTAGGACTTTCTTCTCGAGTTCATGGTTTAACAGGCCTTAACAGAAATGCAGTCTGGGATTAGGTGGGACACCTCAGAACAGCAGTGCTCATTCATGCTAATCTGTTGTAAATTTTAACTGTAATCCTGAACAAATATATATATATATATAGATGTATATATAATGTATGTTGATTTATATATAATCCCAGATACTGCTCTTCCAGCAGGAATTGTGATGTGTCTTCCTACCATTCACACTGGATGTGTGTTGAAATTGAGAGTACAGTAATTTCACAATTATAAGCCGCACATCCAGGTAGCCAGGTAGACCACGGGATTTGTCCATATATAAGCCGCACCTGAATGTAAGCCGCGTTTTTATTTTTTTTTCCCCAGCACAGGGTTTGGTGTCAAGTGCTCAAGTTGCAAACAGTTTTCATAGACCAGTGAAGCCTTTAAAGGCAGCCCCAGGCACCTTCCCCGGCCGGCTCTCACTTCCAGGTTGGCATTTCGCTGGGATTTGTCCATAGATAAGCGGCACCTCAATATAAGCTGCACTACTGGGGTAGGCTGGATTCTTCAATGAAAAAGGTGTGTCTTATAATCGTGCAATTACTATAGGTGTTAAATCCTATGTTCCTAGCTCATACTGAAAGTAGACTCCAGTATTCCTATGCTGGCTGTCGCATACTGGTGTATGGATGAGGAATATGGGGAACTGACACAGCCACTCTGTTCTGAGATTCTTCTGAGAGAGCATTCACTTACTCCAACAAGTTCCCAAATTGAGGAGAAATTGCAAAAGCACCAGAGAAAGAGAAACTACTTTACTTTTTTGTCTAAGTGTATCTGCTGGAAAACTTGCATAATCAGCAAAAGGTGAAATAGTCAAGGAATTGCCTACTCTAAGCTGCACATTAAGAAGACACATTGACACATTGAGTAAAGAGGTTGATTTTATGCTTTGCCCGTTCTCAGTGAGATTTACCTTCCATTAACCATTTCACTTTGGAAAAATATCTGAAGTTCATTAGTCACATAGATGCCATCTCAGAGCAGAAGTGTAAGTAGAGTATATCACATGATGATCAAACCACAAAGTAACTCATTTGGAAAGTTGCATATAATGTACTTTAATGTTTTGCTTGACCACTGCTCACTGGGGCAGAGGGGAGCCTGCAGAAACCACTTTGAGAGTTGCAGGGGCTTCTGGGCTGCAGAAAGGGACAGGCACAGAACAGGAACTGGAGTTTGGGGAGAGGAAGCTGAATTTCCTTTGCTTGACATGATGCAAAGAAAACGGTGAAAAAAATTGCTCCATTTAGAGACAGACTGGAGGAAATGCCCTGACCTGCAATCCAGTGACACATGGCAGGGACTTATTGCTGAAACTTTTGTTTCCACCCGTGTCACCTGAAACCTCTTCCTCTCCTGTTTGTGTTGTAATTCACCAATAGAGGCTGAAATAGTGAAAACAGTGTTCCTGGATGAGTGGCCATACAGAGGAGACATACACAGATTTGCATCAAGCTCTGGGTAATTTGTATTCAGTCATAATATCACAGTGCAGGGGAGACTCCTACTTTCCTTACAGCCTACAGGAACTTTTCCAAGCACTGTTTTGCCAGCATGTGTGAAATTTCCACTAGGAAGGTACCCAGCATCAGCTGTCCTAGTGTGGTCCTGCTAATGGAAATCCCTGCACAGGCAGAGTGTGCCCCATGTTTGTCGGCCTCATGCAGGACTGAAGCAGAGGTTTATAAACTTGCCCAAGGCAGGTGCAAGAAAGATAGACACATTCTCATGTTTGCTGTGTGCAAGCATGAAATAGCTTTGCTATCCTTGTGGGGCAAATCAAACACTCTCCTGGAAGTAGTCAAAAAAAAGTGGAAATTGTTTTGGTAGCCAAAGTGAAAACTCTTTTGATCTATGCTGTGAAAATGTTGTCTTGACCAGCAAAATCACCTCTATATAGTGATGGGCAGGTGTTCATGTGAATGCCTCTGCAGGTAAATTTGTTGTCTCTAAAAGCAAAATTCATGTTGTGGCTTTCAACCATATTTATCAATGCAAGGATCTTTCTTGCCAACCTGTCTGGACCAGTTGGGCAGGACACCTGGCTTACAAGGCTCCCAAAACACAGCCTGGCTTTACCAGGGGAAGAGCTGCTCTTGTGTTTTCTCCCAAACAAATTTCAGCCTGGAAGTGTGATGGTGCTTCAAATGCAGCTCAGTCACACCAGCAAAAATGGCCTTCATACATGTGTAATACTGGACAATTTTTAGGCTGAAGAGTAGATTGATCCTCAAGAGAAGTAAAAGGAGAAATAGGGGACTATTTAGTGACCAAATTGCCATTTTTTTCAGTATTTCCCTGAAATCAGTGCAGGCAATAACTAGATCCAAAACCTATCTATAGAGGACTACAATTTTAGTTGCAAGAAAAAAAAAATCATATAAAAACTGTAAGTACTGCAATTTGTATGACACTTCTATCTAGCTCACCTAAAAAGAAAATAGTAGTGTTTAGTAGTAACCAGCAGAGCTAGTGGTGCCAGTACTGATGTTATTCACATCAAGTTATTATATGAATGGGGAGTTTTCAATTTGCAAGGGAAAATAAACTACAGAAGAGAAAATAATCTACAGAAACTCCTCAAAAGGAAAGAGATATGCCTGAAACTGAAGCTCTTCTTAAGAACCTGATACCAAAAATTAATCTTAATTTCATATGAGCTGATAACCAAAACTGTAAGCAATGCTACTTACAGGTTTTTTTATTCTATATTACAATGTCTTAGATATTTTTTTGGAGGCGGTGGGGGGGTGTTGTGTGGTTTTTGTTGTTGTAGTTTTTGTTGTCATTTTGGATTTTTTTGTGAGTAAAATTTCTAAATTGGTATATTTCTTCTTCAGGAAATGTATAGGGTTTTGCATCAGGAAAATGAGTTACCAACTCTCTATCTATAGACATACTTTTTTGGAGTAGGGATCTGTGTCTTCTTTGAAGTTAGGGATATATTGTGCTGTTATTTACAATTGGATTTCCTTCCAGAACACATCTGATAACTCACAGCAACTCTGCCAGAAGCTGTGGGAGAAGCTGGTAGGCAATTCCCAATATAGTTTGCAACATAGTGCTGGAGGATAAGGGAATCAAAACTTTATGGAGTTATAGAAAATATTTGATTGTTAAAGGCAGTATGTTGCTAGGATTTAAACCTCGAAGGCCCTGTGTAAAGGTGGTGCATACTCCAAGAATTCTGGGGGTTGGAAAGAAATTTTAGGTTACTGAATGTAAAGGACAAATTCTTTAGCAGCTGAAATGAAAATAATAAGCATCTCTGTTGCATGTGTCTCAGTCAAGGAGCACTTGGTGATGATGAATCAAAGGGAGGGTTTCCAGGGAGGATGGGGGCTAGTGGCCCTGGGTGCATCTTTGCTGGCCATGCTGAACTCAGGAGCAGAAGGCTGTGTGTGACAGGGAGCCCAGCAGGCAGGGTGTTGCCTGCAGTCTTTTTTTCTAACAGCTCTACATCATACTCATGTAAATTGTACTATAATTGCTAGATGATCAGATGTATCAGCTTAAAAATACAAGGCTAGCATTACAAGGAAGGGATTTACTCTGCCTGGGAAATCAGTGCCTGTTGGAAAAAGGGAGCAGCTCCAAACAGCTATGTCACAGTAGTGCTGTAGTGAAAAGCAGTAAATTTTCCAAAATTCACACTGAAACAGATCTGAACTGTCCTATCAGGTCTGCTTTGCAATCTGATTGTATAGGAAGAAGAAACATTAAAAGGTCTAAGTCTTAATCAAAACCCAGAGGAGACGGGACTGAGCTCTATTAATACCCTGTCTGGAAACATACTATGTATATATTGCATATACAGTAATTTCACGACTATAAGGCACACCAGATTATAAGGCGCACTTCCAGGTTGCTGGCAAATTCCTGAACTTTGTCCATATATAAGGTGCACCTGACTATAAGGCGCGCTCTTTTTTTGCAATGAGGATCCACGCGCAACAAAGTAACACCGTGGGCCCTGATACCCTGCAGCCATCCCCGGCGCTGGGCGGGCTCCGCTGCTCTATTTGCAAACATTTTTCCCAGATCAGCGTAGTATTTAAAAGCAGCCCCAGGTGCCCTCCCCGTGCCATGGGCCCCGGCACTCCTGCCCACCGTTCTCCCGCACCCTGCAGCCGCCCCTGGTGCCGGGCTGCTGGCTCAGCTGGTGCGGTTGGCACGGGTGGCAGCCCTTGGCTCGTGGCTTGTCACTGCTCGGCTTGCTGCTCAGCTCGGCTGGCACTTCTGGGCTGTCAGCAAATTTCTGAGCTTTGTCCATATATAAGGCGCACTGGATTATAAGGCGTGCTTCCAGGTTTCTATCAAAATTTTAGGCCTTAAGGTACGCCTTATAGTCATGAAATTGCTGTAATAATCATTTTACTGTCACTAAAGAGAAAATATTTTTGCAGATGACGAAATTTTCAAGGAGTGAAGTAGAACCTCCCAGTTTGAGTTCTCCCTTTCCCACAAGCCTGGGATTACACTTGCATGTACACTAGTGATATACGGATGTCAAGTGATCTGTCAGCACAAATCAGAGATTTCTTGGCTGTAGATAAACACTATTCATAATTTATAACAATCACAACACTGCTGCATGCAGACCTGTTTATTCTGCAGTGTGAGACTGAAAACTCTGGAATGATGAAGAACTGTTGGGTCTCCCATTACTCAGCACTCTGACCGCAGGCTCTGACACGTGTGAAGAAAGGAGAAAATCTCTCAAAGGCATGGCAGCCAGTAATGTTCTTTAAGTGGATTGATCTAAATTAGACAGATGGGATTTGCACAGATGGAATACCCAGCTCATTGGCAAAAATTACTCAGTTGCTTTACTGGAAATGTTTAAACCCTAAGCTGGGTAGTACCCTTGCCATATCCACCAGGAGACTCTTTGTGCCAAGCAACTTTCATGGACGTTTTAAATACTGTTCTCTGTTGTATCAACAAAGTCTGTGTGAAGGCATTTCATTTCAGAGAGATTTTCAAAAATGACAAGCTGGAGAAATGAGTGCTCCTTTGCAATCCTTGTTGGCTGTCAAAGAGAAAAGCACGGAAAGTGTAGTAACTAAGAAAACCACTGCTAATTTTTCTGATGGAGAGTAAATGTGCTGAAGACTGCAGGCTACTTGAAGAGTGGATAAGCAAACTGGCTTTCCTCATAGATATTTGTTTTTTCTCTTTGTGATTTCAGTATGAAACTCCAAGGGAAAGATTGCCCTTTGCAGTGCAACATAAGGTACTTTCATGAAAATATGTAGGCTTCCACACAGCAATATAAACCACATATTTTTCCTCCCCCACAAACTTTAGGAAATGAAACTTCTTCCTCTTAAACTCATTCAAATCCAAGCCTGAGAATTCTGAGGCAGAAAAGAACAGTTTCTGTTCACTGCCTCGGACATGAGTGTTCACAAATGCAGAGTGCTGGGATGGATGGACCACCTGTCTGACCTGGCGTGGCTGGGAGAAATTGGGCTACAACATCAGGAGTGAGTACTGCAGGTTTTACTGCATAGAAAGCTGGCCTACCCAGCAAAGGCACTGGTCCTCAGTCTGTGGAGACCAGATTAAAATCCATACTCCATTCCAGAGGGACAGCAGCTCCCCCAGACACTCTGTGCATCTGCTTGGAGGGGAGACTCCCAGTATACACACAAAAAGTGAGGGAGTTTCTTAGCACTGCTGCAGGCTTTGCTGCCATGACACAGAGAGCTCAGTGCTCACTGCATGTCCTGCTGCTTCCAGAGCCGCCAGGGGCTGAAGTTCTGCAGGGCAGCAGTGGGGCTGTGAAACAGGAGCTGAGAGAGCAGGGGAAAAGAGTGGAAATTCTCAGCCCAAACCCACAGGAGATCCACACCTCTTCCCATGCCAGATGTCTCCTGTGCTCCCAGTGGAGACAGAAGACAAGAGGGAGCTCCTGTTTTCCCTTTAAACAGCGTGGGTTGTGACCAGCACTGCTGGTGCTTGGACAGCACAGAGCAGTACATGAAGGTCTTTGTGCCCAGGATGGAGGCTGACGCATCTCAGCATGTTTATTGCTGCTGGACCTGGGGATGTTCAGCACCTCTGAGTAATCCTGCTTCTCCTTTCTTGCATTTGAACCCAAGGAGTGTCCTCTTCCCCAGACCTGGAACAAACTTTGCTCTTCTCATACTAGCTCATAGGTTTGCAAAAATCAAGGGTAACATTGGGGTTGTGGCATCCATTCTGTTCATGATTATACAGACACATATGCACACATCTGTATGTCTGTCTGTATTTTTATGTGCACTTCTATTTGAATAAAAACTTTGTTTTTACCCATTTCAACAGTCTCTGCAGCTTAAATGTCGGGGATTTCTGGCATTGTCTATCAACAGAAAAAGAAAAATTGGGAAATAACTGTCTCTCTGAAAATGTTTTTGCCATGACACCACTCTAATTCTGCTGTTATTATATGAGAAAAGTATTCAAATCCCTTTTCAGGAGACTCATAACTCAGACTCACAGTCTCTTGCTGCTGTTTGAGAGGTGCAGAAATATGCAGAGTGCACCAGACACAAAACATGACCTTTTCTTGCTCTTGTCAAATGCAAACCAGCCTCTCCCCAAGCAACTGGAGAGCTTTGTAGACCAGCTCAGAAATGTGTGTCACCAGCTTGAGCAGGTTTGTGCTGTGTCTGTGCTGTTTCTCCTGGGAGCCCATGACGAGGCTGGTGGGAACAGAGCCCTTCAGCATTTTAAGTCTAACAGGGTTGCAGTGATGACAGGAAATTAAACAATGCCAGGGCCTCTGGAGACACCCACAATTCTCACTCCTTATGTGATTCTGAGTGCAGCTGAAGCCCTTTATTTCATGTTCTGCTGTTTCGAGAGGCATCAAGGATGATCTGATTGAGAGCATCCTTAGCACGACAGCTTTGGCAGTGAGAGAGGTTCAAAGGCATTGGGGTGAGGTGGTGTTGGTGTTCAATGGAGGTGGAAACACTTTCCCTTCAAAGGGTAAAATGGAGGGCAGAGTGGGGAGAGGGAATCACAGCAGGAGCCAGGAGGGGCCCTTTTGGACCCAGGGATGCAGGCTAGAACTGACAACTCCTGAGAGGGCAAGAAGTTGAAAGAGGTACCTGGAGATCAGAAAGTGAGTTCAGGTCGATGAATCAGTCTGCTATGTAGGGGTAGGAACAACTATGGGGCTTTCTTTCCATGGGATGACCCAAAATCATTTACAGTAATTTCATGATTATAAGCCACACCTTTTTCATTGAAGAATCCAG
>VRYO01002772.1:75184528-75218758 GCA_009812075.1 Sialia sialis
GTCTTCATCTAATTATCCTTAGAAGAGTATATCCAGAAAAGGTGGGGTGTGAGTAGTGCCTGCTTGTGTACAGTAATTGTCCCAATATCTGAATGCATCCCTTTTATAAAACTGAACTCTGATCAGTTCTCCTAGCTGGAGAAAATGTCATTAAAATAATTTGTCATCTTGAGAAAATTATGTTTGACAGAGTCACAATGATAATGTCATCTGAGGACTTTTGAAGAACTTAGTCTAAAAAATTTCGAAACAGTATTTGGCATCTGGACAGTGGGATTGGTGCATTACAGCAGAAAATGTCTAAATCATGTTGCAGACAGTTGGTGACTTCATAACTAAATGACAGTAGTTAGTATGGTAATAAGCTGCCCTCTGATAATTCTTTACACCAAGTGACAAAACATTCCTGATTTCTCTTCTGTAGCCTAGCAGTTACATTACTCCCAAGTAATTACAGGGTTTCTCTCATGAGTATCACAGTCACATTAATTGTATAATGAATTATTTGGCTTCCCACTCTGCAGGAGCTGAGGTGGTGTGCAACAGCTTGAAACTACCAGAAGGAGAAGGCACCATGGTTTGTCCATGAAGTGCTTTTGTCTGAGGTAGCAGAGAGGTGCTGGTGTGTGCAGGGTGTACTGCTGGTGCCTGCCAGGATCCCTGAGGAAGACACCCACGTCCCTGAGCCAGGTGAAATGCTTGCAGGTACAGCTTATCACTGTAGCAGCAGCAGGAGCAGCAGCACCCCTCCCCAGCCCTTAGCACACAATCTGCCACAAGGGCCACAACAGGAGAGGAGGATGTCTCAGCCTCCAGTGAGATTTCCTCTGACTCCTCACAAGCAGCATTGCTTCCTATCACAGATGTGCAGAACAAAACACAGCCTGTGTTTCAAAGTCATGAAGTTAGCAAGCAAAGAGAAAATGCAAAGCATCTGAAGGGAAAGAAAATATCCACCTGGAATCCTCCTGCATAGGAGCTGGATTAAGAAGAGCTCTCTGTTGTGAATTACATTTGCAGAGTGAGAGTTCCATTTGAAAGACACAGCAAAGCACTCCCTCTTGGTATCATACATATTCTTTCAATACCCCAAGGCTGCCATGCACTCCAGCCATTCATGCACCTAGTCTCCAATTCACAGGCTCCCTCTGGGCTTTCAAAAATTGCATATAAGAGAGAGTACTTAAATAGCTTTTTCTTGAATATTCTCCACATTAGCTGTGCAGCAGTCCTTTGTCCCAAAAATTGGGTAAAAAGATGAAAATTGAAATATTTGCTAACTGTACAGGCCCTAGGCCTGTTTCCCAGCTGCCATCGGGCAATGTGAACAATGATTAAATCTCTTATTCACCTGGGAAATGAGCATCCAAGCTAGATAAGAGCAGCAGCACATCCTTCATTTGCATCCTTGAACTGGTTCCCCTTTCTGTTGAAAGGCAAAGGGCTTTCTTAAGAGTTATTTAACAGGATGCTTACAACAGGATCCACAAATCCATTCCTGCTTTGGTCTTAAGGGGTTAGTTATAGACAGATCTTTACAACGCAAATTATGTGTTGGAGGAAATGGAAGTTTTGGTGTTGGTATAGGTGCATAAAGGAGTAAGGATTTTCAGGATGGTGTAACACAAAGAAGCCAACAGACATTCAAGACTCAACTACAAAACAGGGTGGATAGAAAATTTGATATATTCCTTTTGGAAAGGCTCTCTTTTTTTGGAAACCTAACTTAGGTTCTGCACTTATTCTCACCCAAAATCCTCTCATCTTTGACATGAGTTAATGTGTTTTTCTCTTTACATCCTCTGTACTTCCAAAAATATCTTATTCATTCAAGTGCAGCAAAGGCTGTGTTATCAATTGCAGCCATCTAACACTGCCTGGAATAATACATCAGAACAACATGTGCAGCAAGGTTTATGTAGCTTCTCTTTCAAAGCTGCTCCCCTCTCCATCCTGGGAGAAAGAATAATATTTTCAAAATAATGTGACCAGCCTTGTTCAAGCACTGCACCATGGAAATACCCAGTAGCTTCACCTCACATTTTTGGATATGAGCAAAACCCTGAACTGAGCTCAGACATCCTAATACTGTTGAACCAGTGGGGCTCAGAAGATTTCTGTTTCTCCTTCACCTTTCTTCTTCCCATCCTGCCCTTCACTACCTTACCTGAAGTTAACATGGGATGCTGGGACTCCTACACTGCATGTCACATTTGTATCCAGCTGGCTACTGAGTGGTTCCTCTCAGGCTGGGCTCTGTGTCTGTCCAATATCCAATCTTTTTTATAAGGCAGAAAGAAAATACTGTTTCCAAGACAATTAGCCACCAAAAAATCACTGGAGCTTAAACAGGGACCAAGACTTTACCTGAATTCTGATTGATAAGAAAGATGGAAAGCTCAATGGATATTTTAATTTTTTTTTAAATTTTTTAAAATTATTATTTTTTTTTGTTACAGATCTGTACTTCTGTGCATCTATATTCAGAGTTTGGCCACAATCAGCCTATCCCATACTACCACCAGCAGGAAAGGAGAATAAGGGGGAATAACGAGTGCATGTCAAAATATAGACTTGATATGAAATCCTAATGTGCCCAATGCAGCAGACATTAATCTACTGTGTATGTGACTGGGTCAGGTTTGAATTTATGTTTAGGGTTGGGTTTAGTATTGATATCAACCATACCATACAGCTATGTGGTTTAGTGTCCTGTGAAGCCAGAGAGAAGTTTGGTGCTGGAGGGGAAGAATGGCTGATGGACAGCTCTGCAGCAGAAGTGGATCTTGTGACTGAGTCATATTTGGGATGAGGACAAAAATTAGGAAAATTGAGGTATAAGCCTATCCTTATTTTTAGTTTATGCATGAGGGGAGGGAATAAACTATAAGGGCAAGAGAAAACTGAGGAGTAAATTGTATTGCTGTATCAGCCCACGTTGCAGTTTCACTGGACACAAGTTAGGGCTGGGGTAGTGCTAAGGAGCTTGTCCTCCTAGATCACCCGGGCAGTGTATGACATTATACCATCAAGGGTGAGTAGCATATCTCAGGTTCTAACAAAACCTTACTGAAAAACCAAGATTATGGTCCATGACAGGTTACCAAAATATTGTTCATCCTTGTTCCAAAAAAATACTGATGTGTTCTGTTTAAACAAAACCAATTCGAAACATAATTCTGAAATCTGTTTCACCCTAAAACAAACTTTCTACTATGAGCTCCAGGAAACTAGCCCCCTGGCCTGCCCTAACAGACTGAACAATGTTGAACAATCAGAACTGCTTTCCCAAAGAGTGCCCTTAATCAGCCTTCAGGTACAGACCTAATCTGGCTCAGCACCTTTGTACTGAACCCTGTTTCTCCATTTTGAAATCTTGCAATTTTACTGTTTGGCTGGCAACCTATTGCCCAACACTATTCAATTTGTTATGCTGCTAGGGTTTGAGGAGTCATGAAGGAAATTGTTCTTCAAGTTCTTTTATCCTGAGTACTGACCTAAATCCCACAAAAGTCAAGACATTTTTTCCATGCCTGGTAATAGCAGTTTCAAATGTTCTCATAAAAAAGCAGTGCTATAACCTCCATGGACTGAAATGAGAAACAGCCATAAATCATTGAAGGCTTCAGGCTCAGTGTCTTTGAAACACTACTGGAAAAAAATGAGAAAAGTTGATATCATTGGTCAACCACCCTTTCAGAATTCCACCAGAAAAAAGAAAACAAGCAGGTCTTGCAGACTGAGATAGTTTCAAAAATCCTTGACACTGTAAAGGCTCACAATAGGGGTCTGGACACCTGGATAAAGATCTAATGAGTCTTTATACTCCATTCAGGATAGAGGTGGAAGAGGTTGAGTAGTTTAGTTAACAGGGTCTCATAACTAGTCTCAGGAGAGGTTTTATTTGGGGTTGTAGTCTTTGTGTAGTGTGAGGGTCAGCAGACACAAAACCACCTTGCTTTTTAACCTCAATTGTGATGTCTATATATAATATATCCCAGTGAAGGCTCCAGAAACCCCTAAAGAAAATAAAACTGAATCCTAACGTTTTTTTCAAATATTAAAACTTTCAAAATTTGTTTATCATGAATCCAACAGCTTGGAAAGTATTTTTACACCAGTTGAATTGCAACTGGTTCTCATTCTAACCTAGTGGCCTCTAGCAATTCTGGATGTTTGTTCTTCTCACCATCATCCACATTTAGCACCCAACTTTACTTTAAACAATTCCCTTGCTGATAGCACACTTTCTGGCAAGCCTTCCCCTCAACCAACCCTATCCTTTATATTTCCAGTGACCATCTTCAGTGTTAAGATGATGCCATTTTTGCCTGTCAATATCTGCCTTGCCAGGTAACAGCAGCAAATCTCACTCCTTTACCTTTGCTCTCTCAAACCCTAACAACATCCTGCAAAGGCTGTGAAGTCGTTCACCCAGAAAGAATCTCACTGCAGTTGATCACTTCTCATGGGAGCAAGCTACAAACTCTATTCTCCAATTCTGCTGGTCTAAACCTTTCCTTTTAAAGCTAAATCTAACATTTCCTCTAACATCGGTCTGGCAACCCTTGCCCAAAAAAAAAAAGGAAAATAACTTAAATAAAATTGTATTAAGCCCATACATATTAATGGACAATGTAGAGCTCAAATATAACACTGCATTCTCTGTTTTTTCCATTAAAAAATTCTCCCTCTAGTCCTAACTTTAGATCTAAAGATATAAGGCTGACCTTTCATTAAACCAACCTAACACAAAGCTCTTTTCATCTGTCACTGGAAAACTCAGTGACAAATGTGGTGACTCAGCCCTTTTATAACTACATGTGCTCTTAAAAGCCTTCCCTGACCTGTTCTTTAACACTCCAGTGACTCCTGTTAACACCATTTAATTCACCCACACCACACCTCATCCTAGCTTTACCAACCTTCCCTTTTCCATGGTAATGCAGCTGCAAATCTAGCTTTATATTTTCTCTAGCCCAGAGCCTAATCTAGCACCAAATCGAATCTACCTTTAATACTAAAGTGATAGGCATTCTCACAAACCTAAGTGATTCAATCATATCCTGCTTCAGGCTTTCACTGCCTGAAAGCAGGATGGGGACAGTGATGTAGCACCAGCTCCAGTCTTAACCACAGCCCATCTTGGAATCAACCAGAAGTTACAATTATTTCTCATTGTCTGACATCACCTTGTCTCTGCAGGCCTTTCAAAATCTATCAAAAAGTTCTCTGGCCATGTTGCTCCTAAGGCTAAACTAATCTAAACTCATACTCAAATGCTGTCTGACTTGACCACTGGGTATGACTTCACCAGACATCTGAATATAAGTAATATGTTTCTGGAAATAATCTCTTCCAAACATAGTAAACTGTTGATGGTTGGTCAACAAATTTATGCCACCATTTCATGGTAGCTTGCACTCTAATTTTGATACCTGTCACTGTGTCACTGCCTTATCTCTAACCCCTTCCAGAGGTTGAACACATCATTTGCACTGCTGGCAGCAGATCTTGTAGTAGCCCTGCAGACCATTCAGGGTCCAGCACCAATGTTACTTTTCCACCTTTTTCTGACCATCATCCTCATTCTAACCCCAGCCTTCACGTTGGGCATAACAGTGGTCCCTGCAGGGCAGAGTCCCTGCACTGCTTACAGGCCAGAAGCTATTCCATCCCAACAACGAGCTGCACTCCTCCACCTGTCTGAGCCCCAGCCAGTGCTAGTACTAATTTTTAGCACACGCTTTTCATTCTCACTAGTTCTGAGAGACTGTAAAAAGAACCACTGGCTGCTCTAAATGCAATTGAGGTCTCATTGATTGGCAGCAGCAGGTGGTACAATATCTAGGATTTAGGATATAGCCTTACTGTAGGTGATGCAGACACCTACCATCAGTTAGGAGAGCTGATGAGTCCCTAGTGACACCAAAGCCTTTCCTACCTAATATTAGTATGTACACATGCTCAGGTCACCATTTGTGGCCACCAGGTTCTCAGGATCTAGAGCAGGTAAAAGTGACTACCTAGGAACAAATCTGTATTAGCAATGATCTCTCACATAATACCCTGGTGGGGATACTGCAGGATTTGTGAGGCATGTGATACCATGACCAAGGTGATCCTTAACCAAAGCAGGCTCAGATCCCACACACAGAAGTTCAGTCTACAGGCTTTGAGCTGTTGGGAAAGAGGACACTTCACCTGAACTTGGGACATCAAGCACCAGGGCTGTAAGGCAGATGGATGACCCTGTGTGTGTGTGCACCATGGCACACAGTGGTTAAAGGGGCTTATTTAGGGTGCTATAGAAAGCTGCCTATGGCCTAGATGACTAAGTTCTTCCTAAGCCCCACCACAGGGGGAAATTTTGTTAAGCAAGATCTTAACCTCTGTGCCTAAACCGATGTCTGTCATCCACACTGGAAAAACAAGTTAATTCACTTTTTTGCAACAGTTTTGATTACCTGCACCATAGCTGACATAAATGTTTTCACCTTTTCTTCTGTGGAGATGCAGAAGCTTTGTTGCCATATGCCAGGTGTTGATGTGTGTCACCCACATCCCGAGCAGGACACGTATTTGAGCTGGCAGTGTAAAGAATTGACACTGGCCAAAAGTGATCTCTGTGTCATTGGTCTGCATGTCACCTGTCAGATGATGCTCCTTAATGAAGCCCATTCATTCTTGCCAGATGGGTCACTGATGCAGACATCAGACCCTTGCACACAGGCAGCTTGATGTTCAAGAGGAATGATCATCTGCGATAAAGCAGATTTTCATTACCTCAGAGTGAAGAAAACAGCTAAGCCCTATTCTTGCTGAAGACTGTGGCTGTCAGCAAAAACTCTGAACTCTGAACTGAAACCAGTGTTATTACCTTTTTTAGAAAATAAATTTAAAAGTAGATAAAATGTATAATTCAAACAGTTTTAGTAAACTCGGAAATTCAAGGAATCAAAATACTGCTGTGGGAACAAGGAATTTTGGTCTTCATGACAGTAGGTAGCTTCTGTTGAATGATGGAGATATTTGCCAGAGTGAAGTGAGTTATTTTTATCATAGCTCTCTTTCTATTACTACATTCCCTTTTGGTTTGGAGGATTATATCTATTTTGGATTGCAGGACTACACCAATTTGTTTTGTTACAAATTCAATAAAAATAAAAGCTAAAATGACAATTAAATCCAAGAAACCTCAGCTGGAGAGCATGCAAAATTCCTCTTCTCTAATTAAAGTCTGTGCAAACCACAGCTTTACAGAGGCTTTGGGGAGGGAAGGAATTAAAGGAGCATGTTCCCATTAACACATTTAACACTGTAGCTGCCTTTCAGGCCAAACAAATTACCAGAGAATGTTAACTCAGAGTTTAAATAAAGAGCAAGGTCTGCACAGTCTCCCATTCTGGAAAGAGGAGGAGAACAGTGAGGCTCAGCATGTATGGGGTACATGTACAAGATCTCCTGCTGTTGGGTGTGAAGACCTTGCCACGCTCCCCAAAGACCAATGAACTGAAGTGGCTTTGGGTGACATCTATGATGGCACTAGAAAGATACAGTAAATGCCAGATAGTCTCCCTCTTTAGTCTGGGCAGCAGCAGCTGGCAGATAGAGCTGCTGTTTTGGAGCCAACATGTATGAAAGTGGGGGCCTAAATAGTACAGTAATTTCAAAAGTATAAGCCACACCTGATTATAAGCCACACCTCCTGGTAGCCGGGTAGACCATGGGAGTTGTCCATATATAAGCCGCACCTGAAGATAAGCCGCACTTTTTTTTTTTTTTTTTTTTTAGCAAGGATCCATGTGCGACAAAGTAACGAGTTAGTAAGAGAATCACGCCAGTGCAGGGTTTGATGTCAGGTGCTCAAGTTGCAAACAGTTTTCATAGACCAGCGAAGCCTTTAAAGGCAGCCCCAGGTGCCCTCCCCGGCCGGCTCTCAATTCCCAGTTGGCATTTCGCTGGGATTTGTCCATAGATAAGCCGCACCTGAATATAAGCCGCACTACTGGGGTAGGCTGGATTCTTCAATGAAAAAGGTGCGGCTCATAATTGTGAAATTACTGTAAATAAACCCAGTGGTTTTCTGTGATCACTCCGTGGCAGGCTGCTGCCTTCATCTCCTCATGCTGCTTCCAATGCAGCCACTGAGGAAAACCACTGGCACTCCTTAGAACCCAAATAAATAAATAAACAAACACTCCTACAACCCTACCAAAATCAAAGAACTCTCACAACATAAGAGAGTAAACTACAGAGAGCCAAAGCTGTGAAATGAGAAGAGGAAAGAAAATGATGTGTATGGAAAAAGTGCAATGAACTGCATGGAAAAAATTTTGCACTGCAGCAAATGAGTGTGACAGGAAAAAAATCAGAGAAGGATGCAGCATCTACATTCCTGCAGAACAGGTTGCAATACTGAATCTATGGACAAAAAAGGCCACAGGCTGCCCTTCCATGTCAGTACTTTACTTTAGGCATGGAAACACCAGTGAATAATGCTGGATTGTTTTATCTCAGACCTAAATTTACCTCTTTTGCAATCACAGCAGAGTGTCTTCAGAGCTGGTTGTCATCAGGCTGATGTGGTAAGAAGACACTGTTGTTAATGGTAGGCCCTATTGCTAAAGCCTCTCTTTACCTTTAGTGAAGAGGCAGAACAAGATGCATTTCATGAATTTTACATGACCAGTGCCCAACTGGAACTGCAGGTCATGGAAGGATTGCAGAGCACCTGTCTGTGATGCTCTTTGAGCTGTCAGCATTTCCTACCAGTGAAATGAAAGGATCCACCCCACATTAGCCCTACAGACTGCAGAGCTTTTCATGTCAGTCAGAGAGGTATTTTGCACCAGTAATTTTACAATAAAAATGTTCCAGACACCTTGCAAGAAACAGTTTCCCACCAGAAATTCTTGATAGCTCCCAAAACCCAGGATTTGTGCCTCTAAAAGAAGAACTAAGCACACACATTCATTCTGACAGGGGCACACCTGGCCACTCACACCTGGCTGTGAGGGAGCCAAAGCAAAGCCTGATGGAGGGCACAGCTAAGAAGGGCACAGGCTCATCTCTCAAGCATGTTCTCTCCATGGACATGCAGCTCAGCTGGGCAGGGCAGCCCTGGCAGCTGCAGGAGATTCCCCATAAACTGGTAAAGGTAAAGCTGTCTCTCAAAACAAGGATATTTAAGCTGACAGCACTACTTGTCTGCCTGCATAGTTCGATATACACTGTGGGTTTTGCTGGCATGGCTGTCACGATAGGGAGAAGGAAGTTTTTCTCCCCTGCTGTTTTCATTGATACTGAGCTGTAGGCTAATTTCAAAGTGAAGAGCACATTTAGGATTGCAAGATTATACTCTGCTTGAGAGAGCCTCAAAAAGGATGCCTGAGGCATAATATTGGGATTGATGCTGATTAACCAGTCAAGACAAAAATAGTAATGAGCCCTGTGAGCTCCAATGGAGTGCCTCTGCTGCTCGTCCTTCTCTAATGACGTGCTGGCACAATCCACTTCTCCCCAATCCAATATGCTGGTCTGTGCATAACTCCAGTAGTTAACCTTGACTGTCTAAAGAACACGGCTTTAAATGTGATATTGTGTTCATTTCTAACCTTTACTGTCGAAAAATATTAAATCTTCCCTCAGCCACTTGCTTTGCATGGTGAAAGACAGATGGTTGTGTTGGATCATTCCACAGCAGAGCAGATGTTGTAATCGAGGACACAAGAATTCTGCCAAATTAATTAGACTGTTCCACTGATCTGGATAAAAAGAAAGCTCACTGGCATTTCAAAGAGACCTGGATTCTAATTTATTCCACCCTGCCAGGTTATCGTGTGTGAAATATAGGTATGATGGAGTGTTCTTCGCTGGCATCATATCATATCATATTATTTTGAAATAAAGCAGAAACTTGGTAGGCAGATGTCAACTATTTAATACACTGTCCTAAAATGTATACAGGAAAATAATACTGAATTAGCAGGATAGAAATCCCCATGACATATATGCCCCCATATCAAATATATTTTTGTATTTTGGGGAAATACATTTCCTTGTGTCTAGTGTTTTAGCTTGCTTTTTTGTCAGCTGAATTTGCCACACAAAATTTGCAGAATTTCACAATCTTTTCCATAGGGTCTCTTAGTAGTATTCAGGGGTTCCACACCTTTTTTTGCCCTGACAGACAACTGTTTCAGAACACCTTAACTCTTGGCATAAGGAAAATGTGTGAAGAACATAGCAAGTTTTTGAAAGAAGAGTTTTTATAGAGTAGGTAAGGCAAGTACAAGTATAGTGTTGCTGAGCTGCACACTGTGAAATAGTGTTCCTCCTTGTGGACCATATTTCTCCTTGGTGCAACATCAAAGCAAATTCTCTTGGCAAGGCATCATTATCCACAGGAAGATACTAACAGTGTTTGAAAAAAACTTGTTTCTAGAAATAAAACTTTCAGTAAGAACTTACTGAGAAAGAGAAAGGGTCCCTATGGTTTCCCTGATTAGCTCCTTGCACTGTTAAAAGAGATCTGTGTGCACAGATAAGTTCAAGACTTTTATATTTCTATTATGGCAAACAGAGGGACCTCATTGCATAATTGGACTTGCATGTCATCATTCAGAGTTTTTTCGCCCTTAAAACTTAAGACAACTATCTTGATTACTATAGAAAAAAAATGCATTTCCCAGTACTGTCAAATCTTTAATGGCAGAGTATATAAATAACCTTGGTTATTCTAGAAATAATTTTTCTTACTATATATTCCCAAAATAATAGAAAGCAATAAGAAAAAAAGCCCATGTATGACATTTTTTCATACCAGAGCACGGTTCTTTCTATTTCAAAACTGGAACTAAAGGGCAACACTTTCACGTTGTGCAAAGCTGTGCAGTTCCATTGATTTTCATAAAACGTTGTCAATTAATGCAAACTAAAATCTGACACCTAAATTCATTGTCAAGCTGCATAACAGTCTAAGCATGTCATTATCATGGCAGCCAGTGCTTAAGTAGTTTCAGAATCTGTGGCATCAAAGACATGTCTAGAAAACACAAAAGCTAATATTGTAGATGTTGCTAAAATGTACAAGATTTACCAAGTGCTGTGATGCTGTAACTTATTGACTTTTGCTGTGTGTCCCATCTGATTCTTTTGGTGGTAAACAGCTGTCAGGGATTTCTTTGGGAAGTATCTTATTTTATAAAATCCTGCGCTTTCCCCTGAGCATGACTGAACCAAGCCAGGACAGATTCCTTGCTCCTCAAGTCTGAGCCAGCCTCTGCAGCCTGTGTCTGGAATAGCTCTGTTGGGCCATGCCCTTTGGGTCCTCTCCAAATTCTTTGCCTATCCTCTCTTGCTGGCCACTCTGCTTCTCTGAACATGGCTCCATCCATGCAGTTCCCAAACTTCCACAGCTGGGGCTTGAAAAAGTTCCTGTCCTTCTCCCCAAGGCACTTTGTGCTCAACCCCTTGTGGCTGTTCTCCAGCCCAGATTCCAGAAGAAAAAACAAACAAACAAACAAAAAAACTAATTTCTTCATTATTCAGCCAGAAGGAAATCTCTTTCACCAGGTCATATCTAATGCCAGCTGTAGCCCAGGAGTCATGGCACATTAGCTGTTTATTACTAAAGCTTCCAGCATCCCAGTGCTGATTCCTTTCCTGCTGTCATCCATGGTAGAACCCATTTCTCTGCCTAGAAATGTCTGCCTAGACAGACATTTCAGCTGTCTGTCTAGATGCACTGGGTCACATTTTCTACCAAGTAACACAAAAACCTCACCTGGCTGCAGATCTGGAATTTTCCTGAAACCATAAGTGTTGGTTTAACTGAACTTTGAACCCACAGCTCCCTCATATTCCCCCTATAGTAGCTAAAGAGGACTAGTGATGAAATTATTCCCTTCTCCTTCCTCTGGTAAAAGATCTATGTGCCAATCACTAGCTAGGCTGCTGCTGCACACACACAGAGTGCCAGCACCTTTTGTTAGCTCTTCCTAAAGATATTTCTTGTTTCCTAAGGGAAGGTGTGCCTTCAGAATCATCTCCAGCTGGAAGGAAGACAGCCAGATTTGAATTTTAGAATGTTGCACTTGTATGTTTCTGAGAAAACAGATCTAAGTTTGGCTCCTTTGCTGTTCCTCAGGTTATTCCTCAGCAGCATGAAATCAGCATGTAGCTCAATTCAGGTTATTACAGGATAACACTTTCTCAGTTATTCATCTTGTCTCAGCCATTAAAACAATGCTTTGGGCAGCTGATCAGTCTCCCTAACAGTTTTACTGTGCTAACTCTTCAGGGGGAAGCCTGCTATGAAGACACAGAGCTCAAAAAAGTTAGTTGCACTGTCCTACAACCCTTTTAACTAAATAAAGGCTGATAGGTTTTAGCTTTTAATGCAAATTAACCCAGAAAAAAACCTGAGCTGCTGAAGCCTGTCTAGAGATAAAAGACTCTGAACCAAAAAGTCTCCAGTACAGAAAGGGAACAGCACAGAGGGGAGGTGTGCTGGCCTGGGCAAGAAGCTGGTGGCAGGATAAGGTGATGCTGCTGAAGCCACCTCACCCCAGCATCTCAGACAAGTTAAAGGGAGCTATCCAGGAAATCACAAAGACAGTGTTTTCTGTTGAACACACAGTACAGATTATGAAATGATCAATGATTTTTTTTCATATAAAGGCATAAAATAATGTTGATTTTTTTTTTCCAACTCCTTACTCTGCTGTAAAATATATGAATCATGCCAGCTAAGAGCAATAACATATTTTCTTCCCTGACTTGGCTCTATTATATGCTCATTATATCTTCAGGGAAACTGGCAGTTTACAAAGGCTTCCTAGAATAGGAAGTTAAACACATATCAGAAAATATTAGCACAGCGTGAAGGGCTTTCTTCCTAACATACTTTCAGTTGTAACCAGTATATCCTTCCTAATATAGTTTGGACCTTCATTTTTGTAAAGGAAAATCTGCACTTGAGTGCCAGTGTCTTACAGTACTAATCCATTATCAGAATGCCATGGAGCTGATAATGCTCAGGTGCAGAGGCGTAATCCATCATGGAGCATGTGCACTAAGTGTTTCTACAAGTTCCCTTAATAAGCAGAGAGGATTTCTGCCTTCCAAAAGCAAACATATTTTGAATTTTTCAAGACAGCATGTTTGGGTTCTTTTTCCCATGAAATTACAAAGAACTTTCAGGGAGATGCAGAATTTATATTACATCACTATTTTTTTCATGAGGTAATTTGAAGCTCATTTTAAAATGAGCTGTTCCAAAATCCAGATCTGGTATTAAACATAAATATTTGAAAACTAACTAATTAAAAATGTAGTGCAAAATGTCAGAGTTTCATATAGTGAAAGATGTGCGAAGCCATATTCTCTCCCTATTTCTCTTACTTCATATATTATTGTTCTCAGTTGAATTCCTGAGAATAGAGATACTTTCAACTAAATTATGGTGTTGTGCAGTAGGGATTGTTGGTTCTATTTTGTTCTTTTTCACTTTCTAGGTCAGAAGAAACCCTGCCAGCTGCTTTAAAAAAAAGATGCCCTAAAGACTGGATTGTGCTTTGCCTTATCATTCATTCTGGATACATAGATAAAACTGAAAAAAAAAATAGCCAAGTCCTGAGTCCAGAGTGGAGAGAAGCTTACTTCATTGCCCTCACACTCTCCTGTTGTGGCTGGTGCAGGGACCCCCAGCCTGCTCCCAGCAAGGTCACTGGGTACCAGAAGCTGCCCAGCTGCTGGAAGATGGGGCTCCTTTCTGGTCCATTTTCTCTGCTCCCACCTCACAAGCTGGTTTGGGAATCCACTCATGGCTCTTGATTCCTCACTAGTTTTTACACCTGGCACGTGTCTGCTCCTCCAGCTAGTGAGCCATGCTGCTTTGCATTCTGTCCTTGGCTTTGCCCATGTTGGCTTTCAATTGACTTTCAATTCAATTGACTCCAGTGGCATTACTCCTGAGGCTAGTGAGGGATGGAGATAAAGGCATCTTTACTCCAAGAAGAATGCAGATGTGGATTCACAGCCTCCTTATAAGGCACGTGTGGAATTGTCATATATTAGGCTGACTTCTCAAAGGATGTTTATAAAAAGTGCTGATGTATCCACGATCAATATTTGGTTCTTTGACTTCTTAAGGAGAAAAATGCACCCATAAAGGAGTACTGATTCCCTGGATAACTTCAATTAAATAGAGCATCCAGCTGCTCTGGATTTCTGTCCCTAACAGATTATTCTGAAGACTGCTTAATTTAGTCTAATACTGAGCTCCTGGCATGCCTGGGATAAAGGATGTCTTCTGGTAGAAAGGTTTCTGTGTGCACATGGGTTTTTTTGAGATGGTGGAAGGCATGTCTGCATTTTTGCTGTGTCCAAATCAGAGAGCAGAACAGGAGCACCTGAATCCTCCAGCAACTGATGAGCAGACAAAAATCGGCAATGATAATGTCTTCCTGGGTACAAAGGCTTTCTGGTTCCTGAAAAGACAGAGAAAAGGAAACAGATTCACCAGCCCAAGTGTGTGCCTGTCATTGGGCTGGGCATTCCTGGTCTTGGTCCTGAGCCTGTCAGGTTGGGTGGCTGCAGCCATGGAGATGAGCCTCAGAACTGAGATGTGATGCTGTGCTTTTGCAACATGAAAAAGAAGCTTTGTGCCTCTGGGACTGAAAGGTTTATTTTGCTGAACACTGAGCTGATGTGCTGTAGTTGGTTCCTACCCAGAGGAAATTCCCACTGGAGTTGAATGGAAGAGACTGTAAAAGTCAAAGGTCAGGACAAGGTAGGGAGTGATCCTGTGGCAGAGCTGGACCAGGGTTCAGGTGACAGGAACTCCTGTCCTCATTCACTGGGGCAAATACTCAGTTTACATCACATGCTTCATCCAGACAGGAGACAATGAAGCACCAAACAGACACCAGAGATTTGCCACTGCACAGCTTTATAAATAGTTTTCATTGCAGTGTAACCAGGTATCCCACTGCCAAAATAATTATCTGCTATTTTAAAGAGAAAAAGATTCTTTAATCTTGTGTTGTGACAGTCAGTGCTAGGTACTCACACATTGCTGCCACGAAAGAAAAACTGAGGAAGTTAGGGCAACATTTGCAATTTTAAAGAAGACTCTAAAAGATTTCTTGGTTTTTTTCTTTCTTTTTCTCCCTAAAGGTCTAATAAGTGCTGGCAATAATCAAAAGTTCATTTAATAACTTGTGATACATTCTCTCTCTCAAAAAAAAAAGATGGAAATCATATACAGTCCATGGGCACATTTTTGTGATAATATTTACTATTGTATATGCACATACTTGAGGGTATGGACACAAGCTGGTGTAATGATCACACAAGAGTAAGATGTCTTCTATTGCTGAGCTCCCAGCAAACTACTGGTCAGCGCTGGGAAGTTATTTCTCTTCTCTGAATTTTTTTTTTCTCCTCAAGGCCCCATCTAGATAATGATATTTAGTATAATTTAATGATGAAGGTTTTTAAAGCCCATGTTTCATCATTCATTCTCCAGAACAAAATCCTGCCTTTGGTGGAGAACAACTCCAGTAAGGACTTACAGACTCACTGAGCTCCAAAGGATGGAGCTAACCAACCTGGATCACATAGTGGAGTTAGCATCATGATGCATTAACATCAAAAGTGGAGCACTTTGTGTGAATAACACATGTCAGGAAATATCAGCAATCTTTGGGCAATGGCTTAAGACAAATGTGATACTCTGGAGTGATTTTTGAGGCCAGGTGAGGGACCTGGGATCATGTCCCCAAAGCCTGTGTGTTGCATGTTGGGGAATTCCACACCAGTGTCAAACACTTTCCCTTTCAACCCAAATAATTAATTTCTATAGATTGCATACATGGTCTTCCATAGACTCAGATAAATAGGCTTTGTACCACTTACCTCTTTTTGACAAACTCTAACATGTTTTTAAATATTTTCTTGTAGAAATACTTTTTTTTTCAGCTGGGGTCAGTATAAATTCAATTTAATTTTATTTAAGTGAAACTTTTCCTTTGAATGCATCCATCTTGCACACTGCACTACAGTGTACAAACAGATCATTTTGTGGCAGCTATGCCCAGTACAGCATTTTAGCCACAGAATAAACAATGCTGCACAAATTGACTCCACTGAAAGTCTAAGGAACTATGGCTATTTCACACTGAAGTTTATTTCAGACACACTTCTTCCTGTCATCTATGCATTTTGGTTTTGTTATGTCAGATCTTATTAGTTGTTATTACAGAAATCACATTAATTTATACTGAAATTCATTCTCATGTAGAAGCAGAACTTTCCAGAACTAAGCATTTAATAACACCAGCATTACTAAGAAAATGGCCTGTAAACATAACAACAAACAAAAACATTATTCTATTTGTCAGCTGGGTTCAAATAGATCTGATCAATAGATTCAGAATTTTTAGAAGTCTGTTAGCACTGCTTGGAACCTCTTGTGTGGCAACTCAATACACAAACCACTCAATTTATTTTCACTGGAAAAGTTTTCCTGAACCTATATAACTTAGAAAGTGTTATAATGAATATTCTTAATTTGAAGTTGAAATACTTTTGATCTCACAACAAATTGAGATCCTTGTAGATGAAAGAGTCCCTGCTGTTAGATAACTGGCAGAGCCTGTGAAAATAATGAGCACTTGCACTGATCCACTGAAAAGGGACTCCAAGCTTGGAGTGGGTGAATAAGGATATCATCCATACAGTTCACAAAATTGCCTCTAATGATTTCCCACATGAAGTACCTTTTGAGAAGAAGGCAATAGGTTGATGCAAAGGATGAGTAGAAAGGACCAGCCTCCCCAGACTGTTCAGTGTCTGACTTGGCAGCGCTCCAGAGTCAATAGGACACAGGCATGGATGGGGGAGTCACTGCCCACAGGGGAGCTGGCTCAATATTCTCGCAGGTTCCACCTCCTCACTTATTGACAGCCTGGCACTGTTTGCTTTGCAGTGGTGCTAAGGCAGCCAGACCTTCAACCTGCAGGTCTGCCAGCAGCACAGTCACCTGGAAAATATCTCTGCTGCTCTGCTTGGGAAGCCTCACCTCCTTGCATGCCACCACTGTCTCCCCAGTTCCTGCCCTTTGCTGATGGCATCCTGTCAGTGAGGAGGGAATGCTGGAAAATGAGGAGTTACTAGCTTGGATCTATCCAGTGGAGCTGCCCTGTTCATGGGCTCCTCCTCACCCCAGCCACAGGCTGGGCTCACCCCACAGATGTCCCCAGAAGATGCCAAGCCACTCAGGTACACCACAGCCAAGGGATCATTTCCAGCTTTATCTTCCCCCACCACAGCTGACCTTGCCTCTGCCGTCACACCTGTGTCCCTGCACTCTCAGGGCAGTGCAGCCCAGCATGTGTGCTCCCCCAGAGCTGCCCTGCTGCTCAAAGCAGCTCTGTGAGCTGGAAACTATTAAAAATGAAATAATCTTCCTGCTTTTAAGGAAACAATCAGGGTTTTTCTTGCCTTTGCTGCTATTTGAGTATAAGGTCCTCTCCAGACCAGGGATAGCTGACAACTATACAGGTTTTTGTGCCCAGTGCTGCCTTTCATCACACCCCAATATTGCCCACATTTTGCTCAAGAATTCATCCATTCCTCTTGTTCATTCCTCTCTCAACATTGCTATTCTCAATTTTTGATGGCTTATTTTCCTCTGAGATGCCCAGCATGGAACTTGCAGGTCATGAATACAGGCAAAAAGAGAGCACTTGTAGCCAGATTTGAGACCTACCCTGTGAGGACCATAGCCTTTCTTTTGGTGTTATTGCATCTTTTCCCTAACACACCAACATCTCCAACTCCAGTTTATGTCAGGGTTTGAAAGGAGGTCCTGTCACAGCAGCTGCACCAATATCTTTTGTAATTGCTGCTTGTAGGAGTGTCCTCTGTAACAAATTAGAGGACTTTAAAGCACTTTTACTGTCTCTAGCCCATCTACCAGCAAATGAAATATGCTATAAATCTACCACTACCAACTCAGAAAAGTAACAGAAAAATTCAGAAGACTTATAAAGGAAAGGACCTTCTTGTTCTGAAAACACCCTTATTGATCTGTAACAAACTGAAACCTGCAGAGGAACCAAAAGGTGATTTCTGGACTTCCATCACACAGTGTATTCCTGAAAGGACAGAAGCAATGCATCACCCTTTTATCTTTGTCACAAGGAACTGATTTCCAGTACTACTGTCTTCAGTAACCTCTTTCTGCCATGGAAATATGTGGATCTACACACACAGGCTGAATATATCAATACAGCCCCGTGTAGCCCAAAGGAGCACGTGTACTCACACACACCACATGGTGTACATGCTGGTGTACACAATATTCAGAATGCCCTAAATCAGATACCTCTGGAGAGTGGCACAAGGGATTACCTCTGGGGAGATGGACCCTGACACTGATGAGCCATCCCAGGAAGGTTCAGGCTGTGGACTTTTCATTCAGGTTCTTATGTACTCTGTTGCCTAAAATCAAAAGAGAAAATTACCTTGTAACAGTGTTAGAACACTCAAGTAAAAGGCAGACCTTTGTTGGAAGCTTCCAGGCATCCCAATGGTGATGGGCACAGCCAGCACCAGATTTCTACAATTTTATAAGTTAAGTAGTTAGGATATCTAACAGGTACCTCCAATAGGAAATTCAGTTGCCTCAGTAACCCCCCCGGGTGTACCCTTTGGAGTTGGTCCAAGAGCTTCTTTGCCCCCCTTCTTGGTATGACTTCTCAGATTCTGGTTGGAAAACAAAATGTTCTTCTTGTAGGTCTTCTTCTTAACAATAAGACCAACCAGTATCTCAGGAATGTATTGTTCTAAAATCTAGGTGAAAAGGGTAGGAAAAGTACTGGACCTACAGCCATGCATTAGCAATCTACAAAGCTACAAATATATGAAAAAAAGATCAAAAGCTTAGGAATCAGCCCGAGGATTGAAGGCCAAATAGCAATATTCCAAGTTCTATTGATAAAAGATGGTATTGACTTCCATCTCAGCTAGCAATACTTTATTTAGTAGTAACAACCCCATTCTCTGTTAATACAGGCAATCAGGGCAAATGAATCACCAGTCTCTACATATATAATTGCATTGTTCTGGGTCTTGAATAGTTGAAATTAGATGGGCATGTTTTATATTCCAAGGCATGAAGCAGGTAGATGATGACTGAATGCAGCTGGGAGTTCCTCTCACCTAGCTCAAGCAGCATGTATTATTCATGTACAGTCAATGACAAGGATGAGTAGTCAAGCTTGAGAGTCCATTAAAAAAACAAACACAGATCTGTGCAAGCTAAATTGGTTGGAGCTACTTTGTGTTTTTCCAGAGTGTGGCTACAATGAGCAGCTCTGACTGAAGTCAGAACTCGTGATCCTTCTGAGGAGCCTTTGGGATTGGAAGGCTCATAACAGTGGGAGACAGGGAGTCCTTGCACATAACAAAAACTCTAAAGAGAGTAAGGCATGACTACCCATGGTTGCCTGAAGCCATTAAATTTAAATGAACTGTAAATAAAGTTAAACCTAAAGGATTAAAGAAGGTCAAGAACTGTCAATTCAGTATTGGCAACGGAGCAGACATGTTCAGGCAGCATCAGGTACTGAAGCTATCTGGTAGGATCAGGAGTCACAGAAAATCCACACCAGTGGCAATGATTGTTTTTCTTCTCTTTGGCTTTCAACTGATACTCGCTCTGCGCAAGTCAGAGCTCGCTTGGCATCTCTGACAAATCTCCACTGGCACAGAGACAGAGACAGTGACTGCATCCAATGAACCCAAATTAACCCAGCACTGCCAAGTCCACCTTGTCCCTTAGTGCCACATCTACAACTCTTTTGAACACCTCCAGGAACAGTGACTCAACCATTTTCCTGAACAGTCCACTACAAGGTTTTACTTAATATGCACTCAAAACCTCCCCTAGCACAACCTAGCCATTTTTTCTCATCATATCACTTGTTACTTGGGAGAAGAGACCAATCCCTCACCTTGCTACAGCCTCTTCTCATATCCTTGTAGAGACTGATGAGGCCACCCCTGAGCTGCCTTATCTCCAGGCTAAACATGCCCAGCTCTCTCAGCTGCTCCACATCAGACTTTGCTCCAGATCCTTCACCAGCTCCACTGCCCTTCTCTGACAAGCTCATGCTCCAACACCTCCATGTCTCTCTTGTACTGAAGGACCCAGAACTGCACACAAGATTTGAGGTGTGGCCTCATCACTGCCCTGACCCTGTTGGTCACACACACTCAGCCACACAGCACTTCAGCCACAACAACCCCATGCAGTGCTACAGGCTGGGTCAGAGTGGCTGGGAAGCTGCCTGGTGGAAAAGGACCTAGCACTTGGCTTTTTTGAGCCTCATACAACTGGCCTCAGCCTGTTAATCCAGCCTGTCCAGATCCCTGTGCAAATCTTTCCTACCCAGGAGATGAACATCTCCAGGAGGTGACACTCGAGCAGAACAGCAGCACCTGGCACTCGTGCAAATGCTATGGTCTGTGAGTTTTGTGTGACACAGAATGAGGTTCAGCTGCCTACACCAGGGTAGGCACAGCACTAGAGATGCTGTATGAGACCTGAGACCACATGTCCATGTCCAAAGAGGTCTCTGCTTGTTGCTCCAGACTATCAAAGGGACCGTGAATGTCCTGTGCCATATCAGCTGGCTTAGCAGAGATGTCTCAGACACCCTAGAGCTGCCTGAATTGGATGTCTGGGTTTGGATACAGGATCTATTCCCCTCCACCTATGCCAACCACTCTGGATTGCTCCTCTATGCCCTGAAGTAGCAGACATGCTTTACCCAGTCTGAAGACAGAACAGATGGGTGGCACCTGTGATCTATGATCTGGAGTGACCCACACCAGTTCACCTTCTCCAGGTGAAGAGCAGTTATTGTACACTTCAATCTCAGAATACTTAGTGGGGGCACATATGCCAGGAATTGCAGAGAAGCACAGCAAGCCTTAAAAAATAGCCAAAGTTGACTTGTCAGGAAATTTTTAAGCTTTTCTATATTCATTATATACCAAAGGTCAGACATACATCTTGCTGCAGGTTAATTCCTGAGTTAACTTTCTGTGGAGGGAGTTTATTTTGAGAATAGATCTGGCAGATGGATGAATATTGTCATCAGTCTGTTTTAATTCTTAAATTCAGAGAATTTAAAAACCCCTTCCTGGTTTGTAAAAAGACTTGAACTATGTTCATAATATTACAGTTCTTGATATGTTCTTCTATCAGCAGTTTATATTTTTCCCTTATTTCCTCTCCTCAGAGAACTACAAATCCTAAATATATGTCTGGACCAGAAGTCACCCTGTGTCATGACAACTGGCCCATGCAGGAAACATAATTGGATTCACTTTACATTCCCTTGAGGAGGTAAGAAATTCAGAATATAATTAAGCTGAATTAATCTGTTTGGTATTAACATCCCCAGATTTAGCTGAAGTAGGATGTTGTGTCTCATCAGGTAGAATTTAGGCTGCATCAAATCAGCCACCTGTAGTGCTGAGTAAATGACAGATTGAAATTTGCAGTGCTGGATGCTGTGCTCAGCACAGGCTCTGATTAGGGCACCCTTCAGAGACAGGGGATGTGCTTTTCACAGTGTCCTGTGGCTGCAGAGTGAACATGAACACCACGGGTGCCACCTGCCAGGTCATTCACAGCACTTCAGCTCCTGCCCCAGGTTCCTTTATACACATAGCTGGGAAAAGAAAAAAAAAAAAAGTGCTGGCACATTCACATAGTTGGCCACAAACAAGTGGGATTTCAATCTCCAGGAGCAGGTTCTCCAGGTGCCCTCACCAGAGTGCCTTCCTAGGCAATATCTGTGTGCCATCTCACTGACAGAATGGCTGGGAGCAGCAGCAATGATGTGTGAAGAGGCTGAGAGAAATGGATTTGTGTATCTTAGGAAAAAGAGCAGGCTGAGGAAGAGGAATGATTGTAGTCTTCTACCTCTTGAACAGGACAGATGATGGTGGATGGTGGAGACGTAAAATTCACAGCTTGCATCACGAGAAAATTCCATCTGGGTATGAGGAGAAAAGTGTTTACAACAGCTTAAAACTGAATCAGCTTATGCAGTGGAGTTGTGTCATCTCCATCCTTGAAGATTTGCATACCTCACTTGGAGAAGGCTCTAAGCAGCCTGACATAACTTTGAAGTCAGCCCTGCTTTAAACAGGCAGATGGACTTGTTCACCCCAGGAAGTTCCTTCCACAATTAATCTTTCTGTAATTTTATGATTTATTTATGCACACCCACACATACCCTCAGTGTAATGGTTTCGTGTATTCTAAATTATTTCAGTGTTTGATGATTTAATGCATAGTGATGCCTTAAACACCCACTTACCTGTATAAATGCCCATACCCTCATCATGTGTTTGCCATTCCCAGAGCTGTACCAGTTTGAAAATTATCTCTGATCTTCCTGATAACTGGCAAAAATACATACAGCTGACTGCAGAGCAGGCTTCAATAACCTGAGTGATGAGCTTCTTGTTTGTGTGAGCCAGTTGGCAGCAGCAGTATCCAGCACTGCTCCGCAGCAGTGGCAGCAGACACCCTCCCTCTTATTCACCACACCTTTGCTCTGTGGTCAGCAGGCATGAACGTGCTGCTGGAATGGACTCAGTTATTTCTGCTGGGGTTGACTGGGTGGAAATGTGATTCCTGAGACCTGGCAGTGCCTACTAGCCACTGCAGTGCTGAAATGGTGAAATACTTATAGAAGACTTACCCTTTGGCCTTGCTTGTTAGCTGATAGATTAAGCATCTCCTCATCTGAATAGTTACTTGCAAAATACCTGTTTCCTTTATGCTTTGAGAGGTAGAGGGAGTAGGATAGGATGATAATTTCACACATCCTTTGCATGCTAATAATGAAATGTTAAGAATTTCTTCTTATCTGAATATCTAAATATCATCTTATTTGAATATCTTCTATCAGCAGTTAATATTTCCCCCTTCTTCCCCTCCTCAGCAAACTACAAATCCTAAATAAATGCCTGGACCAGAAATCATCCTGTGTCCTGACAACTGGCCCATATAAGAAATAGATGGAATTTACTTTGCACTCCCTTGAGGAGGTAAGAAATTCAGATCATAATTAAATGTCTGTGAATATCTGTCTGCTGACATATACTAACAATTCAAAATCTGGAGTAAGATATTATTAAAAAATATGAAGGTAATATTTCAAAGAAAATGCTTATGCCTGCTTCTGAAGCAACTGCATGGATCCAAGTAAAATGTTTCCTCAGTAGGAACCAACCATAATTCACCCACTTGGCAATGTAAAGCAAAATATTTTCAAGAGTCGTACAGTCAAGCTTCTTTTTTTCCCAGAAAATTTGTAAAGTATAAGATACCTAGGTGAAATATAGTAAAATTCCTAACAAGGAAAGCAAAAACTTACTCCTTTGAAAAACTGATTAATATAAGAAGAGTTTAATTTTCTTTCCCTTTGTTGTTTTCTTTTCTGTACTTTAAAGTACAGCTACAGAACTGTGGTACATGGGTGACCACAAAGCAGATGGAGGATCTCTAGACACAAGGCACCACATAGTGAAGAGAAGGGGCAACAGTAGAAGTTGCTCAGGGGAAAGTTTCATCTCAATTTGAGAAACAATTCTTTTACTGTCAGAACAATCATTGACTTGAGCCACCACCCCAGGCCTATGGTAGAGACCCTGTCACTGCAGGTTTTCAAGATGCATTTGGACAGGGCAATAGATGATGCCATCTAAGCTTCCTTCCCATGAAAGGCTGGATCAGATGATGTCCTGAATTCCTCCTGGCCTGACCTATTTCATGATTTTATAATTCTACTAACTCAGAGGAAAGCAAGCCACAGCAGTGTGCCTACTGAAACTAAGGATACTAAAATACATTTTCCATTTGAAACAAAGTCTAGTAAACAAGGCATAATGTGACTTTCTTCTAGGGAGCAAAATTCTATCAAACATGTTTGATCCTCTCTTTTCACTGAATTTAGGAAAATAAAAGGATGAGTATCAGATGAGCAACTGTTGAGACAGAAATTAGTAACAGCAGGAGATGAATATGCAACCTCACTTTGACGTAGGTAATACATTTTCATTGAAATAAAAACCACTTAAATACATGTATTTCTATTCTCAGAAGAAAGAACAGTCAACACACAAAGCTAATTCCAGCAAGATAAATCACTTCCAAGGAAAAATGAAATTATTCGATCTAGTGAAGAGATATAATTAATTTTTCAAGAACTTTTCCTAGATATAAATCAAGTAGCTTACTGATAGTCTGATCACCAAACCTCCGCTTTAGACTTTCCTTCACATGGCTGAAGAACATCTCCAGTGTTTGTCCCTCCAGTCCTTTGGATGTTCAATTATTAGCTCTTGCTCAATGTGGCTAAGTGCATCCTATGTCCCCTTCCTCCTGAGTCCTCCTCCAAAATTTCTTTCTCAGTTATTATGTTACAGCAGATACTCCTCTTACCTGCCAGCTTCTGTAAGCCAAATCTCACCCAAGGTTCTCACTCCCAGCTTTATTTCAGAATTATAATAATTTCACGTGTGTAAGGCGCACCCTTTTGACAGAAATTGGACGGAACCTGGAGATGCGCCTTATACGCCAGTGCGCCTTATATATGAGCAAAGTTTGGACATTTGCCAACACGGAAGCGCGAGCTGTGAGAGCCGCGATGAGAGGCAGCAGGCGCAGGGAGAGCCGGCAGCTGTGGCAGGTGAGGAGAGAGCTGCGTGGGGAGAGCCAGGGGGCGTGGGGCTGGCTGCGGCGAGGGGGGAGCCAGCAGTGGATCCTCACTGCAAAAAAAAGTGCGCCTTGTATATGGACAAAGTACAGAAAATTGTCGGCAACCTGGAAGTGCACCCTATACCCTGGTGCGCCTTATACTCATTAAATTACTGTACACACCACCTGAGCTTGGCTGCTGGTGCCCACCCATGTGGCTGATGCTGCTCTCCCTTCCCCACATCTGTAGGATGCTCCCCTTGCTCTGACATCCCATCCTTGCTCTGTCTATGCACACAGAAATGCAGCAGCAACAATAACTTCACCCCATATTTGGACCTTGTTGCCCAACCTGCCAAGGTGCAGAGGGCTGGGAATGAACAGGACATGACATAAGGCACAAGGTCAAGGTTGCCAGGCTTAGGCAGGACCCGGGCAAGACCCAGAACCAAATCACAGCTTCTGTAGAGGAGGCCATGCCCAATTTCCTGCAGCTTTTTCTCAGACACAAAGAACAGCATTTTTGCTCAAAATTGAAGGTCCCTTCTGGCCTACCTCACTTCTCTATCACCTCTCACTGTGGATTAAGAAGATGGATTCCATACTCGAACTTCTCTGACTCAGTTATTATTATTATTATTATTATTATTATTATTGTTATTACAATTTTAAGCTATACATTTTTCTTTTACCTACACAGCTTCTCATCTGTGGGATGCTGTCTTTGTGCCACATAACCTTCTCCTAGAAGTCCCTGCTTAATTCTTTGTTGTGTTTGGAACTACTCAGAAATGCTTGATGTATTTTAGACCACCAGTGTGCTAGGATAATTGTCTGATATGCTGACCAATATTGACTTATTTTATCTTAGTATTCTCCAGACCATCTGCATTTCTACATTATCACTTCTCCCACGTTAAAGTGTTCTTGGTCTAGATCTAAGCACTTTCCAATCTTTGTTAGATTATCATTTATCACAGTAGAGTCCTCTCCATGAGCAGTGTTTTTAAACACTTGGGCTATATAAATAATAATGCCTTATTGCATTATTACCAAAGCATCTCTTTGAATGAAAGCCAGGCATGAAATACAGGCAAGTCATTCCCAGTGATCCAGCTCTGAATGTGAACTTTCTCATTCCAAAAGGCAATGCTCAGGTGTGGGTTGTATGCTTGTGATTCTTCAAAGCAGCCTGACTGTGGAGATTTCTGCACTTCTTATCTCTTCCAATCTGATGATCATGGAGCAGTAGCTGAAAATATTGATAGCACCTGGGAAGCCTAGCTGAGATTGGGTCAAGTGTCAAATAGATACACACACTGGAATTTTGATATCTGCAAGACAAAAAAATTATCTTTGAGTACAGCAAAGGCAAGATTTCACAGAGTGTAGTTCAAGACAGTAGTCATGAAACATTGCAGAAGGGAATGGATGAATAGATGAAAGGTGTGACTAAAAAAAGATATATCAGTTGCCCTTTTGGAAACTATTTAGAAAAAAATAAACTCTCAAATCTCTAGTGCCAAGGAGTGCCCAAGTGTCATTTGGAGATTAGAGACTGGAGTTGAAATAATGGAGAAAAATACTTTTAAATGAATGTGATTTAAAATTTTGCAAAGTTGTCTGAAACCAAAATCTCACTTTCCAATTGCTATGGCCCTCAGATGCCTAATTTCCATGGGCACCTTGGAGAGTTTGAAACATAGGCACTCTTGAAAATATTTTTGGCCCTTACATAAAAATTTAATCCTTTCCTAGATAGCTCTCATTGAAAATCACTATTACAACACTTTGGAAAAGCTCTCACTGAATTGCTTTATTGCCTGAAAGAGAAGGGAAAAAACCAATACAGAGGATGACTACCAGAATTATCTTGCCCATCCATTTAGAGACAAGTATCACTGGTCACAAAAAGATATATCCAAAACTGCCAAAGAGTGAGTCCAGCAACAGCACTGACCGGGACTGCATCTTTGTTCAGCATGAAATATTAATCAGGAAAACAGACACTGGTGTTCCTGCACTTTGATTGGATGTAGGTCTATTTCTGGCCACGTTAACACACTGTATTAATTTGATGATCATACACTCGGTTCACCTCACTGTTCCTTGTGGCATAAAATGTAGAGGCACATTACAGCCTAGGTGTGCAAAAATGAGAGATATTTGCAATCGAAGGTAGTTTCATATTCTCCCATGTATGGCAATTATTGTCTTGGTGCTTTCTGCTCATTTTAGACTCTAGTTTAAAATAAGACACTAAAATGTTACATGTTTGATTAAGGAGGTGATGCAGATTATTAGTGGAAAATCAGATTTGAAGATTTTAAGGATGCATTAACATTCAGATACTCTGTTCCTGGCCAGATGGAATTCAGTCATAAAAACGACAGCAAAACACATTGTCTCACTCTATTATCCATTACCTGATAGAAATTCAGTCCTGAATAAAGACTAGCTAGAAACTGGGGAAAAAACCCCAAAAAACCAAACAAAAAAAAGACACCTAAACTCAATGCCTCCTATTTCAGATTAGGACCCTGTAGACAAATCTTCATGAGAAAAAAATGGTGAAAAATCCTTGCTAAAATCTGAAGTAGAAGTGTCCTGGCTCCCAGACAGGTGGTCCCCTTGACAGGGGTGACTTGAGGCTCCTGAGCCTGCAGAGCCCCTGGGAGAGCAGCAGAGCATGGGCTGGTGGCCACAGGGCACAGGCAGCCAGCCCTGCTGGGCTAGGGGCAGGCTGGGAGCAGTGGCTGCTGCCAGACATGGACCATGGCAGGGCATCCAGCTGGCTGATGGATTTTTGGGATTCTCCCTTGACACTCGAGGGCTCTGAGCACTGAGTTAACTTGTTTGAATTTTAGTGTTAAGGGGCTCTTAGTGCTATCACTGCTAAAATAGCTGTTTCTCAATGCTGAATGTCAGATACATGGCTCCTACTTCCAGACGTGTCGGAAGGCAAAGCCCTACTTTGCCAGCCCAGGGAGAATGGTAAAGATACTCTGATGGACACAGCTTTCTTTTCATTAAAGGCAGCACCTCCTAGTGACAAAAATAAAAGGAACATTTCCTCTGCATGGCCTTTCTGAGGTGAGCAGGTACTGTTTAAACTGGCAGCCACACCAACCTCTCCTTTTCCTTTTCCAGCCGCCTCAGATTCTAGGCAGAGCTAAGGCACAGAACAGCCATCATCTGTGTCCACAGATATAAACATAAACCCAGCCTAAGCACTGAGAAGTCATTACTGGATTCTGAACTGCCTCGACTCATTGCCCTTGTGTCTGCAGAAGAAAATAGAGCAGAAAGTCTGACAAGTGTGTGAGTGTGTGTGTGTTTGAACAGCAAAGCTAAAGGTATCCCTGGGGTTGCCAGGGCTCTAATTTATCACCTTTCCCTGCACAGCAGCAAATAGCACTGATAAGCCATTCACAGCTGGGCTGTGGATGGAGCTGGAATGGGAGGCTTCCTCCCACTCTGGCAAATCCACTCTGGCTTCAATTACACCTCTGCTTTACTACAGGAAATATACATCTAAGGTGTAAACACTTGAGCAGACTTGAGCCCGAAGCATTGACCTGATAGAGACCTCAGCCGGAGCTGGACTATGCCCAGTGGCAGATGGATATTTCTTTTTGGTTTATACCTGCTTTTTATCTTGTTTGTTGCTTGGTTTTAGCACAGCTGAATTATTTCCACTTTTTATCCTCTGGAGAAACATCCATTGACTGCTGTAACATCTTGCTTAAAGGAAGACTGAGCTGAGCAGAAATTACAGCTGCTATGGGGACACAGTGTGTTGCTGTGCCCAACTGCTGACTGCAGCTAAAGTATTTCAGTACAGGTTTCTGTTTTTAGGACAGTGGAAATCTGTGATTATCAGAGCACCTGGGAGAGCTGAGTTCCTTGTGTCTTCTTAAGAGAAGGGTAAGGGGTGTGGGAAGGTCTTGCTGATGCCTGTAACCCTCTAATGGGAGATTACAGACAAGGTTGAGCCAGACTCTGCTTGGTGGTGGGATGAGAGGCAGTGAGCACAAGATGCAGCAAGAGGAATTCTGATTGGGCAGGAAGAAGCATTTTGCACCACAAGGGCTGCCAGACAGTTTGCATGGATCTTCCCAAAGAGACTATCAAAACATGACAGGACAGGCCTCTCAGAGATCTGATCCAGGTTTTATGAGCAGAGGGTTGGACTGCCCAGCCTTCAAAGTCCCTCCCAGCATGAATGATCCTGTGAATCTCTCCTTAGAATTCTAGATACAAAAGATAAGAAGATCACTTTCCAATAAAGTTGCACAGGCACAGATACACCATGGGATAGCATGGAGGGAACTTTTAAACAGGCAAATGTTTTTTCACTTGGCAGGCAGTTTCTCAAGATGCCCTCTCAGTGACATATTTGTCACAATCACTTCTGACTTGCAGAAGCTTTTTGCTTTCAGGTGCTGCTGAGAGCCAGGAAACATTTTCCTGGGGATGCATCACTGCCCAGAAAAGAATCTTTATCTTTTCCAGTTTCCAGGTCTGAAGTTACTAGACATGCCTTGAACCACCCCATGCCTCCCATCTCAGGGAGAACACACAGTAATAGGAGGCTAAAATTTTCACTACAAGGTAAACTAGAACATGATTTGAGAATGGGAAGTACTCAAGGATTACTGCCCTTTAAATCTATGTGTGACATGCATGTGGTTTGTGAGTTTGGGGGCAGCATTCACACCTTTCTACATCCTCCTCTTTGGAGATGCTCAGTGTCTGTGCCTAGATTCAGTGGAAAGTTAATTTTTTAGAAGATTATATTCTATTTCATATTTTACAACTGGGTAAGAATTTTACAGTCATAGAATTTTAAGCTAGGCTTTTTAGGTGATTTGACTTTTAAAAATAACATAGCACTGTCAAGCTTCTACAGGTTAGGACTGTGGTTGTAGGTGTGGCAGGTTAAGTACCTTGAAAAGTCATTCTTGCTCTCACAAAGCTGAGCAGTTGACTAGGGCCAGAATATGATATAAAGAATAGCTGGATTTATCTTGCTTTTGAAAACAGATATAAATCTTTTCTTGGAAGAGCACTAAAAAACGTGAAATTAAGAAGAGTTCTGGACATTTTCATACTTAATTCTAGTGTTCATCTCAAAATTTCCATTTGTTTCTCCCCATTTGTATGCTTATTTTTTTGATAAAATGTCTGAACTGTAGGTGAGTTGCTGGGAGATGACATCTCAAATAAATAAATCCTTGATAATACAGGACTCAAATTTAAGTCCTTAATGGACGGCTAGGCCAGCTTAACTAAACATTCCCATTTTTAGTTTCTTCAGAAAGATAAGAACAGACCAACCATTTGAAAAAATTATTTAATAATTTCTCTGAGAGGGCAGGGAGGCTCAGTGGGACTTCCCCTCCAGGAGATGCAAGGTTAGGGAAGCAGTGTGTATAGGTAATCCCAGAAAGCAGTGCAGAGAGCGGGCACATCTGAAATGGTGGATCTGGAATAGAGAGTTGGGTATCTGCCACTGCCATGGGGTGCCAAATATCACCCTGCAGCTCCATTGTGCATGGTGGACATTGTTAAACCTGTATATCTCTGTTGGACTTATCCAGCACCTGAGAAAACTGCAAAACATTATTTCAGTAGTACACGATGCTCAACATCTGAATATCGTGCTTGTGGTAATGTGGAATTTCTGGGGAACACAACTGCCTCATGACCAAACCTGTGAGCTACACCACACCATGAAGCACCAGAGGGAATCCTACTCTAGAATAAAATACTTCTGCAAACAGGATCACTATTATGCAAAATAAGATTTGCATGTTTTAAACATTTCTGTTTCCTTCAGTGAGTGGAAAAAATATCAGATGAGGTGACAACATCCACCAGATTGCGACTGCAGTCTGCTCCCTTCACAAGTCTTGGGAAAGAATGAAAATAACAAAACAAGACACAGAAATCAGGCAGAAGGACATTCTCATCAACCAAAGTAATTTCTCCTATAATGTGCTTTCCATTTTATGGATTTTATACTCCAGACATCTCTGAAACAGTAGGAAAACAGGCAACAGATAGAATATGTTTTAGGAACATGGAGAGCTAATGCATTCAGACAACTCCATGATTTTATGTGTTTTAGTTTTTTTAAGTCAATTCTCTTAGGAAATTTTTGGACTCAGGATTTTACACTTTATTTTGAACAGATCATTTAAAATAATCTTGAGACAGCATACTAACCTGGCACTGCAGTAATGGGGTTAAGGTGAGGCTGAGTAAGAACATGAAGGATGTATATAATATGAGCTCATATGGTCTAAGCCTCTAGCAGTTTATTAGATGAAAAAATAACTTTGCAAACCCAGGAGCAGTGTCTGCAGATGAATACATCAGTGCTGTGTACCAGACAGTGCACTGGGTAATTTGAAAGTCACAACTGCTTTCTGAAATTCTGTGTGTTTAAAATTTACACCTCATTAATATTTATACTGGGTTCTGATATGACCTGCAAATATTTAGTGTTTAACTAGGAAATATTTTAATTAAGGAAATGTGCTTTTAAGTGCTATTTTGAGTTCACCTGGCGAAGGCTGGACAAAGCTTGATGTTTCTAATTATTCAGGCTGACTAAGCACAGATTCATAGAGAATTACAGAAGAGTGCTGTATGAACCTAGCTGACTGCTTATGGAGAGCACAGTAGATGAATGTCACTCAAAAATTACATCTGAAATCTTTTTCATGCTTACACTTTGCATTTAATCATTGTCTCAATGTCCCAATGTCAACTATGCCAGAGTAAATTCTCTTTTGCATGGCATCAACTAATCAGGGAATATCCAAAACGTTGCTTTGCAAGGTCAAGTCTATCCAGAGTGCTGTTTCTAACAACCTCAAACCCATCAGTGGTGTTATGACAGACAGGTCACTGACACCCCTCAATGTCACGGCTATGAAGATAAGGGCCAGTACCCACATTTCCTGTCAAGGGACTCCTCCTAATGCCTAAATAATCAGCACAGTCCTTTCTAGGGTAGCAAACGAGCAGATGTAGAAAATGGACTTGTGGGAGGTGACTGAGAATGAGGAAGGCATTGACCTTTGTTGTTGGAGAAATCTGAAAGGAAGAAGATGCATGTGAATGGGTCCTTATGTGTTTAATTGTACACCACAGGACACACATTTTCCCTTTGTCTCTACCCACTTCTCTCTGAATGTTGCCCAGGGAAGCTGTGGATGCCCCATCCGTGGCAGTGTTAAAGGCCAGGTTGAGCAGCCTGGGATAGAGGGAAATGTTCCTCCCCATGGCAGGAGGGTTGGAAGGATCTGATCCCTTCCAAGCCAAATCATTCTATGATTCTATGAAAATACTCAGGTCTGTAGATCAGGACCAGAAAGACACAAAAGCAGTGGATTCCTAATTTTCCAATCCTTGGTTAAAGTAATAGAGATTACAGCAGATATGTATATATTCTGTGGATCTTGTCTATATCTTCTCAGATATATTGAATGTGTGTTAGAAAGCACATTTGAAAAGACAAATGTACTTATTTCTTCTAGTTAATTGCATTGATAACAATGTACCTAAAATTAAATTTACTGGGCTCTATTAGAAAACTTTTCCCTTTTCTTCATTTTTAGTTACAACAGAAAGCCCATAAAGAAGAGTACTATCTGCAAGTTTACAAAGAGGCTAAACCAGAAGCTATTAGGGACCTTACAAGATGCCTACTATCTGCAAACCAGCATATTATTTTTGCAATGTATCCTATAGCTTCTACTTGAAATGTGCTAGAACATTCACTCGGCTGAATAAAATATAAATCTCACAGATTTCTGCATAGCATGGACTTTCTTGTTGAAAAATGAAGATTAGATGCATGCCATGAAATAAAAAACGTCCACAGGTAGGAGTAGCTGCTTCAATGAAGTCCATATCGCGGTTAAGAAGTGGTAAAGGTTGCTATGATTCATATTTAAGTTAAATGCAGGTTAGCAGGGTATTTAAATTGGAAATAAGGAATCTGCAATTTCGATATGATGATGATGATGAAAATAGCAATAATAATAAAAGTAATATTAGTAATAATAGTAATGTTAGTAACAATAGCAATAATAATAACAATAGTAGTAGTAGTAGTAGTAGTACTGGTAGTAGTAACGTAATTTAATAGATACTATCATGTCCCTAAACTGATGGCTGAAATGACAGTTGGAGGATTTCCCAACCACTCTGCTTTTAAAATTCAAATGAAAAAGATTAGTATCCCAAATTGTAGCTGGAACAAGGATACAAGAATGTGCCACGGTTAGGGAGCATTATTTAATTAACATGATAATCAATAATATTATGAGTCAGACAGTGGATATCAGAGAGAAGCCATAGCAGGAGTGGTGTGTTGGAAACATCATGTGTTGCCAGTGATGCTGCTGTCATTTATGTTCTTGCAATGAATTACAGTAATTTCATGATTATAAGCTGCACCTTTTTCATTGAAGAATCCAGCCTACCCCAGTAGTGCAGCTAATCATCAGGTGCAGCTTATTTATGGACAAATCCCAGTGAAATGCCAACCCGGAAGTGAGAGCCAGGCTTTGCTGGTCTATGAAAACTGTTTGCAACTTGAGCACCTGACACCAAACCCTGTGCTGGCGCGATTCTGTTACTAACTTGTTACTTTGTTATACATGGATCCTCAGTTAAAAAAAAAAAAAAGAAGTGCGGCTTATATATGGACAAATCCTGTGGTCTTCCCGGCTACCAGGAGGTGTGGCTTATGATCAGGTGCAGCTTACTGTACTCTTAAAAAACTGGAGTCCTCATTCTGTGTTTAAAGATAAAGCAAAAGCTTCCCCAAAAGTGGCTATTGAATGCTCATAGGCTCAGAAAGTTCAGTCAAATATTTTCTGAGAAACACTGCATGTGGCACAAGAGCACAAAGCTTGTGAAATAGAGCTCAAAAGCACACACTGGAGTGAGAGGTAAGAATTTGCATGTTTTCCATGACATTGTAATTGGACTTTTGATCTTCAGTTCTCCAGACAGTAAAGGCAATGAACACTTATAGGATGGAGAGTAAAATCAGTCTGGTTGGTTCTGGCCAGTCAAGGAATGCTCATTCTATTAAGTACACTGAAAGAGTAGATTTTGAAACTTTTTTCTGTTATTGGGTGCTGAAACACCATTCCATAGGGGTGTGGAATCCCACATAAAAGGTAGGAGCACATTGCATGACTGTTTTCTTTTTCTTCAGGAATCCCAGACCACAGCAAGACACACATGGACAAAGAAATTGTTATCAGCCTCCAAATCACAGCCAAGGCAGTACAGCTTGACCTCCTGTTACAGGGGGAAGTGGAGAGAATGCCCCCCTTTCTCCAGAAAAAATGCAGGACAAGACATTTTCTTTCTTTCTTTCAAAAAAAAAAAAAAAAAAAAAAAAA
>VRYO01002772.1:75218818-75239292 GCA_009812075.1 Sialia sialis
AGCAAGTCACCCACAGCCCTGGGACTTGCCTGTGCTGTGAGGTGTTACTGTTCATCAGTGAGGCATTACCTCGCAAATCAAACCCCATTGTAAGCTCTGACACCAAGCTGCATATGTAGTAAAAAGCAGATAAATTATTATCCAAGCTCTGCTCATCCCACTGGAAAGCTACCTTTGGGAAAAGCTGTTCTAGTAGAGATCTATATTAAAGATAGGAAACTATAAAGATGACATACAGCTACTTCTTATTCTGTAAATCACTGCAATATATAAAATTTAGAGATAGGCAAATGTGCCATATGTGCTAAGAAACTAAGAAACATTTGGTTTTCTGTGTTCTGCACTTTTTTATTTTCTGTGTCTGAAACCATTTGAGCATTTGGCTGTGCTAAATCATTCGCATGTAGAGAAAGCAAAGTTTCTCTCTTGGAGATTTGACTCTAGCTCTTGATGTTTTGTGGCTTTTCCTTCAACTGGAACAAGTTATTTGGGCACAAATGAATGGTTTTTTTAGCCTGCAAAAATATATTGACAAGAATGAACATTATTACCTGAAAGTGAGTGTATTTAGGTAACATGTTAGCAATGACAGGGATGTGAAAGGAACATGTGACATATACATAAAGAACTCATAAATAGAATGCATTAATCACTTGAAATGTGGAAGCTGTATTTTAGAGGTCATGCCAATATATTCATGACTTCATTGTGGCTCAAGAGTAGTTCTTAACCAACATATTATACAAACTGTAACAGTAAATTTTACTAATGCCCTCTGTCTTCATTCTCAGGTGCCTCAAAAAGAAAGTGTTTATATTCAGCAACTTTATTTAGAGCTTGCATATTTAATGCATGGAATTGTCCATGTCTGTCTCTTCTCTATTATTAATAAGACATTAAGTAAATGCAGTCAGAGTGCCCACCTAGGAAAGGTGAGATCCGGGGCTCAGCCCCAGCAGAGATAAATATTTAGTATGAAATAGTCACATTTATTATTAGTGTCATAATAATTTAATCTCTAAAGGAGTGAGAGGCTATAAACCTCATCTTCCATGTGATATTCCAGAAGCCAGGCTCTGGGATCCGCAGTCCTTTTCTCTGACTCAGACTAGAGGTAACCTTTTCCACACAGCAGATTAGCGTTAGCAGGGTAAACTTTGGACTAGATTTTTCTGAATGCCTGCTCAAGACAAGAGCTATGTTGACAAAATAGACAGGGACAGGGAGCTAATTTTCCAAGGACCTTATCCATGTACATTTTGGATGTAGCAACTCTGTCTTTGGAAAGGTTGGTGAGTGTAGGTGTGAACTTTGGAGCTGTGCTATGCCAAGTTTTAGATAATTTTATTCCTTTGTAAAATTGCAGCCATGAATCCCTGGTCTCACTCATGGATGAGAGTGAGGTTCTGATCCTGAATGTTATCTTGCAGAGGTCCACTTGCACCCCCACATCTTTGGTTAATTTAAAAATTTGTATCTCTTTCAGCTGTGTTTTGTGGCCAGGCTGCATAATTTTCAGACTTGTCATGGGTTGCAAAGTCACAAGTGTCTGTATTATGGCTGTGAGCACTGGGAGCTACATTCCTCCTTGCCACTTTTCTTGTTTCAACCAGTTTTCTCATTTGTTCCATTTGCTTATATCTAAGACAAATCCTTCTTGTTGGATACCAGACATACCCATGGGTTGGGGTGTTTGATTTTGGGAACTTTAGGCACCCAGTGCAGGGCTGAGGACCCTGTGTGGTGCTGAAATAGGCAGTGCCAGGCACTGCAGTTCCAGGTGGTGGATCAAGCGTAAGAACCTGCCATGAATACACCGTTTCGACATAAAAAGTTTTGAAATATGAATAGTCACGATAGAGCTACTTCTGGTTTTCTTATGAGGAGCCAGACATACATGAAGCACCACGAAGTCCAGTCTGCAGCTGGGGTGTGATACTAACATACAATTCCTTTCTATTTCTGCTCTTATTGCATAATCTGATCCATATTGGATCCACATGATACCATGATAGTGCAAATGACATTTTGTTAACCATCCCCTTGGAGGGAGGAACTCTGTAGACTTTAAAAAGAGCAGGTTTGGTCTATCAGCTAGGCAGATAACTAAATACAGGCCACAAGCAGAAGGAGAAACCCTTATCTTATTCAAATTTGAGACAGAGAAATAGTCTCACAGATGCATGCCAAAATCTTGACTGGTGCTTAAAGCTCTGAGTTCACTGGTTCACAGTGGTGGCTGCATGGAGTCTCTGACATCTCATTTTCTTTACATGATGTTACATTGCACAATCTGTTGTTGTTAAGATAATACTTCATTGTCTAAATTGCATTTTTCAAATAATGCTGCAGCTGCAGATGCTACTGGTATATCTAAAAACCACAGGATCACAACACCCACTCACAAATAAACATAATCTAAACACCTATAAAGCCTTCTCAAAGTTGGTACAAAATTATCTGATCATAGCTGCATTTTGGACAACTAACCATGTAATGCTAAAAAGCTGTCTGGCTGTGTGTGTAATCAAGATGAAAAGTTGACTTTGTCTAATTAGCACTGCAGAAGAGAAACAAAAAATGAGAACCAGCAGCAGCCTTTTTAAAGGGAACTGGCAGTCTTCTGGTGTGTACTCAACTCTATGCAAATCCTCACTTAAAGTTCTATAAAGTTTCCTATTTATACTGGAAAAGTAGGATTTATAGTTTATTTTTAATTATAATTCATGATTCATATTGTCAAATATTAAAGAAATGAGAGTGTTTCTGAACTCTTAATCTTTTTAACCATTAGATTGGGAAGTTTTTCTAATATGTGGTATTGACTGATGTTGTTTGCCTATTTGATGATTAACTTCTGAAATCAATTTGGAGCTAACTCACTGCAAACTGGCTTTGAAAGTAGATCAAAGAAGGATTTCAGAATTACTTCATTGTATTTTCTGTCATGCTTGTGCAGTAATCTGAATAAAGAGGATTTCAGAAGATGAGGGTGGTTTAAAGTGGATCATTGGTAAGATACTACAAAGTGATTACATCTAGTAGATAGAAATAAGTTGATCTTGCATCTCATTTGGATGCTGAGGAAAACATATGTTTTCATTATAGATTCTACAGGTAACAATAGAACAGAGACCACATTTCATAGTAAGAAAGTGAGACATCTAATTTATCAAATGTTTTTCTCTTTTGAAGAGTGGGAGCTAAAAAAAGTTGTGTTAACAGCAAATAAAGTTGCAGTACTAATGATATTACAAAATCTGAGAAGAGTAGGGGTTTTCCAGATAAAAGTGCCCTTAGAATAATGCACTGGCTGACTTATATGGATCCTTTTCCTAGTGCAGTGCTGACATTGTAGTTTCATTAAGCACTGACACATTTAATTGATGTACCTATTGCATGCAGAAACTACCACTTTGATTCTCAGCCACATGGAGCTGGGTGGAAAACTTCCTTCTGAGTGACTTGAATAATCTTGAAAGAAAGGAGGGGTTCATGCCCTGGTGTGCTTGAAAAGAGACCAGCTGTCAATGTAATCTTTGAGGCATGGGCTGTTGCACACCAGGAGTGTGGTGGAGGGGGTGATAAACCTATGTTTGCATTTCAGATGACACCTTTATATAAAAGGAGCACCTATAAATAGTTTATGGAGGGTTAATTAGTGTTACCAGCATGTTACAGACATAAATGGATAGGTACATACACCCCAACAGAAGGCAGCAGGCAGGGATGAGATACTGTTTTAGACAGCCTGCTCACCTGATGGTCTTGCTCCAGTTGGCTACAACAATTTATTAAAATGCCTATTAATAATGTAGATTGATGTAAACTAAATTTATATACTCCAGCTGATTGCAGCATTCCCTACAGAGGTTTGGATCCTTTCAGTGTGAGCTGGGAGTAAAAGTCGGGTCACCTGAGAGGGGTGCATGGAAAAGCAGAAGGCAAGCACAGGTGTCCTGCTGGAAAAATGGTCTGCAAGGGTTCAGGTCCATGAACACAAAGGTCTTTTAGTGCTCTGATCTGTGCCAAGGCTCTGTTGAGCACTGGCTTCTGGTCTCTGGGCTGGTGCAGTATTATGGCTGGTAAAAATTCCTGGGCAGTTCATGGAGCTATGGCAGCAGGGACGTCAGTCAGTCCCTGCATCACTAGAGTACATATTCTGCCTTTCTCTAACCAGGTGAGCTGTAGTGTAATGCAACAGGAGGGAGGGTGGATGCACTCACCACCAAACAGCCTCTGACTGTCTGCTCCCTTGAGGATAAGAGAGATGGATGTGAGCTGCCTGAGGGTGAGGATGAGCCTGAATCCAGTTTTTCTAGTGGATGCAAACACACTTGTAAAAGGCAAGAAGAGCAAAGTCTTACTCAGTTTTCATTAGCTTTGGGAGACATTTCAGTTCAGGGTTTAAATGTCCTCATCTCTGTGCTTCTACACTAGACGAGACCAGGCTTTCAAACTATTTTCAGCCACATCTTAAAGATGAGCAAGATAGAGCCCTCCCTTGCCACTGGGCTGCTGTGGCTCTCCATCCTACAGTGCCCACAGTACCAGGTCAGCAGTAGTGCTGCTCGGACGAAATCACCTCCTTAGATTAAATCCAGTTTTCTTGGTTCTAGATGTATTTATTTCCTACATGTCACAAGGTAGGACTGTTAGCTGTAGGGAAAGTGGGCGGTATGTGTGTGTGTTTATGGGGTAGAGAGGAAAGGGAAATATGGACAGAGGAAAACAGGCTATGGCAGCCTGGATCATTGTGACTCTCCCAGAACACAGCAGCTCCTGATTCTCTGGTTTTTCTGACTGAGCAGGGAGAAATTGGAAAAACACTTTTAAATAAATAGGACATTTTTACTCCTTCACAGTGTTTTTTTTTTTCCCCTGGATATTGCTAAAAGTGATTCTGTGATGTCTACCTACATAATTAACCTCTTGCCCATTTCAGTTTTCCTTTTGCAAGACTGCATCTGCTGCTGATACATATGGTTAGGACTAATCCCATTTAAAATGTTATGTTAATTAGAATTTGCCATTGACCTTTCACTTTTACATAGATTGTGGCTTGAAGGAATCTTTCTCACTTATTACATTATAATTCTGCTTTGTAATGGCTGTGTTGTTCCTTTCAACACACCAACTGAAAAGTTGTCACTTCTTTCTGTGGGATATACTTTTGTTCCCTGCTCTAAGGGGACTTCCAATCAATCTTCCATTATTTTCTGAGGATTACATAGAGGATAAAGACAAGATTTTTCTGAGCCTATGTTTTCTGTGCTACCCTCTTAGAGGCAAATTTGAAGAGCACAAATCCAAATCAAAAACGTACCTGGCATCACTTGACTCCCTGAGTAGTTTGTGAGTCTTCCCCTCCTTCTGTCACTGGGGCATATCTGTGTCTTAGTGAATGGATTTCTTCTTGGTAAAACCTTAAAGCTCCATCTACAGTACATGTTTGGATTTACAACGGAAATTTACAGTAGGAATTGTAGTAAAAAGCCCAATGACACTGGAAAAATGCACAGGCTGGGGGAAAGAAAGAGAAATTTTTAATTGCTGCTATTTCTTTGCTTCAAAAATATAAAGGAGGTGCCAGTGTTTCAAAGTGAGAATCAACAGGGAACTTAGCACTCAACACAATATTAAAAAAAAAACATGTGGTGTTGCAGCATAACAAATTAAAAGGCATACTCTATTCAGAGAAGCAAGTAAGCTACTGGGGGATATCTCTGTAAAATATAAATGTACTTCAAAAAGCAAGAGAGGTTGCTGCTTAAATAAAGCAGTAGGAATTCTTTGTCTTTCTAATTGTACAATAAAGTGACAATTGTTGCAGAGAGAGTCTGGTTTTAGGGAGAAACAGTGAAGGAGGGAAATATATTTTGAGCAATCAGCCAACCAAAATTCGAGATACAGTTGCTAGGATCCAAATTTGATCTCGTCATCTGGAATGTGAGTTAGGAATGAGAACAGTAGTTTACCTAATGAATCCTGGTGATGCTGAAGAATTATTGCAGATTCTTATGCCATCACTACAGTGATCACAAACTGACCACTCATGTTAAAATCTTTAGAAAGAGGAGAGGCTCTCTTCACAATCACAGCAAGCATCCTGCCCTGCCATACTATGCTAATTAAAGAAGAGAGCTCTTGTGATAACATTTTCAAACAAGTTGTGTTGAGCTGATGACAGGCAGCACAGAGATTTTTCTCTTTAGTTTTGCCAGTGTATGCAGCCATCCTGCAAGTAAACAATAACTAACCTGCATCCATTTGATGGTTTGGCAAACCCTAATTACTTTTTGGTTATCAAAACACTTGCTATCCTTAAGGGACCTAAAGGTTGCTCTGGGCAGAATGACTACTCAGCAATAGAGCCAGTACAGTCAGTCCAGAGGAAATCATGTAGGAAAACCTATACTTTAGAAGACATAATTCATATTTCAAGATTCCCTCTGCACTTCAAATTTTGCTGAGAATTCTCCTTCAGGAAGGAGCCATTCCACACATGTTCATTGCTATTCTAATTCATGCTTTAATTTAATTTTTAATAGCTAACAAAACAATTTGGCTATCTTACCTCTATCTTACCTTTATTACTGCTGTTAGCCTTAAGAAACTCCAGAATTATTTCAGCTCACATCAACATAAACCTACAGAACTCAGCCCTTAGCATCTGTGAATTTACAGCAAGTAAATCAGTTGGCAGGAAATGCTATTACTTAAAGAATTCAGCATGCCCACATATACAAGATTTCCACAAATGTTTGCATTGTGAGACCTTACATTTCCATATTTGCTTGTATTAATACTTTGTATCAAACAAATTTGTTGTTCAGTCTTTTATTGTATTTAAATCTCAGTGTATATTATGTAACTGCTTATTAAAACACAAGTGTGAATTTCATCCTCAAGAGATAAAGTGGTTTAAGGTGTCTGTTTTTATCCCATGAATTTAAATTAGAGACTTCATAAAATTTTCAAAGGTATCTAGATGGCTAAGGAATTTACACTACAATTATTTAGGAAAAAATTATTTGGACCTTTGGTATGCATCCTGCACCCTGTGACATTCACAACGGCACTTTGAAATTTTACCTTATGTCATTCTGACCCAGGTTTTGGTGAAAGACCTGTGTGGTATTTGTAGTCCACTGAAAGACGTCTATGACATGATTGAAAATAACACCAAAATGCTGAAAAACAAAAGACCAGACTTGCACCATCTCTGTGAAACAAGACTACTATTTCCTGGCCAGCTGACATGTGAAGGGTGGAGCATTCAGAAAGTGGAAAACAGAGGAATTCCTGGGGTGGGATTTTCTGTCACAAAGCGGTCTGAGCGGAGGAGCAGGACGTTCACTGTGTCGGCCTAGCAGCACCACCTCGTGTATGTGTGCTCACTTTACTCTGTGCATCACCTGCTGAGGTTTGCAAGCTCTACTGCACATCCTGCTGGAGTAGCATATGACATTTTGCATATTAAAAAAAAAAAAAATAGACATATGCTAGCTGTAGAGGAACTAAAATACTTATAGCAAACTATGTGCACACAATATTGATATGCGTGTTTCAATTCACCACCAGGACTGTTTTAGGGGTATTTTCACAGGGTAGTATGAGCACCTCTGCAGAGTTATGTTCTTCCAATGAAAGTTGAAACTATTTTTGGTCAGTCTGTTGTCATCATAAAGTAAGTTTGATCATAAATAATTAGTGAACGTGTATGAAACATGTTCTGGATATTAGTACAGCTGGAAAAATTTACTTCATGACTACAGAACTGGGTGTCCATGAAGGTTGGAAGATGTTTCTAGATCATGACATGAAACTGCTCCTTGTTCTGTTTTCAGTACTTTTAGACTTGCCTAGTGCAGCTTACACTCAATACCTTTAGAGCTGTATTAAGGATGCCATCTGCAGACTGAGGAAATACTTTAAAGTCCTGTAAAATCTCTGTTTTCAGAAACAATCAATCTGAAAATAGAAAAGCCTAATATGGACAAGACTGAGAATGCAGAATGTGCTGAGAACTCACACATATTCATACTGAGAAACATCTTTGTTTCCATTTCTGTAACATGAAATTTGTCTGGTTAAAATGTGCTCAGTTTGTGTTTTCCCCCTCAAGAGGATTCCATGATCAAGATTTTGACTTGACAGGGACATCCCTGAGTCATCTACAAAAGGCAAGAGAGATAACACGTTCCTGAGCTTGCATCTAGGGCTTATACCTTATTCTGTAAAAGCTCTTTCTGTGAAAGATAGCAAGTTAACAGTGTCTGAGATATATTGCCAAATATAAATATATACCTTGTAAATGTTGCACCACTTCACTTTGGCACCCAGAGATAATAGTCCTGAACATGTCCTGCATGCCTATCTTTGTTGCTTGGGGCAGAGGAAACTCTGTAAGAAAAAGTTGCTTAAACTGTGTTATGAATCACAAAAGTAGAAAAGACGTGAAAATAAGCCCTACTCCCTAGAAATCATCTCTGCAGGAAAATAATTTTGGGTGATATAACTAGAAGAATACATGTAGAAAAGATTTGCTCTTAAAGAGTCAAATAGCCAGTAAGGGGTTTATTTTCTACCATGATCTAGTTCTCTATAAATCTTGCTAACATGCTACTGGTTTCATTACACTCATCTGCCAAATTTTTGACAGTGCTGCCTGCTGGTAAATCAGTATTTACTGTTGGGTAACACCCTTTGTTTCTTCACACTCAGAATAGAAACGGGTAATATGTCCCTGCCTGACAGTATAATTCAGGTACCGTACAGAAAAAAACAACGTATTTCTGCAGTGGTTTCACAAGGCCTGTCTAGAGCCCACAGCTCTCAAGGGATCTGCTTTGTGGCACTAAATTCCATTCCTCCTTCACACATGTGGAAACAGAGGTCTTGGAGAGACCATCAGAGCACCCAGACCAGAAGATAAGTTCTGTGGTTCCCAGCACAGCCTGGCAATAATTCTGGATTGATGCCTGTGTTAATACAGTTTTGAGCCAAAGGTCTTTACTGTTTTCACAAACATTTACCACTGTATTCAAATGTTTTATGTAGTGCTGGTATTAAACCCTTGCTGAGCACAAGGCTGGCAAATGGCTGTGCCAGGTTGTGCATTTATTTCACAGCCTGTTTCATTCACCCCTGCTGGGACTGCAGAGCATCACATCTGAGTTTCTCCAGTGTCCTGGAGGGGTGGTAGCCAGGAAGCTGCAGTGATGTGGGAAATACTGAGCACACCCTGAGCACACACTTGGGCAGTTAGACCATGCTGATGTCTATGCAGCAGTACTGATGGCTTTTGCTGACTGTAATTGGCTAATTATTAGCTCTGGCTGCAATCCTTGTGGTCACAGAGCTGACTGCTGAGCAGGCGTATCTGAGTCAACAGTTCAGCTTTTACCCAGTGAAAGCTGTAGGTTACTACAGACTCTTCTGTCAGCAAATTCAAGCCCATTAGACCTAGAAACTCTCTCAGGCTGGTCCATTTTGTCTTTCTGTTATTGAATAAACTGTAATAACATTATCATGGCAAGGAAAATACAACCACTTGTTATTAAAGAAAATTATGAAATTAAATCTACATTAGTCACTGGAGTGGGGAGCAAATGTCAGAAAACAAATATGAGTCCTTTCTAGTGAGAGGCAGGTGGTTATCAGGATTTTACAGAAGACATCTCCTTTCATGTCAGTATAGCTTCCTTTTATTTTCTAAGCTGCACTGTTAGCTAAAGCTGAAAATGGGCAGTTGTCAGTGACAGACCTAAATTACTATTCTTTCTGTATTGACTCTGAAGACTTCTGGCATGATGGATTAAATCATCAGTGCTGTTCCTCTCATCAAAAATCAACTCAACAGCAGAAAGCCTGTGTATCCTTGTTCCTGTGTTACCCACACAAGGCCCAGCTCACACTGTTTACTCATGCCCATTTAAACATTGGAAATCACACCTTCCTCAGCTGAAGGCATGTCTGCCTTCCTGCACTCTGCACCATTCTTTATATGAGGGAACTGATCATCCATAAAATGAAAAGTTATTCAGAGTCAGCTAAAGAAGACACAAGAGCACTCTGGAGTGTGTCCCTCTGCCTGTGCACAGCAAGAAGCCCGCCTAGCAAGTGCTGCTGCATTCCTTGTGTGTGCTCCCTGTGCTGCCTGGGCTGTGGGAGCACTGACCACTGCCTCACTGCTTGGCTTGGCATCCACAAGCTGTCAGATTAAAGGCACTCTGACTGCTGGTATATCCCACCTTGCACAAAGAAACTCAGAAGCACCCATTCCTGCAAGATTTTATAGCTAGATTTTGGGCTCCACTTGACTGTTTTACAGCAGAAAACACATAATGCTGTCACAAGCGCTGAGGATTGGCTTTGCTGAATCAAGGAGTCTAAAAATGGCCTATTCTTGAACTCCCAAAACTCCATACTTGTTGTGATGCTATTGACTAAAATGGGTTTCTGACCTTATTTCACTGATCCACTTCTTTCAGGCAGCAGTGCTAAATACAGAATCACTTCATTCTGCAACAATTGCAATGATAGGTAAACTCTGAAAATATTATTTCCAAAAGTAGGAATGTCCAGAAGGCAGTAGCTAATTAGCCTTTGTGAACACAAAATCACTCCTGACCAACCTGGTAGATTTCTCTGACAATCTGAATAGCTTGATAGACAAGAGGAGAGCAGTGAATGCTTATCTTGATTTTAAAATGCTTTTAACACTGCTTCCCATGCCATTCTTATGGTGGAAATTAATGAAGTAGAGACTAGATAAGCGAGGTAAGTGAGGTGGACTGAAAACTGAGCTGTTGAGCTCAGAGGTTTCTGATTAGCAGCACAAAGTCCAAGCAGTGACCAGTCACTATTGGTGCCTCTCAGGGGACAACATTGGGAAAAACACTGTTTAATAACTTCATTAATGACCTGGGTGAAGGGACAGAGGGCATCTCACAAAGTTTGCAGATGATGCAAAACTGTGAGGAATGACCATTGCCGCAGATTCAGCCTTGACAGGCTGGAATGCTGGCCAGTGAGGAATCTCCCGAAGTTCAACAAAGGCAAATGGCAGAAAATACCCCAGGCACCAGAACATGCTGGGAGCTGATCAGCTGCAGTGCAGCTTTCCAGAAAATGGCTCTGGTGGAGGTCAGGTTGACCATGAGCCAGAAATGTACATACGCAATAATTTTACTGTAGAGAGTTACACAACCCTGGAATCTTCCTGGTCTCTGCTTAATTTGCCAGAAGAGATAATCCATTATGCCAAACATGCCATAGCTCATGAAATATTTCTTATGCTCATGGTTGATCCCTTGCTTGAAGTGTTCTTTGGTAAGATTGTTGTAGGGAGGGGTGTATTACTGTCTAATAAAAGGTCACAGCTTTCTAAAAACAAAAACAAATGCACAACAGCAAATGCAGTTTTGCCAAGAGATTTGCTTCATTCACTGCTAATATTTCTTCTTTGGAATAATTTGGAAAATGTATTCTTCTGGGAATAAGGGAAAATGCTAAGGTGCTTCTAAAATAGCCCTTTTTATATGAGACACTTTACGACATATATAGACCATGTCTTAAATTTTTCCAGTTCCCAAATTTCTGTTCCTTTTCCTCCACTAACTTTCCTAATTTTTCTAAAAATCTGATGCTTGGTGCACTCTTACAGAAGTGTAATGATTTTAGAAAGAAACTCTCCTAGCAACCTCAACAGGTAGCTTTGAGTCCTGCTTATACAGATGGGTGTAAGAAGTTGCCCATCCACTTCACATCTGCACCAAAGCAGGCCTGATCTAAATAAATGCTCACAGTGAGGGAGCACAGTCCTGGAGGCAGAACTGTGAATTGCCTTGTTTCTGCAGGTTATGCAAGACAACTATATTAGTCATACACAGTGGTGGATGAAGGAAGGGTAGGTCTGGAAAAAGACTGGAAACAGCTATGAGCTGCCACCAGGACACTTTATCTGCCACAGTCCTTTGTTTTTCTCAGAATTGAGCTTAGAAACAAAACACGAGATACCATGGGCTAAATTGGTGGTCCTTGTGGCCAGGTGCACCCACAAGGCACAGATCCAGTACTTCTTTGGTAGAGCAAGGCAAAAGGTCAGTCAGAACAGAGGGTCAGAATAGATGATCAATCATTTTTTTATGAGCCTCCATTACTCTCATACCTACCTGCTTGTGATACCCTGGAACACCTTCGGTGGCTTTGGATGTCTAAATCAGGCAGCTGTGTCTCTTGCATGTGGACCATGAGAGGAGCCAAGAGATAAACAAAACCTGGTGCCATGTGAGATGTCTGAGACACCTGCATAGGCTGGCAGGTTTGCCACAGGACCTAGGAAGATACACTTGTTGGGGGTTGGGGAGGGGCTGGATCTACTCTTTCCCATGGTAAAAAAGCTGAGAATTTTTGCCATTATCATATTAAAGGCCTAGCAGGGCAGCGGTGGTGTTGTTAATTGCTCAAGACAAAGGATGTGGATGGGGGCTGGCTGGCTTTGATTGCTGATGGTTGGGGGGGGTTGGGTTGCTTTTCTCCTCCCTGGGGGGACACTCGCCAGCTCGAACGCAGAGGAGAGAGGTTCTGGCTTCTTCCCTTTGGTTCGGATTTGACTACATGCCCCTGCACTGCTACCACCTCCTGCCTTTGAGAACAGCGCTGAGCATGGGACCCAGGAACGCTGAGCAAATTCTTCTCTCTCCCATCTGGGACACAGCCCTGCCTCGCCTCCCTGCTCCTGTCACGCTGCCGCGGCTGTGAGGGACCTGCCCTGCTCCCCACTGGGACCACGTGGAGAAGAGTGTCTGTGACTGGGAAAAGGAGTGAGTTTTGTTCTGTCTTATTGCTGTTTCTTTTGTAGCTGCTGTTCTTGTTTGTCTTGTAGATATATCAGTAAAGAACTGTTATTCTTAAACCCATACTTTTTCTGCCTGAGAGCTCCTTAATTCCCAAATTATAGTAAACTGGGAGGGAGGGGATTTTCATTCTCCATTTTAGGAGAAGATCCTGCCTTTTTCTGGCAACACCTGTCCCCTAAACCACGACACCACTGTTCCGTGGAAGGGCAGGTGCAGCTCACCTGGGGTTCTCTAGGGCTCGTCAACAACTGGATCCCACTCCCAGTATTTTTTTCAGAGACAGAGTGCTGTTGGCAATCATACAGCTGGTTACAAATTGAAATTTATCTTTATTTTTTCTCTAGTGTAATACATCTTCAGCTAGTGGTGTCTCTACAGGTAATATTTGTGTGAGCATGTGCCATCTTCCAGGGCATCTGCAAAATCTTTGCTTTGGCTCTTCTGTCACTTACTAACTGGCAGCTTTTTCTATTCCCCACCAGCTGGCTGGGGACCTTTTAGGAGAGAGAGGAGGGAACAGAGGGAAGAGCAAAGTTGTGTATTTATGGTATAAATTGCTGTGAATTTCTGGATAAAACAATTGTAACTGCAGAAAGGCCTGCTGTTCACTCACAAGTGCCTCAGGACTGAGCACATGGTGAATGAGTGCCACTGTGCAGCCAGTCACTCAAATGGCAACTGGGAGTTAGCACAGAAAGAAGGGAATTTTAAAAATAATTATAAAAGAGTTGCCCTCATAAAAGGCAATTTGAGAGGTACATGGATGCAGAGCTTTGCTCTGGCAGGCAGAGTGCTCCTCTGCAGCCTCCCCTGCCACATGGTGGTTCAATCAAGCCATTATCCTCAAAGTGTTAGAGATTTACTTCTTTCTTTTTTTGTCAGTTGCACATATTTGGAGAAGACACAGGCAAGCAAGGTGCTGTTTTATGCAGCTGGCAAAAAGTCCCAAAAAATAACATTTCAATGTTCAAGCTATGACTGTAGAAATCAGTGACTTCGCAGCTTACTTCTTCCTTTCTAGCCATCTTTATTTCATCTGAAAGATATGATTTGATACCTGTCCTTTCCATTTTCAGTTTCTCTAGTCCTAACTGAAGGAAATGAGAGCAGCAGACACCTCTTAGTCTCCTTATGTAGTATCTAAAGCTACATTTTGACAAAAAAGACCCTATATTGGGTCAAAAATCCTATAAAGATAATATTTTAATCTAATAAACTGCCATGTGTGGCAAACTTGTCCTGTGCTTTTCATCACCAAATGGAAAATGTCATTAAACAATTTTCCTTATTTTTTTTTTTTTTTTTTTTAAACAAAATCTCGATTTGAATCTGGATTCATTTTGTGTTGACATTTCAAGGTAGAAGATGGAGAGCAGCTTCAGTACTACAGCTATAATTTACTCTGGGTTCTGTAACAGGTTTTTGTATCAGAAACTGGGTTTTCAGAGCGTACTTCAGGGCTTTACATTTGTTGTGAAGTATTCTTGCCTGTGCAAGAGTTAGTGATATCCAAAAGACTCCTCACAGGGCAGAAATGTGCATTCACAGAACTGCTTGGGAAATCAGTGGCAGACACAGGTCTTGCTCCTTGGCATAAGAAGAGTAAGATTTTGTTTGTTTCTTCTTTATTTTTTTTTGCAATTCAGATCATGGTTTGTATTGTTTCAAACCCTTCATTTAAGCTGTACTCAAATCCTCAGGAAAAAAACCTTATTCACAAGTCAAATGAAGGGATTTTTCTCTGGGGACTATGCTCAAATTATGGTAGAACTGAGAGGAAAATGTATTGATATTTAACTTCTGGAGCCACTCAGTGTTATTGCTGACTTTATCTTTCACAGATTTGTGCTGTGCAAAATCCCACTGACTACCTTTGTTCTTTGTTGGCATAAAAAAATGCTGCAATGGTTTTTTACTCCCCTGTCATTTGTCATCTCTCCTCCTTTCCACCCCCTGAAATCCATCCTTTCCCTATCTGTCCAAATCAGTAACATGCCTATTCATCTCCTGTCTCAAGGGCACTAGATTTTCAAATCAGCCTTCTCTTACCTTATTCTAGACCTGGACAAAAATGAATAACTAAATTTAATAGAAAAAAAAAAAAACAAAAAAAAAAAAGAGAGGAAAAGTAATCTCTGCATTTGTTTCATTCCACATTTGAATGAATAAAATATGTACAGCTGAAGAAACCACAGAAGTTGGGAGCCAAGAGCCATGTTGCAGCATACCCACTTTCTCAGGAAAAGCTTGGCAGTATTTGATGCTCATCCCATAATAATAGAGTTGCTGATTTCCTGGAAAGTGGCTGGAATTTGTGTCTTTGTATGTGACTACCATTCTTGGTCTTCTAATGTGTCAGTCTTTCCAACCTAGAGAGAGAAGCCTAAGTTAAATGAGATTAATATAGACCACACATTAGACAGATGGTTGGGGAAAGAGTCCAGTCTGTTGTGTATTTGAGAAATGCCTAACAACTTATTTAAGTGCTGTGCAAGAGTGGAGGGAGTTTTGTAAATGCTGTGTTAGCACAGATGACAGGAATACACATAAGAGCTGACATAAACATACCACATTTAGGTTTTGAGATCTCTTCTGGGGTATATATGGCACACTATCTAAAAAGAAATATTCATCTGTGACAATTTTAGAATGTTTTACACAACTGAAATGTGAGATGATCATCCTAATCTCTCATTATATGCTCTTCTTTTCACACCCATGAGCATATTTTACTTCTCACTTATGTCAAACTCACACTACTTTCAGTACATTTACAATTCATGTGTGATGTGATGTGACGTATATACACAAACAATGTAACCTTCCCTTTCAATATGAGATTTTAAAGCAGGTGGTTTATACTAGAAGCTCAAACATGTTTCTAGTATACTGATCTGCACAAGGAGTTCTGCTTAAAGAAGATGAGCTAGCAATTTAGATTTATTTTCCCATTCATCAGGTACATTTTGTAAAGGTCTGTTCAGAAATCCTCTGCAAATGCAGCTACTTTTTCTAAGATAAAGTATAGCAACTAATTGTATGTCTATAAAAAAACCACAGTGACATGAACCCTGACAATAAGTAATTAATTGCAAAATAACATGGTAATGGCCCTGTCCAAGACTGCCTGTCAGTAAGTGCTTAAATAAGGGAGATCTGCAACTGCAATTTTTTCCTGGTCCTATTTTTTTCAGTGTTCCATCACTCAAGACCGAGTACACTTTTACTTCCACACAAGGTTAGAATGCTTTAATGAGGTTGTTGGAAAGAGTCCTACTGATTCCAATGGATTTAGGGTCAAGTCTCTTGACCCTGGACCAACAAAGCATTTCTAGGAGACTTTTACTGTTCAGATACATAATGCTCTTTGAAGGATTTTTCAGATTTAGGTTTCCAAAAGCCATTCTATAATTGATATTTATTTATGTTTTTACTGTCTCAGAGTTCTTGTAAAGATACAGGTTTTGGCTGATGAAGACTCTGTATCTACAGAACAAAAAGCTCTCACTGAATTGAAATCAAAAGCCAAGAACTATATCCACTAACAGACCTTACTGACAACTGAAATATTTACTCTGTCACATTTTATTTTGCCCATGCACCAAAAGGATCTTGTTTCAGTCCCTATGTAAGAGAAGACCCCCTCAGACTTTGGAATGTAGACAACATCTGCAAGTCTGTGACAATTCTCCTGTATTGCCACATACCATTGAGCAAACTCACTAAAATGGCTGCCTCTCCCCAGTGTGAAAGTGATGGATTTCATTAAAAATCAAGCAAAGAAAATTTAAAGTTTATGTGTTCACATTAACTATCTATAAAAAAGAATAAAATAGAAGAGGTCATAGACCTTAAATCTCCCTGTAGTTTGATAAGCCCTAGTTAAGGGTAATTTCAGCTGGGTTTCATTTTTTTCAGTAGTTCAGTGGCATCAGAAAACACAGAAAAGTGGGGCAGAGCACAAAGACATCTCTGCATAGGTCAAAAAGTAAGATTACTAGGGGAGCAGACATGTACCTCACTTGTTTTTAGTGTTAAACTCATTCCTGGGAATCTCAGACTTGTGTTACAGCCATTACCTGGAAAGCTGAAATCATCCCAAATCCAGTTATGTTAGGTGAGATACACTATCCAGTGCATTCATGGGGTACTGGGTAGTTATCACATGTGATATAATAGCACAGGTTTATATCACTCCTGCTGTTGCCAGATTGCCTATAAGGCAGTAGCCTCCTAAATCGCCTCTCACTGAGAATTTTACACACCTATGATCCCTCCCAGTCAGACTCAGGGCTAAACAAAAGTGGTGAGACTCCACAAAAGGATATTCTTCAGCCCAGAAATTAAGATGCTCACTCTCACATTGATATTTAAGAGTTCCTGACCAACATATCCTTCAGGGGTTTGAACATGTGTCACCTGCCCATCTGGCTTTGCTAACCCAGCAGTGAGACTTTTATCAGCCCATTTTATTCATCATTGCTTCATTCCCATGCTTCAGGGGATTTAAAGAATTTTGTATGTAATTTCTATTATATGGGAGAAAGTTAATTGCCTTCCCATTTCTTTTATTCGTCAGATGCCGTTTATGCTAATCCCACACTCCAGCCCATGTGGGTTTTTTGAAGAAGGTGCAGGTCACAGAGAGCTTGCCCCAGCTCCAAGGAGACATGGAAGACTTGACTGTCATGAGCTATCTGCTACTAATGGGTAATTGCACTGGATGTACATTAGCATATACCAATAATCAATCCCTGGCCAATAAAATAAAATGCAGCAGCTTTGGCAGGGGAATTCAGGCATACATCAGGCTAAGACCTTTATGTATCCCAATGCTTAAGGCATGTGAGAAATTAGTTTAAAACCCCTCTAGCAGAAGAGGAATTCTATCCATGTTACTCAGAAAGGCTGCATACAATTTCTGCTGCATTGTGAAACAAATACTAGAGGCAACATAACCTTGTTATTCTGTCTGTAAGATTCAGTTGCCTCCACATAAGTTTCTGGAGCTATATCAAATGCCCAGTGTTATTCTACATCTTTCCCAGGTGGTATTCCAGAAATGTCCAAGTCTGCCAGAGATTATTTATCAAATTTGTTCCCATGTGGATGTCACAAATATCAACAGACATATAAAATTGTGACGAATTAATTGAAGGCTATCTTCCCCATCTTTTGAGATTAGACTGTTGCAATTATCTTACAACAGGACAGTTTTAAGGATGTGTTCTTCATTGGCATGAGGAAGGAAACAGTCTTTTCCCAAAGCAGTTTTGGTAACTTTCACCAGAGCCGGGAGTTTCATGGGGCAAGAGGGGACAAAACCAGAATCATCCGTGCTGCACAGTGTTCTCGTGTAAATAAAAGTAAGCTAAAACCTGACTCAAAACAATCCCCCAGGAGTGGAAGGTGAGACATAATCTCATTGATGACTGTGAGTTTTAGGCTGTTTCATTCATTTAAGTGCAAATCATGCCTAGTTATACACACACCACATGCTCATGTGAGCACCCAGAAACACACATTCAGGAGCTGTTACTGATGCGGAGGTTAAATTTAAAGTACAGCCTTATTTCTTTCAATAAAAATATTTATTCTTTTCAGAGGTTGACTTCTTTTCCTTTCTTATATTAACTTTTAAGGACAGAGGACCTAATTCTGAGTACATTAAAGGAGGTGTGAATGAGAAATAATTTCACTGGCTGGAATTTTGTTTCACTTACACATCAAAGTCGCAATTTTTTCTGAAGGTCTTGCTCTTGGGTTCACATTCAATTGAATACATGAAACCTTTGAAACACAGAGGAACTGAATAAGCCTTTTAACCAAATCCAGAAATTACTGAAAGAGTCATTAGACTATATCAGGGCTCAAAATTTATTTTATTTTTTTTTACGTGGAGAAATTCTAAATTACTAAAATTAATACAAGATGTTCACAGGGTTCTCTAGTCACAACATAATGAGTCACAAGCTCCAGCAACTCGGCTGGTGTGTCTAACTTCACTGCCCTTCATTACTGTGCCACTGTTATTATATCTAATTGTAACAAGACACCCAGATTGGCACCAGTGTTTCCTACAGATAAGAATTTCAGCTGATTAGTTAGATGTCCTTCAAAGAGCATAATTGCTGCCCTAGGGTTACTTTAATCTCCACATTTTTGTGTGTATATGAAACATGTCATAACTGTCTTTTTGCTTCTACTGTGTGAAATGTGCAAGTCATTTCAATTTAGAGTACACTTTACATGCATACGGCACCAGATTTAAATGTTTCTGAAGTTCCATAGCATTAAAGGAAACACGTACTCCTCAGTCAATTATTCCTTGAGCTGGACTCTCAGGATCATCATCACTTTTTGCAAGGTAAGTTAGCTTTTTGAGAAGGGGCTGGAGGGAGGCCTGGGCCGTATTACTTCTCATTGCTACTTCTCATATTTTATATTTCCTATGAGGGGAATTACACTGCATTCCTAAGTGGTAACCAGATGGGGGGAGGATATAAGAACAACCTGAGTTGGGCAGTTCCTCTAGGGGAGGAGCAACATGGACTAGGATGGCTGAAAAGGGGCTGATTTAAGCTTTGTTATCAGTAAAGCAGAATGTTGCTGCATCAAGGATGAGGGATAAATATATTGTTTCATTTTGACCCAGTGACAAACAGACTCAGAGGTTTTGTTGATTTAGGAACAACAAAAGGTTTCCCTTTCCCTCAGTGTTACCGAGGGATGCTGTTTGCACACTAAGCAACAACAGCAAAGAGTTATGTGAACAGCCCCACATGTCACTTAATGCAATAAATTACCCTGTTAATGTCATCTGTGGGCACTGGGCTTTGACTACTAAAGGGCTTTCTCCCACATAAAACAAAGATCACAGAATCTTTGTGTCCAGGTGGTCAAGGCTGACTCACCTGGCTTGTGGCAGAATTACAAAGTCCAGTGAATAAGACAGCCACTCAGCACCTCTCTACCAGCTGAGCATTGTGCGAAGGCAGCCCTTCATGTGACCCTTGGGGGTCTGGCACCAACCTTCCCATCCTCGTGGGAACAGCCACAGAGATGAGACCTTTTTGCCTCTCCATATCCTATTGAAGGATGAGCACAAGCTGTCCTTTTTTACCTGGCGCTTCCTCTGCTGAGGATGTCAAAGGAACCAGAAGGGGGAAAAAGCCCATTCCATGTTTCATTGTGTCTGCAGGCTACAAGATCTGTTCAGAGCTAAGTACTTTCTGAAAAGCATACTGGAGCATACTTATCAGCAGGAGGTTTGTGAACAAGGAACAAAACTGTATTTGGATAGTAAATCAAAGTTACAGAATTCTTTATTTCTGTCCTATTCATTTGCAGTATAGTATATCAATAGGAATTAGATGATCTTAAGGGCCCTTCTCTTTATTCTGTGACTCTAGAAGATGTGCGGATGTGCATTTTAGTTTGACATCACTATTACATGTTCTAATACAATCTCACCTTTTTATTATTAATCTTTTCATTAGGATTTATAACTGCTACAATTTCTTCTTCTATGTCTTAGTCATACTTATTCTTCTTGTTTTTCCTATTCTAATTTTTATTACTACAGTAATTTCACAATTAGAAGCCACA
>VRYO01002772.1:75256157-75287907 GCA_009812075.1 Sialia sialis
TTGTTTTACTGCTTACATATGTCCTGGAATGAAAGATGTTCAAGAGATTCTTCCTGAATTCAGCTCTTACTCAAAAATAATCACAGGACAGAGATCAAACTCTCTGCATCCTCATTATCCTAGAACAGCCACAGTCTACATATAGGAAATTGCTTTTAAAAAAATCCAGAATCTAAGGTACCAACACTGTTTAGCACACCTTTGTATTTCTCCCTAGACCAGGAAATTTGTAAAATTTTCATGGTTGCCAGTACTATCTGGTGTTACAGGCTATAATTAAGTCCTTAAAACTGTGCCTTTGCTCTGTTGTTGTGATTGTTTTCAGAATCACCAAACAGTAAGTTTGTGGGACTGACATTTGTGCAAAGAAATTTCTCTTCTCTCTTCTAGAAACTGATTTTGAGAGGATTTAGTTTTGCAGAGGTGACAAACTTCTTTCTTCCCTTGCTTCTTCCTCTCCGATTTGCTGGTGCTAATTGATGTTGTCAAAAAAGGCAATATGCTTATTTTCGTAAAGGCTAGGTCACAGGTACCAGAGGTACAACTTTCTTCTCAGAAATGGGAGATGACTATTTTTTCTGTGTGCTCTGGATGTCGTTACACAGCATTAAGCTGTGGTGCAGCAGATGCTGAATGTGCAGGAGCACTTTCAGGCACCCAACTCTGCAGACTGACTGCAATCTCATACTTGAAGCTACTTCACATCTCCTCTGACAAACTGACAGAGAGGTGAATGAGGAAAGAACCCAATCATTTGGGATCTAGGGTACAGAGCTGAAGTGAGCTCTTGAATAGTCTGCATATTCTCTTTGTGCTTTCAAGTGGTATTTTAAACAGAAGAAAAGCCGGGTAATGCCCGAGGACAATGCTCCAAAGTGCATAAACAGGCTGATGCACAGTGGTTGAAGATTCCCTGCTGACTTTGCAGCCCAAAGGAGGATCCAGTGCTCAGGGGAGCATTGGTCTTTCTTCTGAAACTTTAAGACCCTGCTGCCCTCTCTGACACTTTTTTCTCTCAGGAATTCAGATAAGGAAGGAAAATTTGCTTTCCCTTTGGCTCTGTGCAGGCAATTTATCCTTTTCCTTCATACACAATGTTTGTGTAATCCAAGACATAAATTAATGTCCTTTCTTGTCTATGTCAAGTGAAGTATCATGGAAAGCCTTTTCGCTCATTATTGCTGGGGCATGAACACACAAAGTCTCCAAACTTATGTGTTGTACTTTGCATTTCTACTTCATTAGCAATGGGAACTGATCAGAATGTGAATAAAACTAGAGGCAGCAATTTCATAAGGCTAATATCCATCAGGGCAAAGAAAAGCAAATTCATCAAGAAATTTTTCTTTTTCTAGAAGCTGAATCTATTTTGTTTCCTTAACCCTTCCTTGATAGCTACAGGAATTTTTTCCAGTATAGATTAAGTTAACAAATTGGTCAAGGCGCCGAATGCATTGCAGATGGTGCAGGTTCCCCTGCCCTGCCCTGCCTGGAATCTTGGCTAAGAGGGCAATTGCCTCATGGTGCCAGATCCAGTGCCACCACGAGTCTCTCTTGCACCCATGGGTCAGCATTTCCCCAGAAAGCAAAGCGTTCCCTGCAGATGGATTCAGCCAACCCACAGCTACTGTTTCTGCAATTTTACTGAGTGCAGACCAGGAGTAGGAGGTGCATCACTGGAACTGAAGAGAAAAGCAAGAAAACCTTGCTATGAACCATATCAGGAACTGGCTAGGTTTCTGTGTTACTTGAGCATAATGTAAAAGCAAAATAAGCATGTTTCATTCATGGTATGACATAAAACTCTCACTCTAGTTCTCTCAAACCTCTGTTCCTCTGTTCTTTTCACACATATTTCATGGACAGAACTGCTGCCAAATCTAAACCAGGATAATTATAAAATCCAACATCTGAATGAATTTCTCAACAAAGCCCAAGTCTTTAAATGTATGAAGGCACTCACTTTGGCATTTGAGTACTTACATTTTTTTCTAGGGATCAAATAAATTTTGGGCTTGAGAATAATTTTTCAGTTTGGCTGTATGCTGCTCTTTTTGAGTACTTTAAAGTTTCTTCTGTGTTAGAAATACTGAATTTTCTTGACAAAACAATACGATAAATCACATATAATGCATTCAGTTGTGCACCCCACAATTTTAAGATTTGTCATTTTATTTGGCTGTGTTTATAAACCAAACTAGCTATCACTTCTTCAAGCCCTATGGCCCAGATAATCTTAACAAAACTGAATAGGTCATATTAAGATAGTAAGGATAATTATCCTAATTAGAAAATAAGTGGCCACTTCTTTGCTCTTCCTCGATTGTCCACAGAGAAAATTAAGTAGGGGAGCCAAGCTACATGCAGATAGATGGGAAGGCAGTGCATGTTTGGATATGATCCTTATCTATGGCACAGCTTGAGCCATGAAATGTCATTTAGGAGACTGTGGAACACTTTCCAATAAAGCCACCAAAAATAGTATTGACATAGTTAATGGAACTTCTGCGAATATTAAAAAGAATGTTAAATTATAAATGCAAAATTAAGCACTTTAATGGAACTGATAAAATGACCATGTTGAAGAAATATTTTTACTCAGTTGCAACAAAATGACATTGTTGAAATGAAATGAGAAAATCAATGTATGCATTAAGCGTTTCACAAAACTTGATATGTTTCCCTGAAAGGTCTTTCTTACAGCAAAATGGTCCATTCTAATGAAAAAAAACAAGCCACGAGATTTTTGCATCACTTCTCATTTTGAGGTTACAAGTCCCAAATAATTTTTAAAAATGTCCCTTTTATTGTTCTACTACAGAATTACAGTAATTTCACGAATATAGGCCGCATCCTTTTCATTGAAGAATGCAGCCTTCCCCACTAGTGCGGCTAATCATCATGTGAGGCTTATTTATGGACAAATCCCAGCAAAATGCGAACATGGAAGTGTGAGCCAGCTGGTGGGGGAGCTGCTGTGCAGCCGCAGCCAGGTGGGCGGTGGGCAGGTGAGGAACAGGCTTCGCGGGGCGGCGGAGCCACGAGCGGGGCTGGCAGAGTGGTGCCTCTAGCGGCAGCAGGCAGAGCGGTGCCGCTCCGGGAGGAATGGGGCAAGCGGGGCTGCTACGGGCAGCGGAGAGAGCGGGGACGCTACGGGCAGAGCGGGGCCGCTAGCGGTGGCAGGGCTGTGTTTAATGGCTCCTCCGGTCTGTGAAAACTGTTTGCAATTTGAGCACCTGATAGCAATCCCCGCGCTGGCGCGATTCTGTTAGTAACTCGTTACTTTGTCACATGGATCCTCACTTAAAAAAAAAAAAAAAAAAAAGCGACTTATATTCGGGTGCAGCTTATATATGGACAAATCCCATGGTCTACCCGACTACCTGGATGTGCGGCTTATAATCAGGTGTGGTTTATAATTGTGAAATTACTGTATTCTTTATTTTGTACTCCAAAAGATAAAGAGAAAATTCTTCCTCCTTTCTCATCGAACTAATGTTTAAAAAACATTGGGATGTTTACTTGAAAAAAGAAATCAGGAGGACGAACTCCATTTTTATGCAGGTTATGTACGTGCTATGCAGTAACTAGCAAACTGACAAATGATGAATGTCTCCTATGAAAAAGAAAAGTCAGTGACAAATTCTTGTGGGTTTTATTTGTAGTTCCTTACAGATGAAGGAATTTATTTGCTTTATATAGCCAAAATGTCCAGGTTTGCCAATAATGATTGAAATTGTCTTTGCTGAAATCTTCCTAGTGTTGAGTTAATACCAAATTTTCAAGTCAGCCAAACCTGACAGAGACTTGAACAAGTCTGTCTGGTAATTCCAGACCCAGAATGGGTGACTCCAAGCTTAATGGAGAACCTCGTATTTACCTGCTACTCCTCCACTGACTTTGCTGTTGTTTTGACAAGTCCAATGACTTTTTTTATTGACCCTAATCATTAGTTAGTTCACAGCGGAAGAGTTTTGAGGAAAGAAAGTTCATTCTTTTCATTGAAATATTCTATAATGGCTACTGCAATGCCTTCGGCAGGACATCTGTAGAAGTGGACTTTGGGATGGTGAAGTAGAACCTTAATGACTTCACTAAAGATGTATTCTTAGCACTGCTCTCATTGCTCCTGAAGCACAGCAAAATTCATTCAATATAACATCCAAGATTTGGAACTTCTGTGCTGGTAGAGACTGGAAAATATCCTAATTTCCATAAAGCTAGATCTGGGCTTGTGGCCAAAAGAAAACAAGTAGTGAAGTCTTTGAAAACCTGAAAAGGAGCTAAAATCAACAGCTGGATCTTCAGCTGGCACAAACAAGAATAGAATTATGAGGGCTGATGGGTTGGCTTTGTAGTCTGATGTAATTCCCTTTTTATAGCTGCTTTATATTCTGAAATGATCTGCTTAAAATGGTTAAACAGCAGACCATAAGGGTCAGAAACTGCATCAGCACTCAACTAATTGTCAGTTCTTGCCTGTAAGTAGTGGTTATTTGTCTGTTCAGTCATCTTCCCAGCTTTTAATCACTGAAACACACTGTGACCTGTGTTTGTAACCACTTTTCTCTACAAAATAGCAAAAATTCTAGTTTTAAAATCAAACTAATTAAGTCACTTGTAAACAAGAAAATTGAATGCTAAATATTAGTTTCTTAATGGTATTAAAATTATGACTATTTTGAAAGCATAAACTCCAGGCTTTGTGGTTATTGTGGGTTTTTCCCTGTACCTGAAATAATTAAATTTCTGAGTCTGTCCCTTTTCTTTAGTGAAGAAATAGTTTTGAGTTTCCTGTTTCTTTAAGGAAGCATCAGTGACAACATCTCAGTACTGAAGTGCTGCAAAATACTAGACTGGTACATTCATGAAGCAGTAATAAAAATGTCTGTCTTGACACACATTCTAGTTCTAAACTTTCTGAGGGGTAAGGAAGGGAAAAAATCCCTATTCTCATCTGCTTAGTGAGGTAGCTGGACACCAAGCAATTCATCAGTCCTGGAATTCTTTTCCTCCAGTTATGGCACCTGACTGGCCTAGAAAGACATAGTTATATGTTATATTTTAATGTACATAATAAAGAGCTGAGAAACTGAATATTCAACCCAGTGTTGTAGTTCAGTGTTAGTGCACTAATTAATTTTAGAAGTGAGTGAGATCTTTTATGCCAACAACATATTTGACTCTTGATTAGCATGACCCATCTTCCCAATAATCTTCCTGGATTCATTTATTTTCCTTCAAATTAGGGCAAATATATGTTATTTGGATTGTCAAATAGAGTTGCATATTACAGAAAAATATTTTCTGCTTCGGAGGCACTCCTACAACTCTTTTTAATCAAAATACATAATATTATTCAATGTTTCAGGGGAAAAAAAGTCAAACCTCCCCTTCTTGAATCAAATTCCATCAAACCCAAGCCCTCAGCACTCTGCAGTGCATTCAGAACTTCCCATCAGTTTATTAAAGAGGCAGTAAATATTCTGAGCTGTGTCAGGGATTTGGCTGATGTCAAAACTATCTCTGTCTGAAAATGATGGAAGGACTGTGTCTGGTTATCATTCAAGCCTCAAATATGTGACCTAATTTTGAGGAAAGAAGTAGCACCACATTTAATTGCCATGGTGAGCCGTAGCTGGCATGACAGCCAGACTCTGTTCAGAGATGGCATAACTTGATTCTCTTCTACTCTTTCTTCACATCAACATCTTTGTAACTGCTCTCAAGGCAGGAGTGAGGGAGCAGAGAATATAAGCAGCCTCCTGCCACACAGCAGGGAATCGGAACTGCTATGGAAACAAGAGCAGCTTAGCAGAAGTAGAATTTACTGGATAGGTTTCTACAATCTCCTTGACATTTTACAGATGCATGGGGAAAAGAAGTTAAAAACCACTGAAGTGTTACCACATCTTCTTCTGCATTTATCTGTTGACAGCCTAGTTAGGAATGGGTTTGCACACAGTAAATTGACCTTGACAGTATGTTCTTGGTCTTGTTTTATGGAGCAGCCCTGTTGTGTAAAGCACAGTCCAGCCCTGGGTCCTACCCCCAGTTTTCTTAAAATCCATATAAATTACATTTACTAAATAAAAATTAAAATTATAATTAGTACTTCATCTGTGATGTCAGTTTTAAGAAAGAACTATTTCTGCCTTTTCTCCACAGGTAAATTTGAGAAGCACCAATTGTCCAGAAAGAAACTTTGTTGTCATGGTGTCTTGGGGATGGTTTTTATCTCATACCCATTTTTGTTGTTGTTGGATTTTGTCTCATGTTGGGAACAGTCATTGTCCCCGTGTGGCTCTGGGGGTATCGTAATGTGTGAGGGCCAGCCTGGGATCCTGCCAGGGCTGGGGCGTGAGGGATGCCTGGAACCTTCCGTGCTCTGCCATGCTCTGCTGGGCTCAACTGTGCTCCCCTCTGCGAAGCCCAACATCAGGACCAGCCATGGCTGGTGAGCTACCCAGGAAGTGAATGATCCCTAGCTCCTCCGTTTTTCCTGACACTGCTTTGGATTTTTCGCTACACTTTAACTTGACTTATCTATGTGACACCTGTGTCTCCTGCTATGCTGTGGAGGTTCTGCTACATTTTGTTTGTCACCCTGCTGTTCCAGTCCATTGCTCCAAGTTTCCTGCTGCAGTCCATTCAGTTTCCCGTGTGGCTCTTAGACCAGCTGCCCCTGTGGGTGTGCCAAGGAAAGCTTCTTCTCCCCTCTCTCCCTCCTGCTGGCCTGCCCACCATTCCCGTGTGGAGAGAGGTGGCTGAGCCTGTTCCACAGCACCCCCTGCAGCAGCAGGGGAATCATCGCACCCGCCCTGCCCGGCCGGGAGCCAGCAGCGCCCCTGCTGGCTGTGCCTGGAACTGCACCAAGGGGAAAGTGCCTGCGGCCTAGACAAAACTGTCCCTGGGTCTGTGGTTCTGCTTGTGTTTGCTGCCAGTGTGGTTGTTTTTCACCCTTATCATAAATATACATGCTAGTAAAGAACAATTTTTCTTTTTCCTGATCTTTGGCTGAAAGCCTCATAATTTCAAAGTTATGTATAATAGTTCAGAGAGAAGGAGGTCACATTTTCCATTCCAAAGGAGGTTCTTGCCTTCCTTGGCAGACCCCTGTCCTTTAAATCAGAACACATCATTTCCAGAGCAGAGCTGCAGAAGTGCTTGGATTACCTTCAGAGAAACAGTGACTAGTCTGCATGTTGATGTGAGGCACATTTCCAAAATGAGATTTGTCACCAGCATCTGTCAGGCTGCATTATTTGTGGACTAGCTATTACATTCTCACCTCTCTTCAACACTGCTGCCACTATTCCTTTACAATGATGGAAAGTGAAAATCTGCTGTCATATCTGTCATAATGTAAATAGATTTATAAAGAAAATAATTCCAGCTGTCAGGAGAGACTTGAATACTTGTTCTCGCACTCACCTAATCATGAGTGATTAGATTTGGTTTCCTGCCCTTCTTATTTATGCACAATGCTTAAAGAGACCTGAACAATAGTATGAAGTACTGGCCATTTTAAATGCCAAACTCAAAAGACACAGGACACCTAGACTTGATTCCTATATAGCATTACACACGTTCCTTTCTGTTAGCATTTATTACAATCAGAAAAAAATATCTTGCAGAAAAATTAATAAAAAAAATTTGGAAACAGTTTATGGAATCAATATGAAGTATCAAAACCCCAAATTTTTCACTTGTGTGGGAAATAAAAGTAAATAGTTCATACTATTATCTGAGAAACCTGTCCTAATCTGTACGCAGTGTAAGAGAGATGGATAATCCTATATATCAAATTAAGCTGCTGGTAACAGGGGAGGAAGACATGAAATATATGTACGGCACTTTGGAGAGCTAGAGCTCAGTTCAGGTGCTTAAAATACTGTTTAAGTTACCTGATGATAGCCTGGTATTAAAGTTATGTAAAAGTTTTTCTACACTTGTAAACACCAGGAATCTGAGGCCATGTGAACTTCTGATAAAATTACAGGTATCTATGATAGCATATGGAAAGATGGGACGATGCCAAAGATCACTAAATCAGATGTATTTTCATGTTATATATACTCAGATTCTAAAATAATTGGATTTGTCACCTTATTTTTTGCTGATTTTTCATATTTCTATCTAGATATTTCTACTGAAGTTATAGTGCCCTCAAAACCTATATAGAGAGTAAATTTTGCTTGGCTATATTCCTTGTATCTGTGCAGACTTGAAATGCATTATTTTTAGGCTCCTGCTTCTGAAGAATGGGGTGCACAGTTGGTTCTGAACTTCTGAAGTTTTCTACTCGCTGCTCAGCCGAAATTTAACAAACCAGTGTAGTAGGATGCTGTGCCCTAGTGGCTCAGCTCAAAGTTGTTAGTGATGGGTGGAGAGGGAAGTCACATTGCTTGTGGTGTTGAAGAGTGCTGACACCAGGCTGACTCAATAACCATGAAGTTAAACACTCTGAGGATGTGAAAACCAATGTTTGCTGACAGAAACTGGCACTGATGAGGATGTGGAAGATAAAGAAATCAACAAAGGGCAGCGCTGATAATTTATCTAAAGCTGCTGAGCTAGAAGCTCCTGAGCTGGCATGGCCAGCCTAAAAACATATGACTGACATTCAATCACTTTTTACTATAAAAGTGCAGTCTCACTTGTTAACAGTATTTATATGAGCTCTATTGCTTTGATTAGCATGGCACTGAGTCCAGGTCTGTAAGGCTTGGTGAGAAGTATAAGACACTGTCATAGATCCAGCCCTAAAATGTTTCTTGGCAGAGCACTTGTCTGGGACTGTGGGCAAAGCTTGCTGGTGTTTGTTTGTGCCTTGTGTGTGTCAAGCGTGCATATGCAAATGGATGGATCTTCAACAGAATGTAACAAATCAGTGTTTGCACCTTCATTTCCCAATCATCTCAAATGCTTGCTTTGAGAGACAAATGACTGTTTTTTCTGCAGTGTCTCACTGTGCTTTGTAATTAATTAATAGTTTATAATACAGGACAAGCTAAGGGAAGCTGTTCTGAGCTGTGTTGTAGTGGGACTTAGTCAATCAATTTCTTATGCATCATATACATGTACTACTGAGGCTGGAATTAACAAGGCTTCTTTGTACAGTGTATAACCTTCATGCCCTCTCTCATGGACGAAGAAATGAGCAAACCAAGAAGATTGGTGAGATGGCAGGCCTGTGTGAGATTTAAATCTCTTACCTCTCAATGCACACACTGTAGTAGTGAATGGCATGGCATGACATGTTCCAAATCTCTGTGCTCACTTTTCTTCACAGTGTCTCTAGAGGGTCTCCAAGTGACTATTGTCTTACTGTTAGCTAGATTTTCTTCTATAAATTTATATGCCTCCTGCATAATAGGACATAATAGTGGAATTTTTCTGTGCAAAAGAAGAGATCTGAAGTGTTATTGCAGTGTATTCTTGATTGAAATATAGGCTTATAACCTGCTACTATTTAAGCAAGGACACAAATAAACTAGCAATATTATGCACATATGAAAACTTTGCTGTGCCAGGACTATAATTCTCGTTTGTCTTTTTCATATTTAAAATTTAACAGAGCTCTGAAGATGAAAGTGCAGGGTAAGATTTTCAGGCGTGGCACAGGATGAAAGATTTCAGAGGTGTTTTGCTTGGTAGAGAGAAGAAGGTAGAAGAAAAGGCTTACCATGAGTCTCAAATAAAGAGAGGCATTCAGTTTTTCTGCTTCGTGAACATAGCATAACCCTGTTTCATTAAGTAAATGTCCTAACTTTAGCCATTTAAAAGAGTTTGAGAGTTAATCAAATTAGGCAAAGAGCATGCACTAAAAGCACCAAGTAGTCAGCCAGGAAAAAGCAGTAAACCTTATAGAAATATAGTGACCTATAAAAGCTGATTCATCTCACCTTAACATTAGAAGTGTGAGATAATGCACATAAAATGAATCATCTCTTGCAAACTTATTATATGAAAAACTTAGAAGTTCAGATTTTACAGAGCTCATGTAAGGGGAAAAGAAAACACTGGTTTATGCAAAGCTGGTTCTGGCCCATCCCTCTCATGTAAATAGCTAAAAGTGTGTGTTTGCCTCACTGGGATGATCACCCTGAGCCCACAGTCTGACCTGGGAGTGTTTGCCAGTGCAAAAGGCAGTGAAAGCTATCCCACTCCTGATTCCTGGCCAGCTACTAGGACCTGATCTAGAGTTAAAACCCTGGACATCAGTAGACAGAAACTTGATGTCATTATATTGCCTATTATTTGTAATCATTCTGGGCAGTTATGTCATTAAAATAGAAATGAAAAGATCACATGGCATCTTTATAGCACATTGAAGGGGGTTGAGTTTTTAATCCTCACCTACACAGCTTATTGTAAACAAATCTCATTTTGTTTTCTGACAAAATGTTTACATTCAAGTTTCCTTTATATTAATGCAGCTGGTACTGTATACTCTTCTTTGAAGTTAATTTCATTTACAGTTTGTTCTGTTTTGCAATTAGTAAGAAACAAAACACAGATTCGGGATGCTCATATGGTTGCATATGATAGTTTTTCATGAAATGTGGAAAATAAGTCTTTAAATAAGAGGTTGGAAACCTGTTTAACAAATTTAAATCCAAATTATATAGACTTTATTCTGCATATTCACCCTGTCTTTTCTCTAATCATGTATGGTGGCCTTACTCAGTTTATCATGCTTCATTATGGAGTAACAAGGTACCAACATGTATTCAAGAACCAGTTCATTCAATTTGCAACTGTTGAAAAATCAATTCTACTGAGTAAAATTGCTGATCAGTTTGATTGCAAGGTTGCAGAGACAATGGCTATGTGTTGTGATGGTTACAGCAGTGATGGACAAAGTCACTGTCACTCATGTGACTAAAGTGACATGAATGCAACAAAGTTATGCACACCTCAGAAAGAATGCCTCTCAAAGAAGTGACAACTGTTTGACTCAGTGTGAATCTTCCATCTCTAGGGCATCTGTGGATGGCACTGCTATGTGTCTACACTTAATTTAATGTGAAAGTTCCTTGTTTGTTTCTCGTGTGGTTAAATATGTTAAGTAAGAGGAGCACACCAAGATCAAAAAGGGGCAGTTTTCTTCACAGTGATTTGTGGAAGTGAAGAACGAACCTTTTCCTGACCAAACCCTCAGATAAGTCTGAAACAGGAAATTCAGACTTCTGACCCTTTCTCAGAAAATGTCTCCATCACTGAAAAGCAGAAATAAAATGTCAGCTTTTGTGGGTTTTTATTACTGACCTTATGGAAAGGGATTGAGAAGTGACAGAAGCAGAGAATACAATGATGTTTCCTTCTTAGCTGAAAGACAAGTGTCACTGCAGAATTAATGTACACAGCTCCCACCTAGCACCTATGGCTGAAGCCTGTGGGCGGTTATTGCATTTTATCTTGTTTTTTCTTCAGGAGATTAAAAGCTCTAGAGATGGTATTTAGAGTTCAGACTCAGATGTTTATTAATTCTTATTTATGTTACAGTGAGTGCTACAGCACTTCTAGCTACCAAGATAAAAATGGTGACATGGCCATCTATCTCTCCCATTACAAGGTCTTTTAAGGCCTAATTGTCCAATTCAGAAAAGCCACCTAAATGATCTTTGCTTTTAACCCAATAACCAAACAGCCGTGACCTGCAATGTGGAATTTTCTATCCAATTAAACAAGATCCCACCTAGACCCATGAAAAAGGAGGTGAAGAACAAAGAAATCTCTGCCCTGAAACCTCTGCCTTCCCTCTATTTTATCCCTGTATTCTAAAACTTTGAATTCTAAATTTTCCACTGTGTGATATTACACACTTCTATTAAAACTCCACACCAGTGATTCTAGTTCTGTCATTCAGTTTTGGAAGCCTTCTCCAAGGCCTCAGGTGAAAAGCTTTGTTTTCTTGAGGGTCAGTGGCCGTCAGCACAGAAAGCCCCAAATTCTCAGTTTCAAAGGTTCCAACAGAAGTTGTATTGCAGTTCCAGGCACAGACAAGTGACAAAACACACTGGGTTCATGCAGCAAGTGCCAACTTCATTTAGTGCTCTCTTCCTTATATAGATCCAAGGGTCCACGTGGTCAATCTCCATTGCTAAACCAGTGGCCACCTGGCTAATCAGCCAATAGCTGCTTGTGTCCCCAGCAGCCCAGGCCTGCTCTGCAGCGGTGCACACTGGTCAAGTTATATACAGTAATTTCACGATTATGAGCTGCACCGTTTTCATTAAAGAATCCAGCTTAGGACAGTAGCGCGGCTAATCATCAGGTACGGCTTATTTATGGACAATTTCTGGTGAAATGCCCGATTGGAAGTGCGAGCCGGCCAGGGAGAGAAGTGCCGCGAAGTCGCAGCCAGCCGGGGAGCTGCCGTGGAGCCACGGCCAGGCAGGTGGGGGGCAGGTGGGGAGCGGGCTTCGTGGGGCGGGTGAGCGGGGCAGCGGAGGAGCGCTGCCGCTCAGCACCGCGGGGCCACCCCACTGTGGTGAGGGGAGCCACCACTGCTGCTGAGCAGGTGGGGAACCATGGCAGCCAGCGCTGGGAGCGAGAGTGACGAGACCCACGGCATGGGGAGGTCACCTGGGGCTGTGTTTAAAGGCTTCGCCAGTCTGTGAAAACTGTTTGGAAATTGAGCAGCTTGACAGCAAACGCTGCGATCGCCTGATTCTGTTACTAACTCGTTGGATCCTCCCTTAAAAAGAAAAAAAATGCGGCTTATATTGGGGTGTGGGTTATGTATGGAAAAATCTTGTGGTCTACCTGGCTACCCGGATTTGTGGCTTATAATCAGGTGTGGCTTATAATTGTGAAATTACTGTAGTTAAAGTACTTATAGAATCAGTTCTAAAATAGAGACTACAACAGTTTCACGCGTATAAGGCGCACCCTTTTGACTAAAATTTTGATCGAAACCTGGAAGTGCGCCTTATAGGCCAGTGCGCCTAATATATGGACAAAGTACAGAAAACTGTCAATGACCTGGAAGTGTGCCTTATACTCCAGTGCACCTTACAAGTGTGAAATTACTGTAATTATAATTATGAGGCCTTCAGTCAAGCTGTTGGCCACCACAGTAGAGGTGTACTGGCAGGAATTTAGGACATGAGCTATAGTGCTTCAATGGAAGTGCTGGGTCGTATTTGTCAATCCATCTTGCTCTTACAGAGGCTATGAACATCCATGGTCTCTTATAGCAGAGACAGACCTGCAGAGAGAGAGACTGGCTTTGACAAGTTAGCTATGGGAAGGGTGGCTTTATCAGCCATCCCTGCCAGGAAGCCCATAGCAGAAGGTACAATGGTAGGAATCAGCTACCAGAAATTCAAATCTGAATTAAAAGAAAAAGGCAGCTAGCAAGACAGAAAACACAGACCATCTTTTCAGAGTTCTGAAGATGTATAATTGTTCATGGCTTGCAGGTGAATGAGCTTTGAAGATTTATTTGAAAGCCTTTATTTATAGGCAGATACTTATTTTACAGGGAGAGCAAGATATTAGGATAAAAAACTAGCAATAAATATGTGACTATTCCTAGTCTTTGTACCTATGTTAATGGTCAAGCAATTCCCTCGTTGCTGTACAAGGGAAAAAACAAAGAAAAGGAAAAAAAGCAGTTCTTTCTCCAATGTGCTGATTTGGCCTGGGGAAGAGTTAATTTTCTTCACAGTAGCTAGTATAGGGCTTGGTTGCTGGCTGGGGGTTAAACCACAATATCCAGCTCTCACACCCAGCTTGAAAACACAAGAAGCCAAAGAAAACGGTGCGAGAAAAGCAATGGACTTGTCTTATGCTACCTGGTAGCCTTGCAGTTACTGACTGGGAACAGAGCAAAGTTCAAAATCATGCTCTGAGATGAACAGCCATGGTCAACCTCCGCTCCCCTTTGCCCTTTTCCCCTTGCACAGGACATAGGTTTTGAACATCAATAAAAGAGGAGGACATCCCGGCTGCAAAGGAAATAGAAGAGGGAAGCCAGAAGAATAAAAGGAGCCAGACTCCAGTTCTTCTCTTTCCTAAGACTGCCAGGGAGTCTATACAGCCTCTCCAGCCTTTCTTCACCTGAAAGATGCTCCAGGTCCATTAAATACCTTCATGACTTTTCATTGGCCTCTCTCCAGGGAGACACAGCACTTCAGGGGTGGCCTCACAATTGCTGAAGAGGGGCCAAGGATTCCTTCCCTCAGCTTGCTGGCAACATGCCTCCTAATACAATGCAAGCTGCCCTTAGCCTTCTTTGCCAGAAGGACATGTTGTTGTCTCATATTAAATTTGCTGTTGACCAAGGGAATGAAGCAAAAGATTCTGGAACTGACTGGTAAAGCTCCATGGAGGCTGGAACTCATTGTGGGCTGAACTATGGAGGCCAGGAGAAAGATGGGAGATTTCATTGCTAACTGATACTGAAAGCTACCCAAAGAAATACAAGCAGTGTTGGCAAAATGTGAGATGCTGTGATTGTATTTGATATGAGACAAAGGAAGGAGAGAAGAGCAAGCTTTAGGTGCATAATTTGTGATGCTTAAGCCCTGAAAGTAAGCTGTAACTTGCTTAGTACCAATGGCACACTGAGTTAAACGCCAAAATGCATTTTTCTCTCTGAGATGCCTTGGTGTGTTACATCCTACATCCTTGTCTTTCTCCATTGCACAACGAAAATATGAGAAGCATGCACTGGTTTCAAGACTGGTGTTTTATTGGCAACATAGCCTTACAGAAAGCTCTAAAAATAGTTGCAGAGAAATTCACTTTCTCTGTTTGTAATAGGTCACTATGGTTACTTGTTTCTGACTGCCTGCAGTAGTCATCTGTTGGAGGAAAGTCAACACGCTCACATTTATTTGTAGTGATCAATGTAAAAAGTACTTTTGAGACTGAGTCTGCCTGACACATTAGCAAGTTTTTACCAATCCAAAGCCTATTAGTTTGTGCATCTCTTGTTCTTCAGGTACAGGGGATTGCAGAAAACAAGGCATTTTTTGCTTTATGCATTATAGAGGTTTGGCAAGTGCTTTCATTCATGACTGTGCAGCAGTAGGCTGCATTTGGCTACAGCAACTATGTCCTGCACACTTGTGAATGTGGGTTTCAGAAAAACAGAGCAAGTTTTATGGTACCATCTTTCCTTGGGCAGTCAGTAAGATGAAGCCATAGAAACAGGAAAACTATTAAAGTCTAACTAATTTTATGTCAAATATCAAACTAGTAAGTCAGATTTGGGACTTTGCTGGATGCTTCAAAAGCCAGCTTTGTAGAGCTGCACACCTAAAGCTCAATAACACAGGACATTCAGTAAGATTTGGTGGGTGGAAAAATATAACTCTTTCAAGAATTTTATTGAATCTGGTTTTATTAGATATACAGAAGCCTGCATTCAATTGCTGAAGTCCTACTGTCTTTTTGCCTAACAAGAGATGTTCTTTGAAATTTGTATGAACGTCACAAGGAACACTATTTTGATAATGAAAAACAAAGCAGTAATTTGCTTTTTGTAAGGTTATAAGCACATCTAATTATGAAACTACTTGTGAATAGAAGTGTCAGCCTTTCCATGTATTAAAAGTTAATTTCTGTGCTGTCAGTTCCCTCCATGGAAAATTATTTTGGAAATGCAACAAAGGTTTTAATTTATTTTTTTTTAATGAACCTTGCACACCAGGACAGCATCTAGAGTATATACTCTACTAATTTGCTTTTCTTTAGCATTCTTTCTAATGAGAACCCTCAGATGAAGGCAGGATTTAATTTAGAACTGGTTTCTTCACAAAACCAGAGATATATAGTGTAGATGAAAATAAACAGGTTCCTTTGTCACTGACAATTAAAATTAGCCTGTTTATCTTAGTGTGACTAAAGCAGAAGAGTCAGCATAGGGTCATAAAACTATAAAAAACATTTTACTGTTTTATAAAATCATTAATCATTTTACTACCTTAGATATCTCTCTGTAACTGCAAGGGAAGATGCTGATACAGACTTGATTTTTAGTAAAAATCTTCAGTAGATACATATTTACTACTACAGTAATGCTTAGCATTTGATAACAATATCAAAATAATTAAAATTAAAATTAAAATTGTCCCCTTCAAGCTCAGCTTAAGCATCCACTTCCATGTTTTTAGAGTTTCAATATCTGAGAAAGTAATCTGACAGCAGATTTATGCTATGGGTTCAGAATCTGGCAGTGGAGAATGAGAGCAGCAAAATTGAGTCATATTCCCTGATTAAATAAGGAGATTTAAAAATTGCTTTAGGATAGCCCTTCTCACCTCAGAGGAGAACTTTCACATATTCAAATATATTTCTGTCCCAATCAAAGGCAAAGAGATCTAGCTCATTTAAATGGGAGAGGCATTAGGGCCTGCCTGTGTCATTTTTGACTGTGAAATAAGTTCTTTAGTTGAGCTAAATGTTGTTGAGGTTGCTTAGTGTAAGAGCTGCCTTTTACTCAAGGTAAATGTAAAAGGGGACATTCAAGTGCTCTGTGCAACCAGGTAGCAGAAATGATAGGAAAGCTGTCACAATCATTGGCTTGCACGTTGCAAAGGCTGAGAACAAGATGAATCATTTGGTAGTGGAGAAAGGCAAGACAAATGCAAGCATGTAAGAACTGATTGCTGGAACTGTGATTGCCGACCATCTGTGACTGAAAGAGGAAAGGGTGCCTGACTATGAGGAAAATGGTAGCAAGAAAGCACTGGGTGCATTAACAGCATCATTAGCAGTCTGGTCTGAGGAACAGGTAAAGGATAATTTTTGTGGGAGAATGGGACTGAAAGCTTGTCCTCTGATTGCTGCTATGGCTAGAAAAAATGATTCTTAACATAATTTTTTTTTTTTTGGCAACAAAATATCTTTGATCACATCAGCAATGCATAAATCCCTTTCTTCCTTGCGGGCAGAACTCCCCACTGAGCCTCGGCCTATTAACTAAGGTCAGAAAGGACACAGAACACTGTACAGGGTGGTTTTTTTAAATTGTTCTGTTGTGGGAACCAAGGTAACAGCTCTGATACCCAATGTTTTTAAGATAATTCACTTTCATTTATCAACCTTATTATCTTTCTATGCAGTATATTAGTGAGTTTTCCTGGAGGACTTGGTTTAGTGTGTTTGCATACAAATCAATGAGCTTGCTGCATCTCTGTCTGGAACAGCCACAGCATGGTCTGCTTTGGTTTGGTATGGAGTAAAATCTCATGGGTTCATGTCTGACAGAAAAAACAATAATTTTCTTAGAGTTCTGGGGAATAAAAGAATGACTTTCTCCACCGCCATTCTCAGCTGCTCCTATTTGACATGCCATGCACTTGAAGGCATCTCATTTGGCAATGTAATCTAACTGGAGTTTCATAAATCCAAATCTCTATTTTTAAACTATATTTAAGATGGTACTGGAATGGTATCATTCAGTTGCAAAAATTGATGTATTTCTGAAGTATCCTAGACATCCTTGCAAAGGCAGAGTTCTTTATTAGGATAAGAGAACTATAAATAAACAAGATAATGAAAATTCTGACTTCACAGTGTATCAGATTAATTGCGTCAACTTAAGGAACACAAGCCAAAATAAAAGGAGTCCAAAAGAAGAGCAATAAATTTCAAAGTATGTCTCAAAGTCTACTTAAAGTCTACTTTGGCAAAAGAAGTGAAGACATTTTCCAAGCTGAATTGAGGGGAATGTCAAGAAGGTGAGTGAGTGATCTGAGAATGAATAAAGGAAGGCAGATGAACAACATAAGGTTAATGCATTAATTCTCATCCTGTTTCTCTGGTTTGATTCATCCTCTGCAGTGGCAGCCATAAATTCAGGTTTGTGACTGACTGAAAAGGGCACTGCTTTTAAATCTAAGGTGCTCATCAAGAGTATTGAATGCATAAAATTTTTCCACATATAAAGACTAAGTTGGCAGGTGTTGAATTATAGAAGAAATGTCTTCTTTCCTCCTTAAGCAATTTAAGGATTGATGTGCTTTATGCCTTTCATTATATGGATCACTGAAAGAAACAATCATTCCAATATTTCACTGTCAAGTTAATTGCAGTAGTGGTCAGCTGTATTACTGCTAAATCTCAAATCTGGTGCATCTCAGTGTTTCTAGGAGAAGCATCATCCAGACAGAGCCAGTTGATGAGTTTTCATTCAGCTCCTCTCTGCCTCAGGTGATGAGTATAAAAGAAGTGCTGCCCCCAGTTCCTTACCAATGTAAAAGCATATAACAAGTTTAGGGTTGGTTTTTTAATAATACTGACTTTTCTACCTAAAATGATCTCTCATCTGCAGAAATGTCCTGTCTTCCAGTGGGACAGTTTGCAGTTTGATTTGTTTTTGTGGCTAAATAAGAACATCAACATCTGACACTAAACACAAGTAACTTATTAAGCCATCTGTAGCCCTCTCACATTATTAAGATTTTCATTATTAAGATTCTTCTCTGGGGAATTTTCTTCACACATTTGCTTCATCAAGCCTCTTTCAGCAGAAGCAGTCTGTGTGCCTACAACAAAATAAAATAAGATGATGAGGTTTGCCACATAATTGCTGATGTTTGCAATGTGGATAACTATGGCTATCATTGTCACAACCTCAAGACGGTGGTTTCTCACATCCTAAAGCAGATGTCTGTCACATGGATCATCCCCAAAACTGCCTGCTCCTCTCTGCTGACCAAAAAGGAGCCTGCTAATGACTAGCCCAGATGTAAATGACTTATCTGTACCAGCTTGAAGTTTTCTGAGATGAGCTCCAGCATATCTTTCACATAAAGCATTGCTGAATACAAAAGGTAATAGTGGACCTACACCTTAACAGGAGTAAGATGAAATGGTGCTCACTTCATTTCACTTTTTAAAATGTGGTCTAGCATGACAGTATGAGTCTCCATTCACATGATAGAAATAATTCAGCCTTACAGCTACTTTGTATGGATAGGGAGTTAAATGTTTAGTGATGTTTGCATTGGGAAGCTCCAAGATCCTGGCTCCATATACCTGTGTTAAACAGAGCTAGAAACTTGAGGTGGTGGAGTAAAAAGGTGCCTACCACTCAAGATCACAGATGTAAATTTAAGTTAATACTGTATGCAGAAATCATCTGAATGTCTACTCAGGGAAATGAAGAGTAAGAAAGAAAGAGAAGTGCATCAGAGAAGGATAGTAATATGCACTGTTGATTACCACCTAGAATAAATCCAAAGAAAAATATCAATCCTTACTCTTTTGCATCTTTCACATCTGTTTGATCCGTGAACACTCAATAGCATTATTCCTAAATACCACAGGAGAGGAAAAGAATTAGAAAAAGTCGTCTTTTATCTCAATTAAAGGTATCACATGTGTCTGTCTAACAGGTGATCAATGCACATTTAGGGGATACAGCTATCATCAAGCCTATAGTGACTTGTGAAAGGGCACACACATGACTGGAATTCATATTATGCTGTTCTTGAAAGCTCTCTCATTTCAGGGAACTCTTTTTCATCAACTCTAATCAATACTTCAAATTCTGACAATTAAATCAGTCCTTGGACTGAATAGCATACTGAATGAAAGAACCTTCAGTCTGCTAGCACAGAAAAACAGCAGCAGAAACTTGACCTTCATAATACTAAGTCTTCCTTTTTCTTATAATATATTGCTATAAATTACCTCAAGAAAAGCCTGCTGCTATTATCAAATCTAAAGCCACCTCTCAGCACATATTCTGTCTACTCTCAGAAACCTCCTATGTACTTCTTCATCCTCGAGTTTCATCTGAGATAAAAGCAGTGAAGTGATTAGTGTCAATGTGGCCAAATATAAACACTCCACTCAGCAGCAGAGCCTGTTGCACTGTTATCTTGCATGTCAAGGACATGTTGCCATGAAAACAAATTCCCATGGAAGCTGTCCTGCTGTGCCACTCCGCTGTTCAGAAAACTATCCAGCAGTCAGGGGCTCCCACCTGTATGGTGTCTCTCCTTCTACCTTCTTTGTGGTTTGGTGCTGTCACAGCCCCCTCTCTGCTTCTGGTGGATGGTCTGGGTATGTTATACATTCAGAATGCAAACAGCTGATTGTGGCAGTGTGCTTTTTTATTCTCCTTGCAAACAAAGCATGATTCCTCCCTCAGCTCTGCAAAGGAGGGCCAGCTAGTGTTGGATCAGGTTAGGATCAGGGCTACATCTGAAACTTTCCTTCCCAGACTGCTTTTCCTGTTACAAACATCTTCCATGTCAAAGCCACCTCATGTGGCTGTCTGGCAGTGTGTTGCTAAGACGAAATCTAAGCAGATTTATTTCCCCCTAAGGAGCAACTCTGGGGAGCAAGAACCTTTGCAAGTGCTCTCACATGTTCTTCATTTGTTTGCATTTCCCACAATCAGAGAATCATAGAATACGATCATATAAAGTCTAGAATGATATTAAGTCTTGTGGTGGAACAGACCTTAAACATCATCTATTTCTGACCCCAAATGAAAAAAAAAAAATTGATATAATCACTGCAAGAACACTTTGAGTGATTTCAGAATTCATTTCCACAATCCTAATCATGCAAACGGGCTTGAAGTGGACACAAGGATCTGGCTGAACTTTTCTATATTTTACACTTGGAATCTGTCCTGTATCTCTCATGTTAAGAAACTTTTTTCATTGTAATGGGAAAGGGAAGCAACATGAGATCTGAGCAAGTGTCTAAGAGCATTTTTGCAGGAGCAGTCTCATCTGAACTGTCATTTTCCCTTCCCCACCTTGTCAAAGTAGTCCTCATTAAATTAGCTCTGGACATTCAAAATTACTTGTCTTTTAGAAAAAGGTCATTCTATTTATTGTCTTTTCTGCTAGTACCAGATACCTGAGACATTAATGCTGTACCTGTGCTAAACTCACCATTAAAATTTAAAGACAGGCACTATCATCATTTTCCAAAGACACTGACATTCTCACAGTAGAATTGTACCCAGGATTTCAAGTCATTATGTTTGAGGGAAAAGGCATTGCATGCCATTACCTTCTTCCCAATCTGATCTGCTAATGTCTATCAACACTGTATTTTTTTAATATCAAAACCAGAGGTTTACTGATAATGACAACATATGAGAGTGGAAAACTATATTGTATAAAGCCATAATAATATTAATACACTTGGCCAGAAAAAATGTATTAAATTTCTGACATTAAATTACTGACATTTTCAAAATATTTCCAGAGTAAATCACACATCATATTTTGAAGCTGTCAGCTCTCCAGTGGAGGTAACATCACTCTAAAAATGGTAAAATATAATTTTGCTTCTTGAAACTAACAGCCCCTACTAATAACTGTATTGAGATAAAGCTGCTGCTATTTCTTGAAATCTTATATAATTTAAATGCACACAAATCAAAATACAGCATTTAGCAGAAAAACAGAGAATTAGCATGAAGTGGACAAGAGATAGGTCACTGGAAATGTGAGCACCAACTCAGCCACTAGCAAGAGTGAAATGGCTTGCTGGCAGCAGGTGCACCAGTTTAATGGCTAAGTGATCTTATTAAATTATTACTTAGTAACACTGTCATGAACTGCATCGAAACAAGTACCACATTTAGAAGAAAACACATAATTCAAAGTTATTGTTAAAGAGAATAGGATCGTTTTCTGCTATGCCAAATGATGTTTTGTCAAACTGACACCTAATGCAGAAGAGAATAACGTTTCAGACTTAACTGTTATTTCTTATTCAGGAATAATATTTGCTTCTTAGTCACAGGCAGAAATGCTCACATTGAAGTTTTGCAAACTTTTAGTCATTTAAGGTATTTTTTTTCAAGAAAATACCTAGAGTCATAGATCATTTTGTTTAGAAAGACCTCTGAGATCATTGAGTCCAGCAGTTAATCCAGCAGTGGCAAGTCCACCGCCTGAACCATGATTCCAAATGCCACATCTACAAGTCCTGTAAATACCTCCAGGGATGGGGACCCTGGGCAGCCTATTCCAATTCCTGATAATCCTTTCAGTGAATAAAATTTTGTTGCTATCTAATCTAAACCTTCTCTAGCACAACTTCAGTCTGTATTTCCCTGTGTAATCTTATGACATCCTTTTAGTTCTCCTGAGTGGCCAGCAGGAATTTGAGAAGTTGAGAAGCAGACATGGACTGTTGACCTAAAGTCAACACAGTAGGGGGGCATCACAGCCCTCAAATCCCACCCACAACTCTCTGACCCACTTTCAGATAGGTCTAGAGAAATGAACAGCACATGATAACTAATTTGCATAGAAAGTGAGAAACCTATCTCTAGGTGGGGGGAAACATGTATGAAAAGATACCCCATAAAGCCTGAACACCTGCATCCCAGGATACTGGACATTCTGATAGCTGGATTGAGGCTGGAGCCAGGACAGGTGAGCTCTCTTTCTCCCTTTTTTCTTCTCTTTCTCTTTAATTTCCCTCTCTTTTCTTTCACCCTATCCCTTATTCAAAGCCCGCACCCCTGTGCTCAATAAGATCCTAATATACCATTTTCCATACCAAATGCAAAATTTACAATAAAACTGTAAGTTTCTTTTGTGGACCCTTTGACTTCTGTAATTTCTTTTCAACCATGAGCACCTGCCCATATTGGGCACTAAATTCTCCTTAAGGATGGTACCCCAAGATGATTATAGTATTTTCACGACTATAAGGCACAACGGACTATAAGGCGCACTTTTTTTGCTACAAGGATCCGTGCGCAACTTTCGCAAACTAACAAATTAGTAACGGAAGCATGAGATCGTGAGGTTTACTGGCAGGTGCTCAATTTGCAAACATTTTTCACGGATCGGTGTAGCCTTTAAACGCAGCCCCAGGCACCCTCCCCGTGCCGTGGGCCCCGGCACTCCTGCCCACTGTTCTCCCTCACCTTGCAGCCATCCCCGGCACCTGGCTGCTTGCTGCTCGCTGCTCTCGCAGCTCTCGCCTGCCCGCGGTGATTTGATTGTGAGCTTCATGTTTGTTGCTGCACAATGTGAAACAGAAATTGTTTTGAGATCCCTTCAATACTCAAACTTTTTTCCATATAAAAGGCGTATCAGATTATAAAGCACACTTCCGGGTTCTGATCAAAATTTTAGGCTTTAAAGTGTGCCTTATAGCCATGAAATTACTGTAGTGGCATAGAGCACTTCTGTGGGGAAATCCTGAGAGAATCAGCATTCTTCACCTTAGAAAAGAGAAGGCTCTGGTGGGGTGATCTAATTGTGGCTTTCCAGTACCTGAGGGGAGCTTATGAGAAAGACAGAGATTTTCTACAAGGCATATAGTGGCAGGAGGAATGGCTTCAAACTGAGATTAAGTTTATGCTAGATATTAGGAAGAAATTCTTTACTGTGAGGGTGAGGCACTGAAACAGGTTTTCCAGGGAAATTGTAGATCTCCCATTCTTGGAACTGTTGGACAAGGCTATAAGCAATCTGGTCTAGTGGAATGTTCTCTGCCCATGGCAGAAGGGTTGGAACTAGAGGATCTTTAAGGCCCCTTCCAACCAAACTATTCTATGATTCTGTGATTCCATGAAGGTTCATAAGGATACTCAAGCCACCTTTCCTTCATCTTATGAAAACATAGATTTGACACACTGCAATTAACAACCAAATGCCCCTGTGTTGTCATTTTGCATTTTCTTTTCAAGCAATGATGCTAGCATAAAAATGAGCAAATATCATGCAGTCTCTGCAGTCTCTCTGGAAAAGTGTCAATTTGGGGGATTCAAATTAGAAATTGGCCTGGGAGTCATTTCAGTATGGATCTTACAAGATGTCTGCAGCTGTTTTAATAAGGCTGGTATTTTAAACAACCATTTAAAAAAAAAGAAACAGTGGATTTTATCGTCGTTTTTACATAGCTCTCACTCATGATAAAATTCCTGACATTAAAGCAGTCTTGTCAGAAAGCTGCTATGAGGTCTTAAATGCTCTTGACTCTAACATTTCTTCATCCATTTAAGGAGGGGTTGGTAAGAATGAATTTGTCACGGATTCTTCAGAGACCGTGTAATGAGAGCTATTAAAATGTTCAGGTTCTTGGGAGGTTACCTGGCTCCAATTACTCTGTAAGGTTTATTTTTGTTTAGTATTAATACTTTACTTTAGTCCTAATAAACACTGTACTTTATTTGTTTAAAATATAAGAATGCATATCCCAGTACTGAGCTGGTATGAGCTACTTTTAGTTCCTTCTTTGCCTGTGCTTATTTTTAAAGTCATACCTACCAAACCGGAGTTCCTGCTTAGCATTAAGCAATTTCCTGTCTCCTCTCTGACTTTGAAATTACAAATGTAAGGGTTTAAAGCTGTTTAATAACTAGTCCATTATTTTCCTGCAACCATGGACTATAGAGACTTCAGAGACACTCTAGACAGAGCTGAAGTGCCCTAAAATACCCCTTGACAGATGAAAACATACCTAATAGCTGTCCACACTCATGTTTTTAAACTTTTCCAGCCCTGATTTAGGAAACAGTTAAAATTACTCCCTGGCATGCAGATTTGGTTTCCTACCTGATGGATGGGGAGAGATTCCTCTTCAGGTTTGGACACTGAAGTGGAGGTGCTTTATCACAGCTTAGAGGTGCCTCTGGGGAGATGCAGGGGATGAGGCAGCCCTCAGCTTCATCAGTCAAGGGTCACAGGGGTGCCCTCCCCTGCAGTTTTCATTTCAGAAGAGCACATGTCCTTGTCATGCTTGCCAACCCCTGGGGACATTTCATGGCATGGCAAAGACCCTTGCACACCTGTGAGTGGGCACCAAGCTGAGCCACAGGCGTTGGATCCACTGGAGTCAGGAGGGTTCAGCTGGTTATTCAGACAGAGGGGCATAATTCAGCTAACCACACATGAGTTTCCAGTGCTGTTTGAGGTGCCCTAGATTGTTTGAAATTCCCCCAACTGACTCTCAGGCACAGCCCAGGCCAAGAGAACAACCCCACATATTTGGTCCAGTAGCTAAGCCGCACAGGATGCCCAGGGGCTCTCATACAGTGTAGGTGCCAGCATCTGGACAGCTGAAGTGAGCCTGGGTATGAGCTCAATAGTTTGACTTCACTGCCTGTAAGAGGAGCTGAAATACCAGGTTCCCTTATGGGCACTGAAATTCGGGCACCAGAATTAATCCTACAAAGTGATCTGCTGTATCCCACTGCTGTTGGCGTGCCCGGGGAGTAACTCTGAGCTCTTCCCTCCCCGGAACAGGTCTGTTCTTCTATTCTTGAAGTCAGGTCACAGCAGCTGCTAGAGGAGTTAAATCAAAAGCTGACAGGCAGAAAATTGTATAAAACAATGTAACTGAGGTGGCAGGTTGTTTGAGAGAGGTTTGTATTTTGGCAAAATGGATTCCTTTTAGTCCAGTTCTGAATGCAATCAAAGCTGTACATTTTCTTCACCTGTTCCCTTCCTGATATATCTGCAGATGGACTGAGATAATCCTTATTCTCTCACCAGTATAAATGATAAGCAGCCCCAGGAAAAACTGAAGTTATGCTGTTATAAAATAATGTAAGCAATAGGAAAAAAAAAAAAAGATCTGTAGTATGTACTCTTCTATGTTCTTTAATTTGGACTTATGCATATAGCTGGAAAAGCAAGAGGTGGTTTCTTTAAAGACCTGTAGTAATTTAAAATTCTGTACCTAGGAGATTTGATTCAGCCTTAAACTCAAAATGTTCTTCAATTAGGGTGAATTACTGAGGTTTAAATTAAGGGACAATTGAACATAGAAAAAAAAATTCTTCCTGTTACTTTTTTAATTAAACCATAGGCAAAAGAACTGCTTTTAAAAGTATACATTATTTGATCTATAGCTTTCAGTTGGGCAAACTTCTGGGAAAATGAGTACCTTTCTCTGATGTACAATGGAATTCTTCCAAAGGACAAGATCCCTAAGCTGATACAAATCAGCATAAAGCCTCTGACTATCATCACTCCAGATCTAACCAATAGCATCTTATCTATAAATACTGTTGTGGAGTGACTTTTAAGTAATGACTCCACTGATACATTCACAGTTTGTGCTTATTAATTCATTAGGATGACACCAATTAACATCAGACTTCACAGAAGTCATTTTTTTTCCCAGAAGAAATTACTTCTCTCTGCTTTGAATAAGATGTCCATTACCCACTGCTGAAATAAAATTTATATGTGGAACCCAGTGCAGCAACTGAAAGCCTCATCCATGGAATCTGAAGTGCATGTAAATGATCATGGAAAGTCTAGGAGGACAGCTTATGAATTACCCAAACTGCAATTAGACCAAGACACAGACCAACAACTGCCCTCAAAACTCTGAAACTTTGAAAAAGTTGAAGTGACCATAAATCTCAAGAAACTTGGTGATGAGAAAAATGATTCCAACAACACAGCTGACCTATGGGTCTGGATGCACCCAAGACTCAAAATTTCTTTTACCAGTATTTCAGTGAGGTCAGTCAGACATGCTCCATTGTAGCTCAGGCTCTTGACATCATCTATAGTACTTACAGGTGTTTCATAATGAAACTAGGACAACAGGCAACCAAGAGGGCTTGTTTTCAATCAAAGAGTAACTGAACTCTCAAAATGAGAGCATGTTTTTTATCAAGTCTTTCCTCCTAGGTTTTTATGAAAAAATTGTCAGAAGCACAGCCTATAAAAGTGCAATCCATTTTCATTTAATAGCTGGTTTGCAGAAGTTTTTAAAGACAAGTACAGAAAAGGACGAGTTTAAGGTACCAGTTCATTAGTCATTTATTTCTTTTTCTTTATACTACTTCCAATTATCATATTATTCTAATTTTCTTTCAATATTATTATGAAAAAATACTTCTTGTAATAAAATGAGATATATATAAAAAGCTTACCTCCACATTTCTATGGGCATCTTTAGAGAACACTGAATATTTAAAAAATTTCAAAAATAGAAGCGAGATCCATATGGCAAGATAATAAATATTCATGAAATTATGGAGAGTCTGATTCTCTGACTCACTTTTGCAATTGCAGTGCTGTAGGAAACAAACATAACTCTTCATTGAACTGCTGGATAACACATTGATCTGCCTGCCAGTTCCATCTAGGCACCTTGCATAAGTTTGTTTTTTTTCCTCATTGCAGCTCATAAACAGCAATGTCTTTTAGCCTTTTACCTTCTGAATATTAACCTGTAGAGTTTTTGGAGTCCTTCATTGGATGTGACAGTATGCATAATGTACAACTCAAAAGGAATATTCTTCGCAGATTTCTTGAGGAGTGTACTGCATTAAAATGTATAAATTTTGCACCACTGACAGAAAAAAGAAACACGGCGTTGAGCATCAGGTAGGCCATGTGAAATTAATAATTTCTCACTCCGTTCATTTCCCACTGGAAATATATCCAGCGTACACAAACTCCAGATTTGCATTAATTGCCACCCTTGTTTAAAATCTTGGTTCTACCGATAGGTATTTTCTCTTAATATGCACTCCAGCTCCCGTTAAGACAGCTTTGTACTGAGCCAGGGAGGCCCAGTGAGTTGGTGGGCTGCCTCTGGAAAAGGAGGCTTGTAGTCTAAACCTGTTGCAGTTGTGTTGAGACAGACACAACTGGCACAACATCAGCCTTTTATTAAAAACTTTGCCTTCTTTCAGGCAATTCTGACTCCTTTCCTCATAGACAGCTCCACACAGCACTGACTCTTTTCCTCATTAGCTGCTTCACACAGCACTGATTCCTTTTCTTACAGGCAGCTCCGCACAGCACTGATTTCTTCTTTCCTCTCAGCAAGTTTCTTTCCTCCTTCTGCACAACTGGCTAAACCCCAACCTGTCCCTTACCCAGCCACCTAACTCTGTCTGTCCCTTGCATGACTGCATGTCCCTTCCTGCTCAAAGCACAGCCAGCAGATTCCATCCTAAACTGCAGCACACTCCAAGCATCCAGCTCTAACTACAGTTCACTCTCAACCAGCTGATCCACTCTTGTATAACACCCAGCCTCACTGGGCAGGCAAGGCTGTCTCCACATCTCAGCAATCAGTACAGCTGTAATTTATTGGGAAAGGTTGCCTTCTGCTCCATCCTTACAAACTATCCACATGGGATGTGCCCGGTGAGCAGCAGGTACAGTGCAAGCTCCTCAGGCAGAGGCTGGGACTGCCTGTTCTTCCTCTGGGGTGCAGGAGGTTTTGTCACCTACACACACCCTGATGCCTCAGATCAAAGAGAAGTAAGGAAGCACTCGATGGTTTTGCCAGGCTTACTCCTGAAGAGTCCATCCCACAGATTTAACCCAGCAGAAGCTGAGTCGTGGGGAAAGGTTCCCCACTTATCTCAGTTTTCTCTCATACAAGCTCAAATTACAGCGAGGAGAAAGCCAAGTACTAATTACTATCCTGCAACAGGGTCCTGGGGCAGTCTTTTGGAGTAATCCTCTCCTTAAACACATCTTCATCTCACATTTTGTGTCCTTTATTAATTTTCCTTCATTGGGCAAATTCAATAGGCTCTCTAAGTCTTATTGGTGGCTGCTGACATTTATTTATGATTACATCAAACCTCTATTCGTTCTAGTTATTTTATTGTCATGTTTGTGTCATTATTACACAAATAATAATGTTGCTTTTGATTCTTAGTGAGAAAGCAGAAGTTTTAATTTAGTAGATAATTATGCCTTTGCTTTTCTAATGGAAAACCACAGTGTAAGTGTAATTGCTTCTGCGTAACAACTTGTTATTACATGCATTTCATGCTCGTAATTCTTTTGCTCATACCAGGCAAATATTTTCAGCCTAAATTTTCCCTGCGTACATTTTTGATCTCTGAGGATGCACAGACATCTATTATTAACCTTTAAGAACCAGTACATAATTATAGTTTAATTTAATTTTAATTCAGTTGTTGTTAACTGAGTATTGATTACTGCTTCCTCAACCAGCCCAAGACATAAAGAGTCAGATGGATTTCAGTAGATTATATAACAGATATAGGTTTGAAAAATGAATTAGGGAATGCTGTCATATTTTGGTTGTTACATGCACACCAAGAAGTGACATAGTTAAACTACTTCTCAGTTGAAAGGAGGTTTTGAAGAGAAATAAGCAGCCTGCTTGAAAATAAATTATATTCCAGGTATCACATTTCATCACTCATTTCTGGGAAATTTTGTCACTAGCATCAGCTAATTTTCTAGCATTACTCACCCTGCTGTGGTCTAGGGGGCTAAAATTAGTTGGAATATATCATTTGAATGCACTGACTTACACTCAATTCTTTCTCTTTTGAACTGAATAAGAGCTATAAGCTTTAATTACACCACTGGAAGATGATGCTCATCTTCTATCTTCCTTTTCTTTTCTTATAGAAAGTATAATGTCATGGAAATCAAACCTTCTAGTTCCTTTCTGGCAACTTTCTAATTACAGGAGAAGAAAAATGTACCCTTTTTAAATCCAGTTTTGAAAATGAAAGAGTAAAGAGACAGGTGATTATACATGTGCATAAATGTGCATTCACATTTCTACCCTTAAGTGCGAAGTTTCTACAAAATTCCTATCATTTTCATTTATGCTTGTTAAGGTCTTCTCTGGCTTCTGTGTGGATGAAAATCACCTGATTTTGTAGCAGTCTAACAGAGTGAGTGGAAGGACACTGGCAGGTATCCAGTATGGACCCTCGTCCTTTTTTCTTGGCTTCCCTGCAGGGGAATGGCTCTAAACAGCAAAGCTGTAGCAGGAAAGGGGCAGAAATATTTTAGTGTTTCTTTTTCCCCTTTTCTTCACCATCAAATGTGTCTGTAACAGGATTTCAAACCATATTAACATCAGCATCAAAAGGCAAGAAGATAGGTTAGAATATAAAAGAGAAAGTTTAGGAAAGACAGTGCAGCTTTAGTTTTTTCAGCCCAGCTGGGTCTGGTGAAAATTATTGTAGGATTTAAAGAATGGGGTGAAATAATCTCAAGAAATCAGAGGTCATCTTTGAGAATGCCTGCTGAGAACAGGTGACACTTCAGAAGATGAATAATTATAGCATCATCTTCCAACAGGAGACACAGGAATTGGTGGGGAGCTGGAAGATGCTGTGCTCAACTTCAGAGCCAGGGAAAGTATTGGAACGAGCTACTCAACAAACAACTGCAGATGCTGGGAAAACAAGAAGGATTTGAGAAAATGCCAAGATGAAATTCTAAACAGCAGGTCATACCAGGCTATTGATTTCCTTCCTGAAAGTGCAACAATTCTAAAGAAAAGGGAAGAATCAGTAATATGACATCAATAGACTCCAGGAAGCCTATTCCAACTCTTTTGCCTTACTTTCTTCCAAGCTAAGTAAGATACAAAGTCTACATGAAACTAATATAAAGGGGTTCAAAACTGTTTAAATATGTGTAGGGAATAGACAGCAATAGGTCACTGCAGTACAAAACAAGTATTGGGCAGTGCTTGTGAACTACTCATTGTTTTCACTAACTATGTAGAAGATGGAAACACAAATGATGAAATATAAAGCTTTCTCCTTTAAGAGTATTCTAAGCTGACCTTCTACTGAAGAACAGGATTAGAATTTAAAATAATGATGATCATTTGGACTTTCAGTCCCAAAATATTGGGTGAGATTTCACTCTGATTCAAAGAGAGGGTGGGAGAATGGCACCCTGCAGAAAAGAGCTGCTGCTTTTAGTAAATAAGAAGCTGAAAATGAGATGACAGTGCTACAGACATCCTGATATAGGTAAGTTTTCCATAGAGAACATACCTAAGATTAAGTGTGTAAAGCACACAAAAAGTATTCCTTGACTCTGGTTAACACTAGTTACACATCATCCAAAAGACTCTGGAGACTTAGGCTTCAGAAAAGACATGAGTGAGAGAAAAGCAACAAATAAAAGTTCAGTTCTTCAAGTAAAAGTTGGAGGGCTGTTAGAAGAGGTTGCAAGTAGGAAGTAGACTGAAGGGAGACACCAAGTCATTCTTTCTGTATGGAAAAGCTGCTGAAGAGAGAAATTAATTGAACTAGTTTCCATGTTCCACATGAATGGAACAAAAAGTCATGAACCTAACATACATCATATGGGATTTTCTTTAGACTACTGAAAAAGCCAATTTAAAGGAAACAGAATGAGCTGGAACAGATTTCTTGGAAAGATGGGGCATTTTTCTCATTGGAAGCTACTGAGATGATGCTAAACATATCTTTGTTAAGACTGACATTCACTTTTAGACTGTTTTTTAAATTTTCTTTGACATCTATAATGAAGAAAAGAAAAACCCAAAAAGTAATGGTCAAACCTTCTGCTCATAATTCAGTGCTCACCTCCCTTTCACTGGGAGTTGCTTTCAGTCTCTGCTGATCAGAGTGTCTTGGGGACTCAGGAGCACAGAAAGAGGTGAGAAGAAGGAAACTCGTGGTCCCATTAAACCCAACTGAGTTTCTTGCCTTAGACTGACAAAAAATTTGGTAAAATATAGATTTTAAAGGTACCAAAGAGCACATCAGGCCCCATGACTGTCTGCTTTTTGCCCAATGTTATCTATTTTTGTTCTAAATGTTATCTATACTGATAAATTTGTGCTGTATAAATAAAGAATTCATAAGTTTGCTTTCACATTCCATCCAGAAATCACCCACAAATTAATTTCTGATTAATTTTTAACACATTAGTCCTGAATTGCTTTATCAGATAGTAGCTGCCTAGAAAGCCAGGTATAGAGCAGAAGAGAGCTATTCTTTTTTCTTTCTTTCTCTTTCTTTCTTTCTTTCTTTCTTTCTTTCTTTCTTTCT
>VRYO01002772.1:75288026-75342812 GCA_009812075.1 Sialia sialis
TTCCTTCCTTCCTTCCTTCCTTCCTTCCTTCCTTCCTTCCTTCCTTCCTTTGCTAGAAAGCAAGAGATGGTCAAGTCAGCTTGACTGGCTTAAAAACATACATACATCACTATAAGAAGAATTCTGTAAGTCTTCTAATTGCAGCTCTGCATGGCGTACTCTCAATACTCTGTTCCTCAGTACATTGTTCAAGAAAGATGCAAAAAGAATGAGTGTGGCAGGGCCACTATTACAAAATTGTACATCAAATCCCACCAAGAAAATTACTAGAGGTATTGTGACTCTAAAAATCATTTGGCACTCCTGACAGGTCCATGCAGCTTGATGACAAGGTGATAACTTTGTGCAGAGCAGTGCATAATCAGTCCCACCTCTATAATGGACTGGCCAGTTGTGCAAAGTTTTTGAAATACTAATTAAGTTGAGGTCACATTTCTAAGGACAGAAATATAAGCAAAAACTGGTGGAGCTCTTTTCCTTTGCCAGTGATTTGCTCTTGTCCATACTTTGTGCTCCAGTTTTCCTGCTTCAATTATGCAGCATCATGCATTATACAGTTCTCTTCAACTCATGGGGTCAGCCTATAAATGGAGAGCATTAATTTGGTGTGTCACATAATGGGCACTCGCTCCTGCAGAGTGGTGGCTTCAGAAATGGTCTCATCAGAAGTATCATTGGACGTGCCAAGCATTTGTCATGAGGCAGTAATGATGCTGTACCCATTTGCTGGCTCTTCCCTGAGGATATGTAAAGGTGAAGGCTCACTTTCCAGGGAGAACCTTTATTCCCCTCAGCCCCTTCTATTAAATTTTAAAAATTCAGCTACCACATCCAGCTCCAAATAGTAAATATCTGTATGCAAGCAGAATATATTAAATAACAAATAACTCTAACTCACATACGTTACCATTCTAGAATGTGTTCAGTTCAATTCCATGATAAAGGAAAAATGTGTTTGTATATGTGGATTTGCAGTGGCAGTATGGATAAGGGGAACACAACCTAAAATACATCTTTGTGCGAAGGAAATATCAACGCTTTAAACTGAGCTGAATGCAGCAGCTTTACCTCAACATTTTAATGCAATCAGTGATGTTCTGCCAAGCTCAGCAGTTAGGTAAAAATATGAAATCTTGGCATGAACCACAAAAATTATTTTAGAGGTCAAGTATGAAGAATTTTTTCTTTTCTTTTTTTCCATTATATCAGAGATAGAAATATTTCTCATGTTTCAGCATCTTACCTGGTAGATGACAGTGTCATGTCATTAAACTCTATGTCTACCTGCCAGCCTTAAATCAACAATCTATTGAAAAAACTACCTTGAAAGATGGAAATTTTACGTCTATGGAAAAGATGGAATAAGTGACAAAATCTGAAAACAACATGAAATATACTTTTATCAGAAAATTCTCGTCTCCTGCACCCATATTTTTTCTTTCATTCAAATTGTTTCAAACAAGACATGCATACAGACTACTGGAAGCTATTGCTCGGGGTGTGTGCCATATTTGTACACAGAATAATTTGTTTTCGCAGGTTTAAAATCGACCAGACCATGAATAAAAGAACAGCCAAAGCCATCTAATAAATTGGACAACAATTACTCTTGGTATCTCCATTTAAATTAAGAATAGATGTGCATTACACACTGTCACTGCAGAAAAAATAAGAGGCTTCCTTTAGTAATGGATTATTGAATACACTTGCAGTGATGGTAAGGCAATAAATTAAAAAGTACACCAGCCATTTCTCAATTAGGTTTATATTCTCCACTCACCAGCTTTGTGTATAAAAGGGAAAAGTGAGACTATTTCAGAGGAAGGGCTTTTATACAGCATACAGTGTAAGAAAACTGTTGGTTGCTTTGGTCACAGCCGAGACAAGCTTAGATCACTGTCTGTATAAAATGTGTGTCTATAAAATACACAAGAACAGCAGGTCTTCTGGTAATCCTTCACTTGGGAGCTGTTAGTTAAATTCATCCTACATGTAAGTTCATGAAGCCAGTGAGCTTAACACTGGGGATAATTTTCCCCTAGAGCATTAATGGCAAGGTGTCTTTCAGAGACAGTCCTCACAGTCACACTGAGGAGGGGAGGGAAACTCTTTGCTCTCACAGACATGCTGCTGTCCAGAGGATGGGAACAGATGAAGTGTAAAAGCCAATTTGGTTCTTCTACCAGATACTGAGTCTCTCTTTTAAAAGCATCGGTCAATCAGATTGACATTTCCACTTAACCTTGTGAAACAGAATGGATTTTCTTCTCTTGGCTGTTTTAGCCAGGGACATCGTGCACTCTTCTGTAGCTGTGGCACGGCTTCATACAGGCCACTGAAAGGAGGAAATCTTTGTCTGTTTCCAAACTATTTATCGTTTTAGTTTGTAATATTTCTTTGATGCTGGAGGAAGCCCTCATAGTTTATTCTGGCACATCTATAGCTTTTGATATAGAGTGCAAATAAACAGGCTTATAGCAGGCTGGGAGCCAAAGGCTCTGAGCCAGCTCTGGACACCTGGTGAAAGCCTTCAGCTTGGAAAGAAGAGAATGTTTCTAATGTACCTCCTGAAGGATTTAGAGAAGGTCACTGGAAGATGACCTTGTTGAAGTGGAAAAGCGAGCTATTGACTGTCTAAAAACACTAATTTCTGTAAGGTTAATATTTTGATTTCAAACTAGACTATGTAGAATGCAATCACACCAAGTCAGTAAAAGACACGAGTGTCTAATAGAAATAATTTTTATTTGCGAAAAGAACACTCTTTTACTTTTTTTTTTTAATTTTGAAGGGATCGCCTCTCTCAGTTTCTGTTCTTCCCATGGACAAAGACAATTCACCTTCCAAATGAATAGAATAGAATAGAATAGAATAGAATAGAAAAAAATAGAATATTTCAGTTGGAAGGGACCTACAAGCATCATCCAGTCCAACTCCCTGACCACTGCAGGGCTGACCAAAAGGTAAAGAACGTTGTTAGTGACCTTGTCCAAAATTTTCTTTAACACTGTCTTGAGGCATCCACCACCTCTCTAGGAAATCTGTCCCAGTGTTTGCCCACCCTCTGAGTAAAGAAATGCTTCCTAATGTCCAGTCTAAAACTCCCCTGGCACAGCTTTGAGCCATTCCCACAGATCCTGTCACTGGATCCCAGGGAGAAGAGATCAGCACCTCTCTTTCTGCTTCCTTCTCTTGGGTAGATGCAGAGAGCAACAAGGTCATCCCTGAGCATCCTTCCCTCCAAACCAGGCAAGCCCAAAACCCTCAGCCACTCACTCCTCACAGGACATTCCTTCCAGCCTCTTCACCAGCTTTGCTGCCCTCCTCTGAACCCATCTGAGTACCTTCACATTCTTCTTGAAATTATCTATATTTTCACTAAAACTATATAAGCAACTGGGGTTTGTCTGTTGTTGCAGGGTTTTTTTACTATTTTATTGTATTTTTATTTAGTCTTGCCTCAGAATCTATGGAAAAAATCAAGCTTTACTCAGCAATTTTTTTTCAATATTACTATTTGAAAAGAAGGGTTAAAAGCACAGTAGTTTGTGTTGAACAATATTAATTCGCTATATATTTTCACTTCTTTTAAATTGCTTTATCTGCAGGACTTTTCTTTACTAAAATTTACTAAAACTGAAATTCATTTTAGCTGGAAAAATGGAAATTACTCTTTTAAAAAATGCCAAAAGAGAATGCTTGGGTATCTGTGATTCTTGACTAAGAGTGTTTTGTTTTTCCAGGGAAAAGGGCTGAGTTTACAGGGGGATTTTCTGAAATATTTTGGACAGTCTCAGTCTGCATAATTTCATAAAACTCAAAAACCTTTTGTTTTAAAGATGAATAGCACATATCATCTTATGTCTGGAAGGAGCACCATACACAAGCAGATAATTATCAAGATAATAAACATTCATAATATCACCCAAATAAAAGCATTTAATGACCTTCCACTGCTTTAATCCCATGCTGTATTTCAAGAAGGGTTCCAAGTAATTTATGTCCTATATAAAATATATGTGACAGAATTCCCCAAAAGAAAGTATTTTTTGAAGGATGTCTAAACAATTTGTAGTTTTAGATTGATAGCCATGTCACGCTTTAACTATTATTACAATATATTCCTAAGCTGTAGCTGAAGTCCTGGTAGTTGTTCCTATGTTTTAAAAGGACTTTGAAGGGATTGCATCATCCCAGTCTCTGAGCACCATAAGGAAAATGCCTACCAGCTGGGTAGGTAGGCTAAAAAGCCAAACCTGTGTCTTCCCCTCCTTTTCTTCTCAGCCCCAGGAAATGCAGGATCATCAAGAGTCTGCTCAAAGTCTTCACTGCTTGCTCAGATTTTACAGGAAGCACAGCTCTGGTAAGTAATGAACCTTTGGTAATTACTTGATGATAATGGCTGAAAAGTTCCTGTCTCTTTTTTTCTTAGCAACTTCAAACTTAATTGCTACATTCTCCACAAGCTGAAAAAGGGATCTTGGAAGAAGTTTTAACAGAATTATGTCATGTGTGAAACATTTATCCGTTCCTGTGACCTGGCTTTGTTACAACTCATGTTGGATTAATAAAGAATATCACTAGTGCAGTTATTCCTCCTGGCAAGGTGCTGTGCAGTTACAATTAGAGTTGCCACAAATGCCAGGCCAGGAGATGGAATGATTTCCAGAGTGTCTGAGCCTCATCCTTCTCTCTGATGCAGGAAGCATGTAAACTCAGCTTTTGCATCCCATTCCTACCTAAAGCTGGGCTTTGGCAGCACCTCAAAGGGTTGTTCAGCCCTGAGAAGAGGCAGCTTTGGGGAGAGCTTACAGCAACCTCCCAGTACTTAAAGGGGGCTGACAGGAAAGGTAGAAAGAGACTCTTTATCAGGGAGGGTAATGAAAAAAATGAGGTAATGGTTTTAAAATAAAAGAGAGTAGATTTACACAACATATGAGGAAAAAATTTTTATAATGGGGATAATGAGATACCAAAACAGGTTGTTCAGAGGGGTGGTGGATGCCCCATGACTGGAAACTTTCAAAGTCAGGCTGGGTGATGCTCTGAGCAACCTGATTTACTTGAAGATGTCTCTGCTTAGTTCAGGGTTATTGGACTAGGTGACATTTTAAGGTCCCGTCCAATCCAATTCTATGATTGACTGCTATTGTGTCACCATTTCAAAGAGTCACAAAGAGGCCTTTAGCGAAGCAGGATCAACAACCAAAGAGTATCCCACTGTAGAATTTTCTCCATCCTCTCTCACAAAAGGGGTGGCTGGACAGTGAATCCCTGCTGTACTCATTAAATGTGTTTTCTGGTCTCCAGGAGAAAGCTCAAGGCCCTACTGTGCCACATGCCAGTACCCAGTCAGACTGAAAGTAGCCAGGATCTTGGAAGAAGTCCTCCTGGTGGTGTTCTTCTGGGTTAACTTCCTGCGGTTTGGACCACAAGGACAGTGTGGTTGCCCCATTGCCGTCCTGCTCCTTGTAGCCAAATAAAGCAAGGCTGGTTGAGGTATTTCTGCATTTAAGACTCACAGCTGTTCACCCCTTTCCAGCTGTAAGAACCAGCACCCAGCTGCACTTGCCTACTCCTGCAATTTTCTGTGTTGCAGCTCCAGTTGCAAAGTCACAAGTCTTACAAAATTATGGCATCTGATTTGTTTCTTAAAGTCCAATTCTTAAATGAGGCACTTCTGTTTGAAAGGGTAAGATTTCTCCCATGTGACTCAGGGCAAAAGCTCAAAAAATGTATGGTAATTTCACACTAATAAGCCGCACCTACTTCACTGAGGAATCGAGCTGATCCCGGAAGTGCGGCTAATCACCAGGTGCAGCTTATTTATGGACAAATTCCGGCGAAATGCCAACCTGGAAGTGCAAGCTGGCCGGGGAGGGAGCTGCTGCAGAGCCGCTGCCAGCTTCGGTGCGAAGCCAAGCCCGCCAAGCAGCCGCTTTGCTGGCTTCAGTGTGCAAAGCCAAGCCCACCGAGAAGCCGCTTTTGGGTGGCACAGGGAGCCCCAGTTGCTGCCAAGCAGGCGGGGAGCTGCGGCAGCCAGCGCTGGGGGTGGGAGTGCAGGGGCCTGCGGCATGGGGAAGGCAGCTGGGGCTGCGTTCAAAGTCTTCGCCAGTCTGTGAAAACTGTTTGCAAATTGAGCAAACCCCACGATCGCATGATTCTGTTGCTAAATCGTTACTTTGTTGCACATGGATCCTCGCTTTACAAAAAAAAAGGTGCAGCTTATCACCCGGTGCAGCTTATTTATGGACAAATTCCGTGTTCATCCTGGCTACCCAGAAGTGCGGCTTATAATGAGGTGCAGCTTATGAGTGCGAAATTACTATACTCAAGAGAAAGCCCATGGCTGAAAACCATCAAAATATCCCAGCTGAGCCTGCGGTTTTTGAACAAAGGAATTGTCAGCACTGCATGTCTGAAGAATATGGTTCACTTGCTATTTTTTCAGCTTTTGTACTATCACAGCAAAAGGAGGCAGTCTCCCATTAAGCAGTGTAAGCACCCAACTACATCCACCACAAAATGCAGGCTTGTTTGGGTGCCTAAGAAAAAATGCTAGGTCAGAACAAACTGACTTATTACTGTTTTACACACACAAGGACTCAGTGGGTTTAAAAAACAGCACCTCCTGCCACAATTAGGGTTCAAAATCAATGTTTAAGTCAGACTTAAGTTAGGCAATGTTTAAGTGGAAAAGTTGTTGCTTGAGATCCTGGACATAGCTTCAGTGTGACCTGTGTGGTGTTACTGGGCATTTCTATCATTCTGGCCATGCTGCAGACTGCTGTGGTGTTGAGCTGCTCCAACTGCCCAGTCCACAGAGGGCTCCCCATCACTGGGAATCCACTGGCACGGTGGGAGACCCCAGACCTTTCTCTCTACCCAATGCCTCAAACCTTAACACCACCAAATTTATAAAGTGCACAGGCTGCAGATGCTCAGAGATCATCCTCTCTAACTGAGTGCCCTCACTCCTCCCAGCTGCCAAGGGTGAGCTCCCATCCTAATATCCCTTCTCAAAAGTAGGACAGGAACAGCAAGCCAGCTGGACTATGACTTCCAGCATTTCCTAAAGACTTCTTCCAAACTGAATAGATTTAGCAAACCCACCTTGCAGATGTCATCAGCACGTGAAGGATCTTTCAGGTGCTGAAGGAATCTTCTGGAGCAAACATTTTACAGCAAATTCTGAAGATTCTGTTTAGATTAAATTCATGTGAAGAGAACTTGTATCCACTTCCTTTCACCTTTTCATAGCTAAATCAATGAATTATTTCCCTGACTCTCAGTTTTGCATCTGACTATCTTTATTAAGGCTTACAGAGTCCTATCTCATTTACAGTAAAAGGGAAAAAGGAAGAACAGCTGAAAAAAATAAATATGTCAGTTTCCTTGTATCAGTATTATATACTACATTGCAAAGCCTTTGAAATTTGAAGGGGTTATAAAAATCTGAATAACGCTAAATCAATTGTTCTTCACATATTAACAAGAAATTTCATGCATTTTATTGCACTCACTTTGATTTCACACTATTTGTAGAGCAGGATATGTGTTTAGAAAGCTGAAACACACAAATAATATAGAAATGTTTTTCAAGTTTCCAGTCACATGAACTGAGAATCTAAAGCACTTTCTGAAAGGGTCTATCCTTGATCTTGTTTATTCTAAGAAAATAAGAAACTTCCAGCTAAAGCCTCTGTATGTTTGCACACAGGAGCTCAGTTGCCTCTGGCAGCCCATGCAGCCTGCAGCATCAAAGCAAGGGGCAGAGCACAGCAGAGCCCAGACAGAGAAAACAGTGAGCATACCCATCATATAATCTGTGAAAGGCTTCCCTGAAAGTGTGTGCAGGAGACAGAAAAGGACCCTCCTATCAGTTGTTCCCATCCCATTTAAATCAGCAGGTGCTGCTGTCTCGCCTGGTAGTGTGTGCTCTTGGCTGATTTATTCATTCATTAGCGCTTGCACTAAGTTTGTCTTCTGCTGTCTCAGTGCCAGGTACAGTACCCTGTTCACAGAGAAACTGTTGACTGAGAGATGGTGTTTGACGTAAAATTAAAACTGATTCTTCACATATTGCATTTAAGGAAAAGGGGCAGGTTTGCCACAAATAAGAGGAAAAAACATATGTAGATTATCACTGCCCCATGGAAAGCCATTCTGCAAAAAATCCCAAAATACAAACTAATATAAATCTACATGTATCCTTATATATCTCACAGAGGCTCTGCCTCTTTTGCTAAACCACCTCTTGCCATTCTGTTCCCTGCTGTTGCTGCCCCAGTGTAAGCTTATAAAGATGTGATAATAATATTTAGATGCTTCCATGACAATCAGAGAACTGCTGATGGCAATGCCAAAAGCCTCTCTGTCACAATAGCTGAAAAGAAATACACACCAGATCGTGGGGTAGTATCAATGTTGAATGCAGCAAAATACCTAAAGACTCAGATAATTAAATATAGCCTCAGGTAAATAATTGTAGTAAAAGTGAACAAGAGCTCTCTTGGAGCTTAATCATGACACCTTGGTCTAGACAGCTCATCTTATCAGGTGTGCTTGTAGACTTTTCAGAGAGATGGGTAAAACACCAATCTTCAGTGTTAATTTTTTAAGAAAGCCATAAAACTGTAACATCAGTGACCACTTGAGGACCTAAGTGTCTCTCAAGGACCTGAGGCCAGGCAGCCAGGCTTTGAGGAGGTGGCATGCAGATTTCAAGCAGACTTTTTTTTGAGCACAGCACCACAGCAGAAGAAGCCATTGGGGGGCTCCCAGTCATTGCAACCTGGCAAAAATTGGAAGACTTTCCTCAGCATTCAAGGATTGTTGTTATTTACCTGCTTCCTCATGCTACTTTTACCATTGTTGCTTTGATTTGTTTTCCTGTGAAAAAACAGAAGTTATCAGACTGGGTGGGAAAGAGGAGGTAGGGGATGGAGACACTAGAGTATACAATGTGGGAATTGGGAATAGATAACTTGTTTTTTTTCTGCTTTCAGACATAGTCCTTATATTGCTTGGATGTTCTTTATTTCATTTAAATTCTATTTCATTATATTTCTGTTACATACAAGTCAGCTGGTACAATATTTTGATGCATCTGTTTACAAATAGAGTTTAACTGTGAAAAATGTGATCTATTCCAAGTACAACATGTAGGCCCCACTGTGGCTTAAAAAAACGAAATTATGAAAGAGGCATCTTTGCCTAGCACATTTGATAGGCTTTCAAAAAGTGTCTTTCAAAAGTAAAACTCTTGTCCTTACAATCTTATTCTTCAAGCAATGATAATAACTCTGAGATAAGTGAAGCTGGGAATTTGGGGGATTTTTTTCAAATACAGGCCTTCAAAAGTGTTTGGATAATGGACGAGCAGTTTTAGGCAGTCTTTGTAAAAGCAGAGCTTGATTTACTTAGGAATTGGTTGTAGTGATTTTGAAAAGAAGCTTGAAAATAACTAAGTAATTGTATGGATATAGACTTCATCTAATGTAATGCATGCCATATTCAAGCAGTGCATGTAGGAATTTTATTACATTGTCTTTATTTCTTGCTTCTTTCTGCTGTGAAGGGATCCAGCTGTGTGAGTCAGTGTGGAAAGGGTGTGTTGATCTCCCCAGCTTTTGTGATCAAGTGACCCATGGCTGCTACAGCATCAGCTAAAACCTGTCAAAAAGAGCTTAATCAAAGGAAGTGCAGTAATTTCATGACTATAAGGCGCACCCTTTTGACTAAAATTTTGATCGAAACCCAGAGGTGCGCCTTATAATCTGGTGCGCCTTATAAATGGACAAAGTGCGAGTCGTGAAGAGCTGCACAAGCCGCGCCAGATGGCGATGGGAGCGGGCAGGAGTGCCGGGGCCCGTGGCACAGGGAGGGCACCTGGGGCTGCGTTTAAAGGCTACGCCAATCCATGAAAATTTTTGCAAATTGAGCACCTGCCAGTAAACCCCGCGATCACGCAATTCTGTTACTAATTTGTTACTTTGTTGAGCGCGGATCCTTGCTGAAAAAAGAAATATGCGCCTTATGATCCAGTGCGCCTTATAGTTGTGAAATTACTGTACATGTCATTTCAATACAGTATTACAGTAATTTCACAATTATAAGCCACACCTGATTATAAGCCGCACTTTTTTCTTTTTCTTTTTTTTTTTTTTTTTAAAGCGAGGATCCATGTGTGACAAAGTAACAAATTAGTAACAGTACAGGGTTTGGTATCAGGTGCTCAAGTTGCAACAGTTTTTATAGACCAGCGAAGCCTTTAAAGGCAGCCCCAGGCGCTCTCCTCGGCCAGCTCTCACTTCTGGGTTGGTATTTCACTGGGATTTGTCCATAGATAAGCTGCACCTGATGATTAGCCGCACTACTGGGGTAGGCTGGATTCTTCAATGAAAAAGATGTGGCTTATAATCGTGAAATTACTGTAATTACATTTAAACTCGGTCTTAAGTGGTCATCAATGTCTACATAAAGTTCTGTTTAGATGACTAAACATCTTTAATAATATAAGCCCCAAATATTACATAATTTTAAGATCAAAGCATCAAGGTGTTAAATTGGAAATGATGATCTCCTTCTGGGGAACTGAACAAGAAGTTGAGGATTGCTGTTTCTTCCCCCTCAATTTAAAATAAGTCTTGGTAGGAAAACAAATCTCCATGCCAGCTTGCTTTTCTTCAGCTGTGTGAACATTGCCTACTTCTCCAAAACCTCTGAGGTTTAAAACCTTATAATCATCAACCTGGGGGATTAGTGTCAGTCTAGGAGGGCATCTGGATGTGAACTGAGTGTGAGCTCTGTTCCAGAAAGGGAATGGATCACATCTGAAGTCTCAGTCCTAGACTGATGGATTTCCAGGAGGGATGTCAAGTTAAAGACTAATCTATGGTTACATTTCCCTTCCATCGGAACTGATGAAGCACCTGGCGGCTGCATCAAGCCTTGCAGACTCCTCAGCACTCCAACTCATAAGCTTTCTGTGAGCTTGGAAGCTGTTGTGTGCAAGAGGATGGGCTGCCCACAGCACTCACACCCCCAGTGAGGGGATTGCCTGCCCAGCCCTGCTGTGGAGGGAGAAGAGACTCCCAAAGCCTCTGGAGAGCAATGCAGCCACTCTGCTGGCCTGAGGAAGGAGCAAATGTGTGTTGAACCACAGTGGTGGCATAACACTGCTCCTCTGGCTCAAGGTGTGTGTGTTGAAAGAAACCCCCCTGACACTGGGACATCATTGCTGTGGTGATCAGCCTGGGTCCCAAGGAAAGGCTGCAGAGGGAAATGTGGATTCTTAGGTGTCCTTCAGGGAAATGGGCACACTTATCACTTCCTCTTGCTTTTTTGCTGACCAAAACCTATAATTCTTTCCTGAGCAATCTCCAGCATCTTGAACCCTTCCTACAAGGATGCTCTTCTGCCAAAGTGTAAATTTCTATTTTGGCTGGAGTCCCTTTAATTTTTTATGTAAAACTTTTGCGCCCCACAAACATTGCATATTATTTCAGACCTAACAGCAAAATATTAAAGACAAGTGAACTTGAATACAATTTTTCTTTTAATCTCTAACAATTTTTTTCTTATTTTCTAACAGGCATGACAAATCTTACAAAATCTCAGTTTCAAGCATAATTGATGCAGGGATAAGAGCAAACTACTCCAAAGATTGCCTTGTTGTTTTAAAGACATTGAGTTAATTAGAGAGATATTCTTGTTAGTGGTGGTTCATTAAAAGATCTTTCATGCAACCAAAATGTTAATTTTATCACAAACAATCTAGAAGACTCAAATTATGAATTGATCGATGTTTAATAGTTTTTTAATTGGAAGCTTTAGCAGCAAGAATAACACCAAAACTGCAGTGACTGCCACTAGATTTTTAAAGGTTTGTCTGCATAGGTTTGGATTTCCTGACTGCATTACTATTACCACCTTATTGCCATTCCCAGGCTCCCTTCATTTGTGCCCAAATCTCAGTGACTGCTCTTTAAAGTGCATTTACTTTGCAGCCTGTGATTAGCAGGGCTTGGTGCTCTGTGAGAAATACTGGGGAGTGAGTCAGAAAAGGAGATGAGAAAGCCAGCAGGTGCAGAGGCAGAGCACTGGAAATCAAATTTTATAACAGGTGTGTGTGGTTTATGGAGGCACAGAAGGAGAAGATGAAAAGGGCGGGTCTGTTCAATCTTGAGGAAAAAAGCCCATGCCCAAGCCATGACAGTAGCCAAAGAGATGGATTAAAAATTTACTTCCCAAGGAGCGGACTTGGTTACAAACAAGAGATGTCACTGACAAAAAGATCTAGGACAGACCTTTGAGGGGATCCCACATTTATGTCCTAATCACGTGCTCAAAGGTATGAGTTTGTTCACCTCTTTTGGTCACTGGCCATCTCTCCTGGTGTTTATACATCTGATTCTTAAATGTGCAGGCAGTGGACTGACAACCACATCAGCTCACTAAAATATCTTGGGGGAAAATATACAAAACAAAACAGAAAAATGCAGTGATATTTTCTGGGCTCAGTAGATGAGGAACAATGACACTGCTTCAGTTCCTGTGGCCTTGGAAAAAGTTGTCAAGGTCTGGGAAAACACTCTTGTAAAGCAGTATTGAATGTGATGTGTGCAGCAATGAGATTCGATTGTATTGCAAACATATTCTTGATAACTTATGTCTCCTCTGATACTGAATCAGAAAAAATCAATGCCTGTAAGCCAGGACTCCTGTGTCTGTCCTCAAAAATCTTATTTTCAGCTTTCTTCAGAAATTCATATTAAAACAGAGGTTTATTAAAAGAAAAAAAAAAGATAAACAGTCAAATCATTAGTCTTGTACTATTCTACTGAAGTTAGGGTTGTCCTGTATTATTAATTTTCCTGTATGCCCCTTCTGTTTCAGGAGGCAGGGGACAAGCAATAGCAGTTACCTATGAGTGTGTTAAGAGCAGTAAAGAAAAAGGCTAACATTCATCTTTAGTGGATATTTTTAGCTGGTTCAGAGGCTAGAGAGAGTATGGCAACTAGTTCTGTTATGACACTCAACAGGATAGGAGATGGAAGTACAGGAAACTGCTCTAGAGGAAAGACTTGTATCCCAGTGGGTAATTCTTTCCCCAATTGCAAAACTGTTGTCTAATTAAGTAACAGATGCAGATGGTTTCATTCAGACTGCGCCTAATATTTGCTTTTAGCAAAAGAGAAATTATGTTAATTTCTAAATTGGCACAAGCATTTGGAGAGGGGGCAGTTTGTTATTCTTTTTGCTGTGGTGCTGTGCACTGGGAGTTGCCTCCCTCAGCTGTCTGATGGGAAGGCTCTGTCAGACAAGCTGAGTGAGCTGCCTTGAGGGTGGCCATGGGGCAGGATTCAGGTCCTGGAGGATGACTGGGGTCTCTCACAAGCTTCTGGCAGTCCTCCGTGCTTTGGCACAAGATTTTGATGGGTTTAGGTGGGTAAAGGCTTTTGGAAATCACAAAGGCCAGTGCTTGTGGCACAGGTAGGGGATCTGTCCTCTTCACAGAGCTCAAGGTGAGGTGGTGGAAACCAGCCCTCCCTTCCTGAGCTGTGACACTGGCCTGCCCTGGGCCAACAGGACAGGCTTCATGTGTGCTGAGACCTACGTATTCAATACAGATGTGCAGTGCCTGGCCACAAAACGGGAGGGTGCATGCCTGCAGAGGTGTGCATGCTGCTGTGGCTGAGCAGGAATGCTTTGGGCTGGCAAGGGTGCTCTGGGCTGGAAAACAGGGCTCCTACCCCTGAGGGAAATAAGCAAAGAAAACAAATATCTTTTTCTCTTACCCTACATGAGCCCACAGCAGGATTCTCTGCCCAGTAAGTGAGAGGTACTCGTCCCCAGTCCCACCCTTACCTGTGGACAGAAGCTCAGCTCCTGTGCTCTGTTCCTCACCTTCAGAGACTGCCTTGTCTTCTGCTTTTGCAGACTTGCCTGAGCACTGTCCCTGTAATGGCATGACAACAAGGACAACATGGGGATTGGATGAGTAAATCCCAGTAACCTCCAGGTAATGATGCACATAGGAATCAAACATGCTTTTTTTTACTTTTGTTTATCACTCTCTGTGTGTCTTATGTGGCAGATCAAGTTCTACATTTTACTTTTATCTGCAAGAATATTTTTGCAGCAGCCAACCTTAGGCATTGAATTGAAACTAGCAGCCGAGGGAATTATTTGCCGATAAATAAAAAAGCTATTCCTACACCACTAGTCAGCAAAGGAATTGATTTGGTCAGTCAGGGAACAGTTTTCATATGCTGGCATTGGAGGGTAAAGCTTCAGACTCATCTGGTACTTTTCCACTAAGACTTCTGAACTCGGAGAATTCCATTTGCTGATCATTTTACCAGAAAATTATCACTTCTGAAGGAAAGTTATTTACTCTAACTGCTGTATTAGCAGCTGTAGCACATACCAGGTGTGCACAAGAGCTATGAAACAGTGCCATCTCCTGGGCCTTGGGCTGCTCTGGGAATCTGCATTTGCCCATCCTGGCAGGGGCACATCAGAGGCAGCTGTGTAAAAGCCACTGTGCAATTAGTGGATAATGCTGATTCTAGCGGGGGAAGGAGGGAAATTTGTTAGTGTCACCATTTAGTAGTGGGTTCACTGGGAAGACAAGCTCTGAGACTGTCTAATTTAGAAAAAAAAAAATAGAAATTAAAAAATACTCCCACTGTGTTAATACTGCATAAGCCTGAAGAATTGCAGCAATTATGCTGCTCATGCAGCTCTGTGTTAGGGAGACAGGTTGAACAGTAGGTGAAGAGAGAGTTTTCACAGAGCTCTGAGCCCACCAGCATTCTGAAGTACCTGCAGCATCAACACCAATCAAGCTGCGGGGAAGTCAGATCCCTGCAGCTTTCTCTGGGGCTTTTGGGCTTGGGGATGTTTTTTGGATGCTTTCTTTGGATGTTTTGCTCTCTTCATTTCTATTAGTTGGTGATCCCCTCCGTCTCAAATGCCCTTTCTCAGTAAGTGGAAAAACACACAGATCTGCTTATCCTCCTTTTCAAATTTCCCAGGTGACAGAGCCAGGCTGGAGAGGAGGAGTCCTGAGGAAATCTGAAGGTGTGCGATTTACAAAGAACAGCTGACATCTTCTGCCTTATGCCCTAGCTCATACTGCTGTACTAGTGCAAAATGAGCTGATATTTTAACCCCAGTCTTTAGAAAAAGAAACAAACAAACAAACAAAAATATATTATTTCATGAGACCCAGTTGCAGTCAGGGAGTATTCTCAGTTTCCAGAGCATTTATGCTTTGTGCTGGCTGTAGTTTGCCCACTTCAGCTTGAGAGGGTGAGCAGTTTTATGTCCCCATTGTTCCTATATGATGGTGGACTTCCCTTTACTGGAATTAGTCATGTCGTTACTTAAAGTATAATCACCTGCATAAAAAGTATCCAGCATCCAGTAAGCCTCATAACCTATGTTTAATGCTTCAAAATCCTTTCCCATTCTATCTAAACCATGTGTTACCTGAACAGTTGTTTGCTTTTTTTCCTTGGATGCCATGGCTTAACCGTGGTGGGCATCTCAACCACACACAGCTGCTGTCTCACTCTCACTCTATGGGGTGGGGATGGAAGTCAGAAGGGTAAAATTGAGAAAACTTGTGGGTCGAGATAAAGGCAGTTTAATACATAAAGCAAAAGGTGCTCACAGCAAAGCAGAGCAAGGAATCCATTCACTGCTTCCCATGGGCAGGCAGGTGTTCAGCCATCTCCAGGAATGCTGGGCTCCATCCCATGTTAGGGTACCTTGAGAAGAGAAATGCTGTATCTCTGAACACCCTCTCCTTCCTCCTTCTCCCCCAGCTCTCCAGGCTGAGCATGATGCCCTGTGGTGTGAGATATTCCTGTGGTCAGTTGGGGTCAGCTGTCCTGGCTGTGTCCCCTCCCAAATCCTCATGCACCCCCAGCACTCTCACTGCTAGGCTGGGGTGAGAGACAGAAAAGGTCTTGACTGTGTGCAAGTGCTGCTTATCAATAACTAAAATATCCCTGCATTATCAACAGTAATTTGGTCACAAATCCACAACATAACCCCATATCAGATACTATTAGGAAGATTAACTCTATCCCAGCCAAAATCAATATATTGGACTAAAGCCAGCTTTCTCTTAATTTTTTTGGCCAACTTTGCATCAAAGAAAGTATTGATGGGGTACTTTTGCTGTCTTCACTGTGTCTTTGAATTTCCAAGACTTTTCCTTTACAAATGATAAAAGATCTTAAAATTTTTGTGTTCTTTTTTCCTACTGCCATTTGCTTCTTTTTGTCAGATTTTTCCTAGGCTTTTAACATGTGTGAAGTAGGAAAAAACCCAATAGACCTGCATGTGCAATGGGTTTGATAGTTACCAGGGAAGACTATTCTGTTTCTATAATTATTCTGTCTCTTCTTTAAGAATTTCAATCACAGTTTGAATTTATCACTGCACTCAGCTTTCAGGACATGATGAAAAACTTTCCAAGGATTCTTTACATCCTGCACTCTCGCAGCTGTTGCTCTACCCTGCAGGTCCCAGAAATGCCACTAAAACAAATAATAGAGTATTTTATTCTTAGAAGATACAAAACAGTGAAGATAAAATAGTACTAAATTAAATTCTTTTCTGATACATGACAATGGTTAATAATAAAAAAAATAAGCATACATCTATTCATCAGTATATATTGGACACACATTTCTAGAACAGTATGATTCAAATTTGCCAAAACAGATGTAAAATGTCTTTGCATTTTCAATATTGAAGGCAGCTTCCAAAAATATGGATAGTTAGAAGTACATCCTCTTCCTGTCAAACCATCTGGCAGGATCCTCAATTTCAACAGGAGGAAATTTCAATTCATTCCTGAACTACACTGGGAAGTCAATTGCATTTATTGTTCAGGCCAATGCTTTACAGTCAGTGTTCAGTTCCTAGAAAAACTACTACAAGTCTAAGACCTGTCAGACTCTGTCCAGTCTTGCAGCACTTTGTTCCACTCATGTACTTACATCTTTTTATTCTTCTGAGAATGAAATACGTGCCTTGACTGAGTGAAATCATATAGAAAGTACACTAATTAATACCAATGAATTATATCAGAGTCAGGTTTCTAAATACCTATAAAGACTTATCCTATGGTATTTCATACAGGTACATCTCTCTCATAATTTATTTCTAGTATATATTGCTCTGTTGATCAATTTGTTTTATCATTGATTTCCTAGACTTTTGTAACAAAAATATTAAATTGTTGTGTTGGAGGAGGTGTGAAAAGTTTTGTGAGCAAGCAGGGAAAGGAGCAGCCAAATGAAGATTTTTAAGAAGGTCTCTAATGACAGCAAAGGGCACTCTGCTTAGCTCACCATGCCCAGGACCCTGTTTCCAGCAGCAAAATCAGGACATGTTGATATACCAAGCGCAGAAAAACTGCACCATGATGAGATCCCAGCCCAGCTGCCTCTCCAGCAAACTCTGCTTCTCAGCAAGGAGGGTGACACCAACATGGCAAAAGATCACATTGTGCCCTTTACCACCAGCCTAGCAGGAAAACAGATGTTTTCCAAGTAAAGAAAAACAGCGAGTGGGCAGCAACCTTACCTGAGATTTATAGCCAGAACCATGCTGGGGCAGACACTGCTCCATAAGACCTCACAGTTCTGAAGGGCTATGAGAGGTCTGTCCAGACTGTCATTTGCTGTCCCCAGGCGAAAGAAAGCCCACAGACAGACTCAAGAGGAGCTGAGAGCCTCAGTGCTTCCCACTGAGTGCACACACACACACACAAACACACACACCTTGCTGCTTGCTTGATGGGGGTGTGGCAGCAGAAGCAAATCAACTCCAAAAGTGAAAGAGTGCAGATTGATAAAGTCAACTAGATTAAGGGGTGTTGGGGGTTGGAGGGGGTGGATCTACTCTTTCCCTTGGTAAAAAAAGCTGAGAATTTTTCCCATTATCATGCTAAAGGCCTAGCAGGGCAGCGCTGGAGTCATTAATTGCTCAAGACAAAGGATGTGGATGGGGCTGGCTGGCTTTGATTGCTGGTAGAGGGGGGTGGTTTGAGGAGTCAGGCTGGTTGGGGGGTTTGGTTACTTTTTCTCCTCCCTGGGGGGACACTCATGGGCTTGAACGTGGAGGAGAGAGGTTCTTTTTCTTCCCTTTGGTTTGGATTTGCCTGCATGCCCCTGCACTGCTACCACCTCCTGCTTTTGAGAACAGCGCTGAGCACTGGGACCCCGAACAGTGAGCAAAGTCTTCTCTCTCCCATCTGGGACACGGCCCTGCCTCACCTCCCTGCTCCTGCCGTGCTGCTGCTGTGAGGAACCTGCCCTGCTCCCCACCGGGATCACGTGAAGAAGAGTGTCTGTGACTGGGAAAAGGAGTGAGTTTTGTTCTATCTTATTGCTGTTTCTTTTATAGCTGCTGTTCTTGTTTGTCTTGTAGATATGTCAGTAAAGAACTGTTATTCCTAAACCCATACTTTTTCTGCCTGAGAGCTCCTTAATTCCCAAATTATATATAGTAAACTGGGAGGGAGGGGATTTTCATTCTCCACTTTAGGAGAAGCTCCTGCCTTTTCCTGGCAACACCTGTCCCCTAAACCAGGACAAGGGGTTTGTAAATAAATATAATCTTCTCTTCTGTACCATCTCACACTGAAGTTTTCCCCCCAATTCTACCTATTTCATACTGATGTTACTCTTATTAAGAACATCATCACATCATCAAGGCTAAGCTCTTGACTGAAGGTACTGATCAGAGCACCTGCACAAACTGTATTTTTTCACTTTTTGAGAGCTAATGGCTTGGGAAGGAATGCCTATATGGACTCAAATGGGTACAGGAGCCTTCCAGAGCATAATTTGTCGTCAATTCACAGTGCGGAGCAGAGAGTGTTGTGTCCCCAGGAGTTGTCAAGATGGAGGATTCAGTGATAGCACCACAAAGATCATACAACCACAAGAGGAGCGATGTTAGTGTGAACACCAAGAAATATGGAGAAAAAGGGAAGAGAGGAAGTTGATAATTTGCAATAGAGGGCACAAAGAATCAAGACATAGAAAAGAGGAGGTGGGGATTCTGAGGATACAAGCAAATATATCACATGAAGAAGATTACAAATACAAATATTATTAGAGGAAACAGAAAAATGACCTAGCATAATCTCAGCTACAAAGAGCAACTGATAAGGAGAAAGAGTGAGGACTGAAAACATAAGAAGCATATCATAAAGGTACTAAGTAGTTAATAATACATTGTGCAGTTTTTGGCCTGTTTATGAAACCTGTGAATTTCACAGGAGACTAGAAAAAGGGAAATAAAAAATAACATCTCACCCTGTGTAGGTCACAGACTCCTTGGAGGATATTTGAAGGTTTATGCATTTATTACTGTTGCATTATGAGGCTGATAATTTTTGAAGGAAGAAAAGTAGGAGAAAAATAAAGAGTCCGTCTGATTTACTCTTTCAGTCATATGACAATTCATTAAGAGAGGAGGAGAATCTTGATCTCGAGGGAATGTGGGTTTACAGATTTATGTTTTTCCCTCAATTAATGCAGTGAGCCAAAGTAAGATTAATCCTCCCTCTAAACAAGGCAAATATCCAGGCTAGGGAGGAGGTCCCTCAGCCCTCACTGAGCTAATTTCAAGCTACAGGTAAATAGACTCTGACAAGAAGACTTTCCCTCAGCACAGGATAAATTCCATTCTGCTTCATTTCACTGCACAGGGACAGGCAGAAAGCAAAGCAAGTACGAGCATCAAAGAGGAGTTTTTACCCCCATAGGTGCTCCCAGGAAGTTGAGAAGGGGCCCTATGGCACATGGAATCAGCATCCTCCCACTCTGGATGAGTCATGCTGGGACCCTCCTGAAGTTCATGGTGTGAAGATGCATCACCTGTGAAAACACCCATGGTACTGGGAGAGAGCTGTGTCCTGCCTTCCTGCCAGCTGCCCTGCAGAGTTTCTGAAGTGTCTGGGCTGCTGTGTGGTTAATCCTGGCTCAGCCAGGCTCTGTACTGTTAATCTGGCACCAGGGGAGGTACCTGTTAGGAGGTAGGATGTGCCCAGAGCCAGCACATGGTTTGGGAGCACTGAGGTTCCCAGCAGTTCCTGGCCATGTATCTGGTCACCTGTGTGATTTGGCTTTGCTGTTTTAAGATCAAGTCTGTTTCAAAAGAAAGCATCTTCTCAGACTTAAATTCAGTGTCTTTCCAACATAATATTTCTCGAAGCAAATTAATGTTTTTTTCCAGTTCATAACAAAGGGGAAACCTGCCTTTTTACTAGCTCTGGAGAGACAAGGGTTGCTTTGACAGGCTACCATGTCCATGTGCTGGCAGTTCCTGACTGAACATGGCTTGGTGATTGCCACGTTCCAAACCTATTCAAGTAAAGGGGCAACACACTCATTAATTTTTCATCAGGCAGGTAGACTGTAGAGCAGTCTTGTACTCTGTCCACACGGAGTTGCTCTATCCACTCCTTCCTGTGATTCATTCACACTCTGTATGAAGATCAATATGATGGAGATAATAGCTACTTTGTCTAAAGCAGAGTTGCTCCCTTTGAACACAAACCTCATTTCTTTCACAGTGGACTTGAGGAACACTTGGGAAAGCTGATACAAATTAGTAGTGAGTGTAAAATTAAATTGGAGTTTAAGCTGGCTGAGTGTAATCAGACATTCTCATACTGGGGTGATGCCCTCATTCCCCACTATGTAGATGAAGCAATTACTGGAAAGAAGCAAATCTTCAGAGTTTGAGGACTGCAGAGCTGAACTTCATTAAACGCCAGTTGAGACTCTTTCTCAGAACTGAGGGGATGCATCTCCCTGTGCCCCAAGTGTTGGCACACAGAATTCCTCAGCCAGGCTCATGAGCCAGCAGCAATATTGCAGCACTTCGACAGCAGTTCCCTCATGCTAATGGACGCTGATCCCAGTGAAATTAATCATCTGGGACAGAGCTCCATGCTGATATATTGCATATTCCAGCACCCAAGGATGCTTGCATACCCTAACCTATCACTGTATTGCCTGTGGTACTGACAGGCCTAAAGTGGAATTAATTTAGTTTAGTATAATACATTTTGAAAGTGACTTAACTAAGTCCATTGGGATGATTTCCATCCTGAAGGAAGAATATTTGCATAGGGATTTACTGAATTTGAACTAAATTTGCATGAACTTTTGAAAGAAAAACTTTTTTAGGTGATCTGTGCTTAACAAAAAAAAAAAAAAACAATAAAATGAAAAGGCCACACCCAGACCAACAAACCAATTACAACAAAAAACCCCAACAATCAAAGAACAACAAACAAGACCAATTATCCTTTTCTTTGGAGTGGATATAGATGGGAAAATACTTTGGAATAGATTTAAAATGTACTGTCTCTGCTGACCTTCTTGTAGAGAAGATGAAATGTTCAGGATTTTCAGATTTTGCAGTTCACATCTTTGACAATAACATAGCTTCTGCTGTTCAGCTTATACTGTCTTTATATTGTTTTCTGTTTCCTTTGAGACAAAGGACTTGGCAAATGTTGGTGGGTGAGGAAGGCAGGGATTTATAGGCATGTCCAGGAAAACAACTTCTGATCCCTTCAGATTGCATTTCGCAATGATCCCAGGCTCTGAACTTCAGAGATTTGACCAAACAGAGAGGCTCAGGGTACAGAAAGAGTAAGTGAAGAGAGACATTTTATAAACCCTCACTCACAACTTTTTCATTTAGCAAGTACTGAACAAACCACAGGTAGCAGATAGGGAATGAGGCAAGGCTTCAAGCTTGCACAAAAGCAGCTTCATATGAAATCTTTATATTCCCCCTAAAATAGTTGCCCTTCAGATTTGGTAAATAAATATTGAATTTTTCTTTACCGTTAAGTATTCTTCTTCTATTCAGAGAAGAGTGAGAGAGGAGGCAAGGGGAATCACTGTGAAACTAATGAAGGTGAATGCATTGCCTCCCAGTGGGCAGAGAATGAAAACAAAGATGTTCTCCTGGAAGGAGCTGGAAGCCATCTGCTGTCCATCTACAAACTGGGGAGGAGGGCTCATGCTGCTGAGTACTGACCGTGGGGAGATAATTATCCTCCAGCCACCACAAACTAGCACTTATCCTGCAAGGAGCACAGAACAGAAATGCAGTGCACCATAACACCTGAACTGAAGCCAATTATAATCCTTTTCTCTCTTTTAATGTACTCAACGGGACAAACTGTTTGGAATTGTGGTGATTAAACCCTTCAGAATAGATGGAGTTCTTCATGAATACACATAATGCAATTTACAATTTTGCTGCAAAATGCAAACAGGATCTTTCCTTTTGCATCACATCTTCCTCCTTCTCTCACAGCCTGTCATTAGGATACGCTGGTGGATGTCTAGAGAGAGTTTGTCCGAGTGCAGGTATATTTTCAGCCTAAACTATGTCCGTGGTCTGAGAAGGATCTGGGTAGAAATCCAAAAAGGGCAGCAATAACCAATTACATATGAATGAGTGATGTAAAATGCAATAAATGCATTAAATGCAGAGTCAGGTGACATAATTGTATTGGATATTGAATGAGGGAGGGAGATTAAAGGCTTAATATGCTGAAAAGTAAAGTTAGGAGATGGCAATATGCATCACCCAATCTTTTCCAGTAAGGTGTTTGATACAGGATAACAGAAAAATGTTGGATTGCTTTTGTTAAAGTGTGTGCCTCCAGAAAAGGTTATGTTTAAAACTGAAAATGTGTGGTATGCAAACTTGGGGAAGCATTTTGCTGGAATGGTTTCTTATCAGAAAATATTTTGGTTTGACAAAGTTAACATTTCCAGAAAAAGAAAAAAAAAAAAACCCACTTGGAAATGAAAGTAAACTTTCGTTGAGAAACTCATTTGTTTCAAGTTTACAGGAGCAAGGGAGAGTCCCACTTAGCAGTTTCATGACCGGAGAGAAGACCTGGTGATACATGGAAACTGTGTGTGCGAGAGCCCTTACCTCTACTTCTTGCTGGTGAAGAAACTGCCTGTTTCTTTTGTCTGATCTGAATTTCTGATTTTTTTTTTTAAATTTACAGAAGTCCACAGGCCCTTTTGAATCACAAGCAAAAGGTTTTTTCTGCAGTAACCTTAACAAAGGTTACAAGATAATTAAATCTCTGGCCTGTATCTTGGATCTTATTAATTGAAGAAGCAGACACTTATTGCATGTAGATTCAAGGTTTTTATCCTTTTTTCAAACCTTCATTCAGGATTTTCTCCTCCTTTTTTACTGCAGCAAGGATAGCTCTTGGCTAGTTCCAGGCCATGATCTATTCCTTCCCTTTTTCCTTCTAAAACCTCACCACTGTCTGTAAGTGCATTAAATAGAGTAATTTTCAGGGTATGGCAATCTCTTCCTGTATAAACATGTCTGATTCACTCATCATTAAATTCCATCTTCTGAATCATTCAGACAAGAGTCATAACATAGATGATCTCCTTCACTCATGAAAAACTCTGCCTGCCTATTGTCTTGTGCTGCACTTCATAATCCTCTCTGCCACTGTCAACCAACAATTTCACAACCCAATAAAAGCATGTTTGGTTTGCTCTGACACTGTGCTCTGGCCATAATGATGTGCTGCCAGCCTTGGCATTGCCACTGGGTGGACAAACAAAGTGTTAGGTCAGAGCTCCCTACACTAGAGGATATGCTGTTAGTGATGCAGGACATGAAAGATGGAAGGTCCACTGGGTAATGAACATGTCCTTTGGCAAATAGGTCTCTCCTGTGCAAGTGTACAAATTTCTTGCTGGTTTCTGAGTCTGGCCCCAGAAAAATCGATGAAAGTTTCTTTTTGCCAACTTCTGCTGACCAAAAAATTGCACCCAACAAGAAAAAACCTTCAGTGATGGGCGAGTCATGGGGATACCAAGAGATCAACAATGATTATTCCTTTCCCTGCCCTCTTACTGCCTTACCAGATTCTCTCTCCCCCTATTTATAATTCCAAATACAGATAGATACAGTAATTTCACACTGATAAGCCGCACCTATTTCACTGAAGAATTGAGCTGATCCCGGTGCGGCTTATTTATGGACAAATTCCGGTGAAATGCCAACCTGAAATACCAAGTGCGAGCTGGCCGGGGAGGGAGCCGCCATTTTTCTGCCTTTGTGCGAAGCCAAGCTGCTTTGCCACTGCTTTTTGCCGGCTTCACTTGAAGCCGCCGCTTTTTGCCACCACTTTTGAGTGCCGTTTTTGCCACCATTGCGCGGCCAGCCTGCTGAGCCGCCGCTTATGAGTGGCGCAGGGAGCCATGGCAGCCAGCGCCGGGGGCGAGAGTGCCAGGGCTCGTGGCACAGGGAAGGCGCGTTTAACAGCTCTGCCAGTCTATGAAAACTCTTAGCAAACCCCACGTGTGATTCTGTTACTAACTCGTTACTTTGTTGCACATGAATCCTCACTTAAAAAAAAAAAAAGAAAAGAAAAAAAAGTGCCGCTTATCACCCAGTGCGGCTTATGAGTGTGAAATAGATAGATTAGATTATTTTAGATTAGATAGATTTCACTATCTTTTTATCTCTGCTCCCTTGGCCGGAGCCTACAACCCCACAAAGGAGTGATGCAGGGACTTAGACTGAAGTCTCCATTGTGAATCCCCTAATTTACAATGACTGATTCATTCTCCTGGTGCTCAGGGAAAACAAAAGTAGCCTTTCTCCTTCAGTCAAACAAGAGATAATATTTAACATGAGATAATGCCGGAAATTGCTGTGAGAACCATTATTCAATAAATAAGAGCATGAGAGGTTTAAAAGTTTTTCTTTATCTCCTGGAGGAAGCATCCATCAACGTATCTATACTTACATAAAGGGTGATTACAGGATAAATGTATTATAGAGGAGTGAGAAAATTATGGGCCATCATTGTTTATGGGCAATAGATTAAAAGAAATGTACTGAATACCAAGTAGCCAATATTTACCCTTTTAGACCAAGATGAAATTGCTTGATCGCATCCAATTACCTTATGAAAATGCTGATTGAGATAATGAGAGGACTAGAAGCCATTTTCATTCTGCTGTCCCTGAACCTGTTTTCATTCAGAAGTTTTCATCTGCATATGTCATCACCAATAATAATTATGGAAATTAAATAAGAGACATAAGATTTCTGCCCACATATGGTTTTCCTTCTTTTTAATTTCTTAATCTTATATATCTACTTTTCTCATTTTAAGATTGTTTTCATTTTCATTCATTATGCACATCATTATTTTTCAACATTTTCTGCATGTTGTTGCAGAACCAGAGTTTGTCAAATCATACATGAAAAATTATTTTTTCTCTGGACAGAAAATCCTTGCAGAGTGAAGAAACTTCTGTGAAATGAATCTATTCCTCACAAGTATTTGGGAGACAGCACTGAACAAATATGCCTAAAAAACCTTCCAGCATATTGGCTGACAAAATAATTTCCATTCTAGAAATTATCATATAATCTCCATATTTTTCCTCCACATAAAAGTCTTTGAAGCCCAAGAAAGTTACCATTTATCTGAAAAACAAAATTGTAGTTCTGCAATGTGCATTCTTCAAGTGGGGCTGACAGAGTTTATCTGATATTGAATATATTTACTACCTCTTTTTATATCTTGCAATGATCCTTAACCTCTATTTGGAACACTTACTCTATGTAATTTCTCTAATTTTGATTTTATTTTGTATCTTACATACGAATACAACCAAGTAGTTTAAAAAATCCTGTCTAAGATCATGCTTTTTATTTTAACACATAAGCTGTAGAAATGCCCAGAGCTGATTTAAAACAAGCATTACCAGAGAAGTGAAGAAAAATTAGAACAGAAACCTATAAACTAATTTTTAAAACTCCATTAGGAAAGCAGCCCAGGAAAAGCCAGAGGGGCCTCATGTTAGTTGATAGTGATAAGAGAAATTGAGTATGTTGATAGTGAGACATTATACAGTAGAAGTCAGAGATGCTGCTTGAGGGGTAGGAAACTCATTTATTCTCCAACAGGAGTGTGCAGCAATTATAAAATACAAACATGTTTATTTTTTCAATAATTCTCTTATTAAGAATATAAAGTTTCACATGAAACTGAGATCAATAAATTATCACATCGCTTCACTGGAAAATAGCTCAAATCTTCTCATTTGCTCCTCATGTGGTTTTAAATCAACATCCATGACAAAAAAAGCTTCAGGTAAGATGGGAAGAAAATATGACTGATGCACACCTGCACAGGTACACACTAATCACTTTGGCAAGTATTAATAGCAGCCATGACTTTCAATTACAAGGGAAGAACTCTGGAGACAGTAGGTCCTGTCCTGACAGTCTTATCTGCCCATCACATCAATTTATTGGCCTGATTTTCAGCACACCATATACTGGACATCTGTACCAAGAAGGCAGAACTTGATTCATCCTGTTATCTATACTGAATTTTGATGGGATACAATATAATCACAATATAAGAATAATTTTCATCTGTCCAAAGGATGAAATTACATGACAGAAAATCCATCAAGATCTGGATCACTGTGGTGGTTTGACCCTGGCTGGATGACAGGTGCCCAGAAAAGCCATTCTTGTCACTTCCCTCCTTGGCAGGACAAGGGAGAGAAAACAAAGTGGCAGATCGAGAGAGGAACAGGGAGAGAGGAACATGTCATGGGCAAAACAGGTCAGCCTTGGGGAAATCACAATAATTTCATGACTATAAGGCACACTCTTTTGACTAAAATTTTGACCAAAACCCAGAAGTGCTCCTTATAATCCGGTGCACCTTATATATGGACAAAGTTCAGAAATTTGCCAACCCGGAAGTGTGAGCCATAGAGAGGGCAGAGCCGAGCCGAGCCAAGCAGGAGTGCCGCGGCCCGTGGCAAAGGGAGAGCACCTGGGGCTGCATTTAAAGGCTACGCTGATCTGTGAAAAATGTTTGCAAATTGAGCACCTGCCATAAAGCCCGCAATCGCTACTCTGTTACTAATTCATTACTGTGTCGCGCATGGATCCTCGCGGGGGCGGGGGGGGTTGTGCCTTATAGTCCGGTGCACCTTATAGTTGTGAAATTACTTTAATTGTGTTTATTACTAATCCAATCAGAGCAGGGTAATGAGAAATAAACCCAAGTCATAAAAAACCTTCCTCCCAGCCCTCCCTTCTCCCCAGGCTCAGCCTTACTTCCCAGTTCCCTCCCTCCTTCCTGCAGCAGTGCAGGGGGACAGGGACAAGGGCTGTGCCCAGCTCATCACAGGCTGCCCCTGCTGCTGTTCCTTCTTCAGGAGGAGGGCTCCTCATGCTCTTCCCTGTTCCACCATGGGGTCCTTCTCACAGGAGAGTCCTCCATGAGCTTCCTCAGCGTGGCTCCTTCTCACAGCATGCATTTCACAAGCTGCTCCAGCATGGGCTCCTTGTGCAGGTGCTGTTCCTTCAGGCACAGCCCGAAGAGAGAAAAAAGGAGCAGTCTTAGAGCCAGATAGTCAGGAATTAGTATGTTGAACAATGCTCACAAACAGAGGAGGTCCCCACAGGGACACAAGTCATGCCTGTTTAGTGTAGCTCCTTTCTTCACATGTCCAGAGGTCCTGCCAGGAGCCTGCTCCGGCGTGGGCTTCCTATGGGTTCACAGCCTCCTTTGGGCACACACTTGCTCCGGTGTGGGGTGTTCCATGGGCTGTAGGGGGATCTCTGCTCCCTCATGATCCTGCATGGGCTTAAGGCACAGTTCCTCACCATGGGCTGCACCGCAGGCTCACCTGTGCTCCTGCAGCACCTCTTACCCCTCTTTTTTCACTGGCTTTGGGGTCTGCAGAGGTGTTTTTGTGTCGTGTTGTTATTTCTGTAACACTTTTCCCCTTCTGAAATAAATTATCCCATCCTCTCTGATGAGCTCAGCCTTGGCCAGTGGCAGGTCCACCTTGGACCTGCTGGCACTGGCTCCATCAGAAATGGGGGGAGCTCCTGGCAGCTTCTCACTGAAGACACTTCTGTAGTTCATCTGGTACCAAATCCATGTCATGCAAACTCTATACAGTCACAAAGACCCACCATGGACTCAGTGACCTTTGAAAATTTTCAGCACAGGATGGACTGCAACCCTTGGGAGTAACATTGTCTGCACACATTCATTCTACAAAAAGCATAAAAGTCAAAGGGGTCAGATGAAATTGATTTTTAGCAAGGGCATGTACCTTCCTGCAGACCACTGAATGTGATAAATGAGAGAATCTCTATCAGAAAAACAAAGTTACACCAATGCTTCAGTTTTATTTCACAATTGTAATGGAGCAATCAACATGTGATTGTAAACAAGTGCTTATCTGCTTACTTTGCTGGAGTAAGTAGGCTTTGTAATAAAAGTCTTATTGAGATGAAGAATAGGGTTTTAAAATTATTTAGAGGGAGTTTTCCTTATGTCCTTTCCTACATCAAACTACAGTGATCAGTTCAAGTACAAGGGACATGAAATGTCAGATCATGGGAGACAAATTTCTCTCTGGTCTTCACTGGAAGTGGATTTTGAGGAGGCAATTTACAATTCTGGTTAAACATCTGTACTGGCATATGCATTGAAATACAATCTATGGAGAAGGCTAAGGACTCAAGAAAAATTTGCTTGAATCTTCCACTGTGACTTGTGGGAGCCAAAGCTTCTTAGGAAATGATCACTTTCTGCCAAAGTTTAGTTTCATGGCAAAACAATGAAAAGGAGAATTGAAGCTACCAAAATAAGAAGTCTTAAATGGTTTTAAACATTTTTTTCCTTTCAAAGTTGCTACAGATAAGTTATAGCAAAACATTTTAACTTTAAATTTAAACTAATTTGACACTACCACAAAGTATTTTTTAATCTAATGGAAATACAATTTTGCTGAGTGGGCTAATTTTTTAAAAAGTTATTATTCCAGTTTTGAATAGAACAGCGCCTTCTCTGGCAATATCAAGGAACGACAGCAGCAGAGTTCTGCCACATTCAATTTTCCAGAAGGAAGGTGGCAGACAGTTTGGTTTATTTGAGTGAGAACTGAATTCAAGGCTTCAGTGAATCTCACAGGTAGATTTTGTGATCTCTCTTGTAGAACAACTTCAGTTGCCATTCCGTGGCACTCCTCAATGCCTGGGACATCAGCAGTGACAGACAGAGCAAACATGCTCTGCCTCAGCACTGATGCTGGTCACAGAGGTAAAAATAGCCTCATTTAAAGCCTTTCTTCCAGCTGTGAATTCAGCTGTTGCCAAGAGAGCTCTTAGCAATTCTTGACATGCTTTAGCTCTATCAAGACTTTCTAAACAGTCCTTGTAACAAAAGTAGCATCTTGTAATTATTGGCAGTTTGATACAGTCATTTAAAACTGATGGTGTTAAAACATCTGCAAGTTATTATCACATCTGAATGACTATCACACAAAAAATTAGGATGAGACTAGTATTCTAATAAAATCATTTAAATAACAGGTTCAATAACAGGCATTTTCTTCCATCTTAATCTAGAATCCTATAAAAACTGTAAGTTCTTTGTATGTAATGAATTTTACTGCATCAAAACATTTTCTAATCAACTCAGGCTGGATGATTTATCTGCTTTTTATGCTTTTCAGTGCTTTAATACAGCGCAGTCAGGTAAAATAACCTGAAATATTGTGTACTTCCTACTTCTTTTATTTAGGAATTTTTTTTTCCCTTCCCGTTCCTTACCTACACAAATTTCCAATGTAGAACAGTTTACTTACTTAAGACCAGAGGGAGTTGAAAAGGGGTTTAATTGGATTTACTGGAGTCTCTTCTGAAATAATGGTCATACATGCACAAGTGTATTTATATAAATGTTCAGTCCAGAGAACCTTAATGAAAATAATTTTGAAAGAACAATTTAGCTTTACCCACTGGTTAAAACTCAACCTGGAAGTACCTTGTCTGATTCATTTCTGCAACAGTACAGCATCTTTGGATTAAATTTAAGGCCTCAGGATAGGCCGGATGATAAATGCCAAGAGATACAAGCAATAGAAATTAAAAATTCTCATGAGGATTCTGGGTTGGGGTTGTTTTCTTTTTTTCAGACCAAATGTATATTTTCAATAGAAAAGAACAACAGATTAATTTGAATAAATGTTTGGCTTCACCTCTCCTTGTTTTCCTTTTGCATAAGTGTGAATTGAGCAACAAAGCTGAAGCCAACCCAGCTGCATCAAAGATATTCTGCTCTGTGTACAGGTCCTTCTAGAGGGAACCCTACTTTTCCTGTGGCTGCAAGCTTTTTTTTTTCCTAGTAGTGGTGTTCTTCTCTAAGTGGGTCTTTCATGAAGCTCCATAGGATTGTGTTAGATGATATCTCAAATGTCTCTTGTGGACAATCAGTGTGATGGAAGCACATGGCGAGAAGACCACTATACTAATGCAGAAGATTTCCTGTGGGATTTGTACCCAGCAAGACCTGGGAAGTGCAGTGGAGATCAAGTCAGTCTGCAGATGCAGTTGGCATTCAGAAAAATGAGGACAGGATGATGCTCAGCTTTTCTTGCACCTACAATCCCCTACTGAGAGTGATTAAAGGGAAACTGCTGACCTTCTATACTCTTCTTATGCTCTTCTTTTTCCCTGAAAAATAGGCTGCTAATGACAGTAATTTCACAACTATAGGGCGCACTGGACTATAAAGCCCACTATTTTTTTGCAGCGAGAATCCGTGAGCAACAAAGTAACGAATTAGTAACGGAATCGCGCAATCATGGGGTTTACTGGCAGGTGCTCAATTTGCAAACATTTCTCAGATATCGCCATAGCCTTTAAATGCAGCCCCAGGTGCCCTCCCCATGCCGCAGGCCCCGGCACTCCTGCCTGCCGTTGTCCCCCACCTTGCAGCCACCCCCGGTGCCAGGCTGCTCGCAGCTCTTGAGGCTTGTGGCTCATGCGGCTCTCACAGCTCACGGTCATTTGACTGCAAGCCTCATGTTTATTGCTGCGCAATGCAAAACAGAAATTGTTTTGAGATCCCTTCAACACTTAATTTTTTTCCATGTATAAGGCACACCAGATTATAAGGCGCACTTCCAGGTTTCGATCAAAATTTTAGGCTTTAAGGTGCGCCTTATAGCTGTGAAATTACTGTACTCCAAATGACTTGAGAATAGAGTGACAAAAGGCTTTTAGTACTCAAATCTTGCCTAAATCTGAAGTTGTGTTCTTTTAAAGCATGTCTCATCTAGTGCTGAAAGCCTGGAAATTCATGTGGATATTTAGTGCACCATTCATACGAAGTCTAGCTAGACTTAAATATTCCAAGTAGAAATTATGTTTCCAAGCCTTGATACCCTGCATTTCCCTCTCTTGGCCCATACTTGCATCCTCCCAACACCCACAAGTTAGATGTCTCTCTGTGCTGATGGAGGAGCCCAATCTCTCAGGTATCTTCACATCACATCAGCCCAAGATTGTCCCAGCATAGCCACAGTCAAACTGTGTTCTCTTGAGTCTTCCTACAGCCTCGCTCTCCAAAACCAGCTGCCCAGCCACTCAATCCCACATATGCTGAGGCTTCCCCAACAGGGAGGAGTTTCAACAGGCATATGTCTCTTCATGTCCAAAGCACTTTTCAGTTTGCATTTAGCTTTATGATTAGAACACTCTGTTTGGAGGGTCCAACAGACCAAAAAATTAAATCAACCCAAATACCCTGAATAACCTTGAATACTCTTTAACTAACAACCTGAATAGCCTTAGCTTTATTGCCTTGGAGAAAAAGATTAAACCTTAATGATTCAGCTGAGTTCTTATGGCAAATCTTAGCTAAGCATTTACTTGGGGAGAGGGAAATAGTGGAAGGATGGATTCAGTGCAGAACTGCCAGGTGGTGACTTGTGGTCAAGTGATAGGTACCCATATCCCATGGTAGGTTATTCAATGTCTCATTGTTCAACATACTAATTCCTGACTATCTGTCTCTGAGACCTCTCATTTTTTCTCTCTTCTTCTTTATGGACTAGTACACCCCATTCTGGTGGTCAGGCATGCAAAAATTCAGGAAGAAGAGTACACAAGCCTGAGACACTCACACTTTCTCATTGTTTCACAGCTGGTTGTTCCACAATATGGAAATTGAGGGGTAGAGATGAGCTGCATTCATCCACAACCTTGGATGCAATTTGATTGAAGGTTATCTAATAAATCATCATCTCTGATGAACACAGGCCCACAAAGCATTAGTCTGCTATGATTGTTTAAATAGGTGAGAAAAAGACAGAAAAGGAATTTTCTGAATCAAAACAAAGTTATCCTTTTAAACAACAACAACAAAAAAAATCCCACAAGTAATTTCTCATATTGAACACAAGGCAGCACTTATCCTGGAGACAACCCTTGGCAACATCTTTCTGAGATTAATTTCCATCCAAGCTGAACACCAGAACATGCTGAAACAGGACATCAGCAAAATAAAAGGATGCTTATGTGCCTGCAGAGCAACCCTCGATGGAGATTTCAGTGGCTATCCTCAACCTGGCAGAAGCAAACAACTTCTAAGCAAGCAAAGGGACATGAAAGAGACAGTTACAAGGTCCTTTGCAAGACATTGTCCATTTTTTGCTGCTTTTCACTGTATAACTAGAATACTCTCAGCTTGCTAGGCTCATTATGATAAAAAATAATCTATACTGTCCTTTTATGCAATATAATACTCTTAAATAAGGCTCTACCCTGTGCATTCACAGAGGTCTACAAGAAAACTTATCATCAAGATGTTCACCAGATAATAAGCCTAGGGGAAACCATGGACTGAATAAATAACATAACACCCAGGGAAAAAATGGATTAAGGACAAGAGAAGGGAAGAACATCACAAAACAGGTCAAAAAAACCCAAAGAAATATGCAGCTGGATCAATTCACACATATATTCATCCTCTTAATAAGAAAAGCAGATAAAGGAAAAGTGCATTTTCACAGGGGATTATAGCAAATCAGGTTGTCATTGATAGTGACACCAATATAACAAGTAAAGTGAGATGCTCAGTGAGTCAGAGAAAAAAATGCCCAGATGTATATGTAGGGGTAACTTTTCTAGTTGGACTACAGGTCGGTCCTTGGTGTAACTCAAAAGCCAGCACTGCCCTGCAGAGCTGGGAGCTGCATGGCAGAGCTGTCAGACCTGTCCTCCAAAACACACTTTAGGTTTTGATGCTGGCATGAAAAGCTTTCTGCTATGAGACCACCCTCAAGCTCTCCCTCTGCACAGGGCTCCCACACCACTATCAGCCACGGGACTGAGCAGCCACCCCATTACCAGTGGGGAAGATGCCCAGGGATAGAGCCTCCCCAGTTACTTCACAAACAGGGAGAGGCAAGAGCGCATGTCCCTGCATCCATGGAAATGTGTGTGCTGCCATAGCAAGGATCCTTTTGTGCTTTGACTAGTGATGTGAAGACATCTTTGGTTATCCTCAGAAAATAAATCCTCGTTCTTACCCGACTGCCAGTTCCACAAGGAAATATAATCCTGATAAAACACTCCTATGAATGGGCACTAACCATTGAATTAGCTGTGAATTACAAAGTGCATGGTTCAGATAAAAAACACTGGTGTCATTTTGTAAATCTCACATTGTATATATGCAGTATGGTTCTATCTTCCTTGGGATAATGTCTTCCTGAAAGCTTCCCTACTTCCCTGCTGTTTGAAGGAAGAATGAGCCAGATATCCTTCTGGACCATGTCCTCCCTTTCTTCTTGCTGTTTCCCTGGGAGAGGGGGAGAAGTCTGAGTATCTCTGTAACCCTAAGGCTGTGCAGGCAGTGTTTTTTGTCAGCAGAGACTCTTTTATATATAAAGCTCAGGGGCTTTGTCTGCATTTTTAGCACTGCTCCAAGGGGGCTCAACTGGAGGATTCCCACACAGCCTGGGGACACCAGAAGTGCCTCAGGCTGGCCCTGCAGTGCTGGTCACACTGGTGGGCACAGCAAGCCCCACTGAGGGTACCCTGGGCTGTGTGGTCCCTCTCCACATCCCTGCAGGGACAGGGATGCAGGAGGCTGCTCCAGGTGCTGCTTACCAGGGATGGAGTCCCCCTGAGACAATTCAATACATTAGGCTTTGCTTTCTGCATGTAGCACCAGAAGGAGTAACAGAGCCATACCTGGCAGGAAAATCAGATGGCAATGACCAGAGGCTTGTTAGCAAAAGTTAGATACTTTAGACAAACTCCACGGACAACATCAGGAGGGGGAGGGAGGAGGAATTTTCCTTGTATCCAAATATCTGTCAAAGAAGATTCTCTTAATCTGACTGAATTGTGGGGTTTGAGCACAGTCCTTAATGATCATTGATAAGGGCGAGGCTGTGCAGAGCTGTAGCAAGGAAAAAGAAATCCAAGCTGCAATTTGTAACTTTGCTGTTGTATAGTTTTCCTGGGAAGGTTTCACAGCTGAGGCTGCAATTTACTGCACCATTCATGAAGATTATTTTCCTTCCAAAGCACACAGAATTGATTGCTTCTCATCCCCTCCAAATCATTTTGAAGAAGTCTTTTGCATTGTTTCCTAAAATAAGTAATGGATGGTGTCTGGAAAGTATGGGAGAAAAAGGCCTTGGAAAAACACATTCTTCTGAAAGCAGAAACTAGGCAAATTCAACTTGAAATTGAAGTGTAATTAATCATCAGTGAGGCAACTCAGAGATGTCTGTAGTTTGAAATTTTTCTCACTATGCTTCAAATCTCTCTGGAAGAGATAATTTGGTGAATTCAAATCAAGATTTTTCGTGCAGGAGTTGCTGAGTAAACACTCAATATGGTTTGCCGAGTTAAATGACTATAGATCTTGTAGATTTAGAAATTATTATTTCTCTAAAAGCAATGTATGTAATCCCACAAAGATTTACTCTGCAAATCACAGGAGCATCATGGCTGAGAACAATGCATGTGTATGGTCAGGCAGTTTAGAATTACAGCCACGAATGTGTCAAGCACCCCAGACACTCATGAACTTTTGCTTTGCTTGTTAACCCTGAATAAATATGTTGTTTGTAGCCTTTTTTCACCTGCAGACCCCTGCAAATTTTCCTGTCAGCCTCCTGCAGTGTACTGCAGCTTGCTTGGGAGTGGTTTTAATTTTAATTATCATATCTGTATACTGTAGAAATAGTCATGTGAATGGATTTGTGGATCTGAGTGTCCTCAAAACCACTGCACTGAATGACTTTTTTCTGATCCCATGGATTTTCATTTCTGTTCTGCTATTCTCTTTAGTCTTCAGCAACCATCTGTATTTGCCCACATACTACAAATTTAATTGAAATCCAATTAGATTCTCTTAAATCTTAAAGTTTTATTCATACAACAGAGAACATTTTGTAAAGAGAGCAAAAATATCCCAATAAGCCTACAGAAGGCAAAATTAGGTGATTTTATTCAAATTGGAGGAAAAATTCATTCTATTTAACTCTACTTGTCACATTTCTATGTCTCATCTCCTAGCTCCAGTGTATACCAAAGATAACTTTGTTGTTACGTTGTCTGCCAGACTGATACAAACAAGAAGACATTCACTGATTACTTCATTTTTTTGGCTTAGTGTGATGCCTACCAAGCATGTGATGCACCCTTGCTGTTCTCCCCCTTCTGCCTGATCAATTACATCTGTGGAGGAAGTTGATATTTAAGGTGGCCAGGATGTGGTAAAGGCATAAAGCAATTAAAACAAATGTATCCTGTCTCTCCCTTAGTTTTTTTTTGCCAGGAAGCCAGTATTTAATGAAGCTTAGCATTATCTGACAGCCCTTCAACTTTCCTCTAATTAACTTGCAGCTCTTCAAATAAAACCTTTCAACACAGTGGGACTGCCTGTGAATGCATTATTTTGCTGCCACTTCAGAAGACATTGACCTCTTTGGTGTGGCAGGGAGACCAGCTCTTTAGTTTCTCCATTAATTATTCTTTCCCGTGGCAGCTGTATTGGTGCACGTCTCTAAGCAGAAATTTATTGTCCTTTTATGAAAATGCTTAGCAGGATATTGCATATGATCCAAAATTCAAAGTATTAATGTGCATCATACAAAGCCAGATCCCCTGTACTTGCCTGTCACAATTGATGTTCTCTCAGTGACCAAAATAATGGTGACCATCTTCAAAACCCAGGTCTCTGGGATCCCATGTTTTTTTTCAAATGTGTGTTGCTGTCCTGTGCAAATAAAACTGAATTACAGCACTTGGATGGTATTTTGAGATATAAAGGTCCTTTAAGCCTGCTTTGCTATATCCTATACATAAAAACCATCCTCATAGCAAAAGCATCACTTAGAGGAGAGTATGCCTAGTAGGTGTCCCCTGCAGAGCAATAACTTCTGTGCTTCCTCTTAGCAGGCACTTCTCTTTGAATTCTACAGTAATTTCACGATTATAGGCCGCACCTTTTTCATTGCAGAATCCAGTCTACCCCAGTAGTGCGGCTTATATTCAGGTGCGGCTTATCTATGGACAAATCCCAGTGAAATGTCAACCCGGAAGTGAGAGCCGGCCGGGGAGGGCACCTGGGGCTGCCTTTAAAGGCTTTGCTGGTCTATGAAACTGTTTGCAACTTGAGCACCTGACACCAAACCCCGTGCTGGCATGATTCTGTTACTAATTTGTTACTTTGTTACACATGGTTCCTTGCTTTAAAAAAAAAAAAAAAAAAAAATGTGCAGCTTATATTCAGGTGTGGCTTATAATTACTGTAATAATTACTGTACATATAATGTAGAGGTTTAAAAAATCTGAACCTCAGCAGATGCAGAGTGCTGCCTATGTTCAGCAGTGAAGACCACTCATCCTTGCCAGTTTCTTGTACTTCAAAGTAGGAACAATTGTGTACATTCCTAAAATAGAGTGGCTGCCTAACACCACTACTCTCACAGCACATGCCACTTGCTATAATACAGGTGAGACTGACTGCAAAAGTGTTTGCATAATGGCTTGTGACCAATCCCTTGTCAGTCAGGTTTCTCTTCAGTATAGCTTAAAACCCACCCTAAAGTCTAGATTTAATGGGACAAAAAGAAGCCATGTTGATAGTTCTTCCACAGTTGCCTGATACCACATTTGCCAACATATTTGCCAAATCAATGCTTTAGTGTTTTGTCAGTCCATAACCACTAATGTACAGCTCAGCTATGTAGCTGGTTGTGTTTATACTGGAAAAACCCCCAAACCTTCATGGATATTTGAAAATTCTTTTTGTGGTTGTTCCAGTCTCTTATCAGGATATTGGTTAATAAGTCATGATTATACAACTCTATTTTTCCTTGTAAAATTCATCATACCCTGCCAGCTTTATTGCCACTGAGACACTCAAATTCTTGAGCATCAAGTTGTTTTTAAGAATTACAGCCTTCTGTACCATCAATATTCAGTGTTGATTTTCTACTCTTCTTTTGGCCTCTCAGAGTATTCCCTTCCAGGCAAATATTGCTTTATTTGTCATCAACAGCTGAAGTCACTAATAGACATCCCAGTCAAAACATTGGCATGCTTCAGACATTTTTTGTTTTCTAAAAATCGGTTTTGCCAAGTATTAAACCCCTTTTTTCCCCTCACTCGTTTCTTTTTGGGAACAGACATGGTCTCAGAGCTTTGCTGGAGTCCCCTTTGATGCAAGTTTCATAGGTGACTACTCATGTGCAGGCTGAGAAGGCAGAAAAATAGATCCTGGGCTAATCAGTGAAATGAAGGAAAAGAAAACAGGCCTGATACAAGGAAGCTTTCTGAATACTGAGGTCTATTGACTTACAGAATAGTCTTCAAGCATAAGGATAAAAGCCATAGTAAATGACACCTTTAAACTATTTAGGAGTAGGGCTTTTATTATGAAAGGCAAAATATGAGCCTTCTGAAGGCAGGATTCTGCACAAAAGTGAGTGGAAGGTACAGAAAAGTAATTTAGTTCTCCTTGTTTTCAGAATTTCAAGGGCATTATCTCCACAGCAGCGGGATATAGGTGCTTCTTTCAAGAATATCCACCTGGCCATGCATGTGGAGATCCTGGGAATGAAAAGACAGACCAAAGGATCAAAAACAGCAAGGATTGCTTGAATGGACACCTTTGCAACATATTTCAGGGTAGCCATAATTCTTTAGCTTCAGATACGCAGTATTTTGGGCCCTTTGTCTTATTTTCAGATGAGAAACTGGATTGTGGAGGCTCAACATTAAAGCAAATATATTGGCAAGACATAGGAGCCCAATTAATAGTTGTTGAAAGCAGAGGGTGCGTGATCTCATATAGAGGGGCTCAGTCAGAGCACAGTAATTTCACGACCATAAGGTGCATCCTTTTGACTGAAATTTTGATCGAAACCCAGAAGTGCGCCTTATAATCCGGTGCGCCTTATATATAGACAGGGTTCAGAAATTTGCCAACCCAGAAGGGTGAGCCCACGGCAGCCCCGAGCCAAGCCCGCAGCAGCCCTGAGATCATGCGATTCCATTAGTAATTTGTTACTTTGTTGCACGTGGATCCTCACTGCAAAAAAAGAGTGCGCCTTATAGGCGGGTATGCCTTATATATGGACAGAGTTCATAGAATTGCTGACAACCTGGAAGTGCACCTTATCATCCGGTGCATCTTATACGCGTAAAATTACTGTAACTGATAATCCGCCATTAATGCCTGGTTGCATTCTGTCTAGAAACCTAATAACAGAAGCTGTAAGATTACTTGAAGACATTTATAACCAGAAGCATATATAACATTTGGTGTGAGTTCATCAGCATCACATCCCACATCCCATCATTTTCACAGCCCATATAAGCAGTGCTCTTTTGGGGTTGAACCTAAAATCTTTGAATGAAGAAACCAAAATCCAAGCCTTCCAGCAGAGCCACCAAATACATTTGTATTCATATTCCAGATCTGAATAATAAAATGGAGAGAAAATGGTGCCCTGGAGGAACCCCTATAATAAGAACTGAGGGCAATATTCAGATGAGAAGCTCTTGCCATTGGTACTGAACCTCTTTTGGCCAGGGAGCATCCTGAGAGAAAATAAGCACCAAGAGAAATAACTGTTAAGAAACAATTCTACTGTAGGTATTTGTTTAAACTTTTTTTTTTTCCTAGCTTGCAATGACAAATTTGACCTTGACGTCTCAATGCACAGTTCTTGGGTTTTCTTTAGTATTATACCTCCTTATTGCTATTGTTGCAGAATGATGGATGAGCACATAATTGTCTGTTTTCCCAAAAGCAAAGAATTCAAAAAGAATATTGTGTGCAAGCACTGCAAGGTGTTCTATACCACAAATATTTCATGTTTCCTGATAAATTGCAAAGGAAACCTTTGAGGATGGCTATTAACAAGTATAAATTTTGGAAATTCCTTTCTGCATTTGCCTCAGCTGGCATTATCTAATGCATGTCTCACAGGAAGAGACAGAAAAAAGTCATCCCATCTTTTTGAACAATGGCATGCATCACACTTACCTAAACAACAGATCAATTTCCAAAGTGATATGGTTATGATGCTGGTATCAGCAGAGGAACCAGTGTGACTCACAATTTGGCTTTGGGGATGCTGCCTTCCAACGTCTCTTTCATGACTGGTCATCTTACACAACCACAGTCCTTTTCCTACAAAGGATGCCCTTCAGATAAGATGTTACTCAGCAAGCTCTTCATCCCACAGTATGACTCAGATCTCAAACTGCTCAGAGAGCCCAGACTTCCCAATGGTAATGATGTCACCTTGCTGCCAGGGACAAGATGCAATGGTAGAAGAAAAACGTGGACATGGGGCTACTGTGTCAATCAATATGCTTTTAAGTTCTACCTCCTCCACCACAAAAGCACCTCCTTGTGCAATATCAGGTAATATCAAGGACAGTTGTTTGGAGGGAGGAGGACATGTTAAATCTTTTGTTGCCCAGATTGCATTTTTCTGCTTTTTGAAGATAGGTGTATTGTCAGCAATTCTCCAGTAAAATTACTTCTACAGAAGTCCTTGATAGAAGTCTTAGAAGTTCTGATGGTGAATATTCCAGTCTATTAAGGAAGGGGTGATCTGCCCCCCTGACACAAGAACATTAATATCTCTGAGTACTAAAATCATCTTAGCCCAAATTTTCTTCATGTCATTCAAGGAGAACAATAAAAGGAAAGCTATGAAAAGGTTTGCAGGCTTTTGCACTAAACTCTTTCAAAGCTTACCTGCATGAGAAATTGTAATGTACAACAAATTTACTGGGTTTATGGACCATCTGTCACTCCTTCCTGACAACTCAGCAAAGTGACAGAATGCAAAAACCCAAGTAATGCTTTTAAAGATTTAGAAAATGAGTTAGTCTTTGCAACAATCATCACAACATTATTGTGAATTACTTAATTGTTAAATGCCAAGGATAAAGGGAGAGACTGTGAGCCATTAAACAGGTGTGCTGAGGTTCTTCTGCGCTTCTCTGTGAGGAGCTGTGGCCAACACTCAGATCAACCCATCCAGCCAGGCAGGCACTGGGATCCAGTCACCCTCAGGGCTGGTCTCCCTTAGGAAAGGACCAAGCTCTAGAAGACATAACTGCAATGAGAACTTTGGAAGTTAGTGGTGGGAATTTTGCTGGACTTCACCTGAATACTACTGAAAGCCAGAACCAATATTTCATGATCCCTGTTCTTTCCTTTAAGTCTGTTTTTAGTTAAACACACATGAGACAAGACAAATAATTTGAAATATTTTTTTTTCTCCTTTTTAGTACATTTCACACTAACCCAACAAATTACAATCACAACAACCAAAGCCTCATGTTGAATCTCTATAAATCTAAGCAGTGATAAGAATAATGCTGTCCCTTCAGCTTCAGTTCAGTCTCCTTAGACCTATGAATCCAGCTGTGATCTTTAACTTCAGGGCAGCTGTTCTTCCCCTAGATCCTGCTTTGTCACTGCAGACATGGAGCAATGTGGTTCCCTGTCATTGCTCAGTGTGTTGGCACTCTGCCTCGTTCATCCTGGGCTATTCAAGTCATGCCCTGCTGATAAGGGTATTCATTTCATCCACTGCTTTTCTTTAGGGCTGATCACTGCAGTGACAAAAGCATTAGTCAATGCATTGTTGAAGCTCCTTGGCAAGGAGTCTCTGCTGTACAATCCAGGAGCAGAGTCACAGCCAGATTCCTAATTTTGGATGCCCATTTAAGGTTTATGGTATAATTTTCTTCTGTAATTGTTTGGAGTTACATAGCACTGTAGATACTTAATGTGCAGCTGATTTTCATTCAGTTATAACTGTGAGCAAGTTATTGATAACAAAACTGAATGTAGAGAAAATACATCCAGAATGGCTGCTTCTTTTTAAGTGCCACATTTATGTATCTTGCCTGGCAGAATGTACAGAGCAGTTGGTAAAGACAATGCAAGACACCCTTCTGCAGGACAGCCTACATGTTTTCACTTCCTTTCTCTGGGAGAAGCTTGTTATCCAATAATTGATGAAACAAAACTACCAAATTGTTCTGATTCCTTTAACAGCACTCTGACACCCTTTTCTTGCTTACCCACCTATTGGATAAATAAGCTCACAAAACCTTTGAACCCTTTAGATAGGTAAGGGCTGTGAACAACATCCTATGATTCTCAGTGTTGCTGGAATAACATCTACAGTGTGACCATTTGACCATCCTGCTGTTCCAGCTGTGCACAAATGGTGGGTGGGTGAGACTCAGTTAAGTACTACCTCCACTTCGTAACTCCTTCCTCCTAATGGAAAATATAACCAGATACAGTGGTATGAGAGAAAAAAAAGTACTCTTTAATCTGGTCCCTGATGCTGGCAATGTGTGGAGCAGAAGCCAGGTTGTGCTGTGGCACCCAGATATTGTTCAGCCTTAGTGATGCCAAATGAACCATGGGCTTCTTTTTAGCAATTATGGAACACCTGGAGGGAATCCTTAATTCCAGTTTCATTGTGCACTGCCTTTGCATATGGGTGAGATGTAAGAGCAGTGTGTGACTCCAAACCCCCAGGTCACACACATGGGAGGGAAGAGGTGCCCTGTAGACATGGAAGCTGGCCCTGGGACATCCAGGAATTACCAGGGACATGGAGGGTACACTTGTACACCTTGCACTGTGGAGTAAGAGGATGTGGGGATTTCTTTGAAACTAATTAAAGAGATGTGTTTGAAAATGCAGCAAGATTTCATAAGGTAGTGTACATGCCACTTCACTAAGGGATGGCCACCCATGAGACCATAGACACCATCCTCCCCACGCTCTGGCCCAAATAATATTTCTGTACTATAGCATCTGAACAGCTTTGAGGATCTGGTTGTCAAGGGAAGTTTAGTGACAGTGTTATTTGGAACATCAAGAATAACTATTGAAAATTATAGATATCTATTTAATTTGGGGGGGTTTTTTGTTTTGTTTTTGGTTTTGTTTTTTTCTGTCCCAGATGTGGATGCAAAAGCAGCTTTGACTCAATGTATAATTCTCAGCTTTGTGAAGCTTTTTTCCTTTATTTTTAGGTTAGGGGGTTTTTTTGTTTTCTTTGAGTTTTTTTATATTTTCCTTTTGCTTTCAAAAGTGTTTTCAAATTCCCTCAACAATGTTCACATTCATTCCTCATAATTGTGTGGCACTTTAAAAATACTAATGCTAGCAGTCACCCTTCATGAGATGAAGGTTACATAAATGCCTCTTAACTAACTAAAAAATGCTGCAAACAAAGAGCTCCAAGTTTTTCCCCAAAGAATGTTTCTTTGGAGATTCACAAGCTGATATTTTACTGAACTTGTTCTGCCTGTGGACAATCATAATAGCTCTCAAAAAAGTAATCTGCACCAAAGCTTTATAGCTCGAAGCAGAAAACTGCAGGAAATTAGCTTTATTTTGCTACTAATGGGAAGAGGCAAAATCCTGCAGTAACTTAAATGTTTTGCAGGGATTTTTTTTTCATTTTTAAATGATTGAAAGAGATTAATAAAATTCAGGGGACAGAATGAACTTGCACTTCCCATGAACATGAAAGGGCACTGTATCCTAATGGCAGATTTCTGTGATAACAATAAAGCAGAATTTAATGAAATTGCTTCAGAGAAATGCAGCAATAAATACAAGTAATGAGCCAGCAAAAGAAGCCAGGAGGCAAGGTGCTTCCTTAGATATGAGTCAATAAGTGCATTAGTGAAAGGAACAATGGGATCTTGGAGGGAAAACTGCTTAGAATTATCATAAAGGAGAAGAGTAGCAATTTGCACAAAACTCCACCAAAAAAAATATTTTTTTCCCCTCTGGATATATTTGAATATCTGTACTTCAACAGAAGTCTGGAAAAGCCAAAATGGTAGTTAAGTCACTATGATTTTGCTGTCAGCCAAAACATCTTCAAAGTCTGATGTGTGATATGAAGGTTTCTACACATCATGTGCAGTTTCACCAACCAGCACACAAAATACAGCTCTGATGAAAAAACAGCAGCCTCAGGATGATCATAGCTGGAGTTTTACATCAAAATATGAATCAGTTTGAGATGGGACCCTTATTAAATGAACCAGTAGCTCTCCAGTGCTTGCATCACTCCCATTTCACAGAGGCATTCCAGAGGAACACAGGTGACAGAGAGCAAAGCAGAGCACAGATCTCCTTTCTTCATGGCTTTTGTGGAGCCAGAAGAGACAGGTGAAGGAGCTGTGCTCCCCTAGCTACAATTTGCTGATTAGAAGTAGCACTAACATGTCAAATTTGTGATGCCATTCCTACTCCATAATGTTTTATTCACTGATTGCTGCGATTTTCTAGGCAGCTCCTGTAGAAGATTCAAAGAAATGAGAGCACTGTCAAAGAAGCTGCCTCCATTTGTGCAAAGGCAAATGCACATCTCCAGGCAGGCACTTGGAAGTCTTACCAAATTACCTTACCTTCAAGGATATGCAAAAGTCTGCCATGATAACTCACAGCATGTATTACATTTAAGAGCCTTTGCCTATGTGCAGGCAGTGTGTGGGACATTTATTTCTATGACATGGAGCTGAATTAGATTGTCACATGCAACGCATATGTGTCCTGGGCTGTAGACTGTGGGAAGTGGGATAAACAAAGCAGTTTAGAGAAAATGGAAATAAGGGAAATAAGGGAAACAAGACATTTCTCTGAAATCAGAGTCACTGCACAGCAAGTGCAGTGGCAAGTCCTGGCTGTGACACCAGAGCTCTGTGCTTCATGATTTTTAGGAGAAGACTCCAAGGATCACTCACCCAAAATAAAATTATAGACCCGCTGTCTAGAAAGTGAGAACAGCCAGCCTGTGAAATTAGGAAGCCAGCAGCAGTAATTATGTCCCTAGAAGAGAGAAGGGGTTTTGAAAGGCATTATACACCAGAAAGCACTCGTTCTGAAAACTGAGACAGATTTCTAATTGGTTAATTATATGTAATTTCAATAGGTACGCTTGTTCCATTTTCTGGAACTGATCTTTTTTCTGTCATGTGCTAATGGAGGTTAGAAGAAAAATATATTAAGCAAGCTGCTATGTAAAAAACTAAGCAGGCCCTTCAAAGACTGGGAGTGCTGCAGGATACCTCTAATTACAGGTCACTGACAACCAGAGACAGAGAGCTTACATTCACGTTTTTCAGACTTTTCCAGTTCTTTCTTCACAGAATGTATAAGTGGTGAAAAACATTTGATTTCACAAAAAAAATAAAAAAAAAAAAAAAAGGACAAGCTTTAAGTACAGTTAACCTATCTGTTAAGACAAACTGAGCATTGAGCATGAGGTTGCATTCACTCCCAGCACCAAGTCTTTTCTACTCAATTTTTTTCACCGATTATTCCTCTGACAAAACTTTTCTGCAGACGTGTGCCAGTGGTACCATCTGCTGGCTAAAGCTGGCACTGTGTGCAGCAGGGAGCAGTCCCCAGCGCAGCCACCTCTCTGTCCCTTGCCTTCCTCCCCCAGGAGGGCTCCTGTGCCTGGGGCAGCAGCCAGCACTGGGCAAGGAGCTGCTGTGGAAGGGGTGACACAGCAGATCCCCATCTCAGTCAGAAATGCATCCAGTTGCTCCTATTCCATATGTCTGTCAATGTTGAATATTGGAACCCAGAAGCCTGGGATTTTTGAGCTTTCTGTGCTTTCTGGCACTGACCCCCTGGTGAACACTGCTTTTAACCTGAGGCCTTGGAGAGGGCTTCCAAATTTGAGTGATGGAGTTAAAATCACAGATGTATAGTTAAATAGAAGCGTATGATTTCATACGGTGGAGGCTTTTGAATTTGGGGTTTTGAGAATATAGTACAGTAATTTCACTCTGATAAGCTGCCCCTATTTCACTGAATAATCGAGCCGATCCCAGAAGTGTGGCTAACCACCAGGTGCAGCTTATTTATGGACAAATTCCTGCGAGATGCCAACCCAGAGGTGCGAGCCGGCTGGGGAGGGAGCTGCCGCTTTGCCACCTTCGTGTGAAGCCGAGCTGCTTTGCCACCGCTTTTTGCTGGCTTTGCACTTTGCCACCACTTTTTGCCGGCGCCTTTTGCCGCTGCTTTTTGCTGCTGCTTTTGGCTGGCATCACGTGGCCAGCCCGCTAAGCCATCGCTTTTGAGTGGTGCGGGGCCCGTGGCAGCCAGTGCTGGGGGTGGGAGTGGACATAAATCAGCTGCACCGGGTGGTAAGCTGCAACTTTATTTTTTTAAAAGTGAGGATCCATGTGCAACAAAGTAACGAATTAGTAACAGAATTGCACGATCGCGGGGTTTGCTGTCAGGTGCTCAATTTGCAAACAGTTTTCACAGACCAGCGAAGCCTTTAAAGGCGGCCCCAGGCGCCCTCCCCGTGCCGTGAGCCTGGCACTCCCAGGCAATCATATTTATAAGGTTTTCCTGATTCATCCTTCCTAACATGGGACAAGATGGAGGTTCTTGGGCATTGTCTGTTTCTGTCTTCTTCCTTCTTCTTCATGGTTTCAGGCAGTAGTTTCTGGTTGGGCAGTTAGTGCTGCACTGTGGGTCACAGGAGTTTGGTTATTGGGTCAAAAATATAAATAATATAGGCGCTAACTCTTTATTGGACTGTTTAGCTTTAAAAGGCCTTGTAACTAGCTAGATTCACCTCCACTTTGCTCACTTTTAGCTGGTAGCTAGAAGTGTTGCAGAATGCTCTGTACTTTAGATAAGATCTAATAAACCACCAAGCCCAAATATGAGAAAATTCGTCCCCTTTGTGTTTTTAATCCTGACTCTGAGCGAAGACAGAAGAAAATGAAGACCAGCCATTAACAAGCAGCTAACCCATTTACACTATCCCATATGTCTCTCAATGCTCTGGTTCAGTCCTGACTTTTCTTTGTCATGCTTAAAATAAATGCCTTGCCTGTTCACTCAACTGCCCAGGCTCATGGGATAACAGACAAAAAGTCCAGACTGTGCACAAGGATCAGGAAAAGAAGAGCTCTGTGTGCCATGTCCTTTGTTGGAGCTGTGCACGTAGCAGTTCCCCTTTAATACAGGATAGGTGTTCAACAACTACGATAACTTTTATGGAATGAGATAACTGTAAATAGACAGCACATGCAAAATGCCGTCAGGAACTGAGCTCAGGCTGCTTTCACTAGGTATTTCTTTTGAACTAAGATGTCTGACTATATGAGACAAGAACAAGTATCTCAAAAACAGTAAGGGACATTTAGGGAAAGAAGCCAGAAGCATTAGATAATTCTGGGTTCTTTTTTTTTTTCTTTTTCTTTTTCTTTTTTCCTGTTCTAAACATTTTATTTTATTTTATTTTATTTTATTTTATTTTATTTTATTTTATTTTATTTCAGGGGATGTGTGTTTTACAGATAGAATCACAGTGTTTTGGTTACCCAGATCTCTGTCCATGGAGTGGCTAAAGAAGCTGGGAGAAAGAGAAGCTAAGAGGGATGAGAGAGAGGACTATCAAGGGAGTAATGAGTAGAGATTAAAAAACAATTCTTCATTTTCTTGGGTAACATAAACTGGAAAGTCTTGTAGAACAAAGAGGGAGGAGATCAGGCATACAAAAGTCATGTGGTGCATTAATAGATCTCTTGCCATGCTCATGGATGCCAAGGATGCTGATGATGTATGGTTACCCAGATGTCCAGGCCCTGAGGGGACCACCAGCACTCTCTGCCCCATGGCAGCCCCTGAACCCATTTCAGCCACCCATGGCTCCAGTCCCTGCCCAGGGATGCCCTAATCCAAACATCTGGTCTTGTGCTCTTATGCACTGAGGCACAATTAGTGAGAAAATATTAGTGAACTGCAGTCATACAGTCTTGCTGGGTAATTGGGTGAGAGGAAATCTTAGATTCACCAAAATCAAGGAGGATATAGCTCCAAAGCACTAGGGATGGCAAATATAGAGAAGAATTTATTTCATTCTAGGAGGAAATCTGAACTTGCTTCCATCACCTCTGACAAATATGTCCCAATAGCCCAACTGGTAGATAATATTTTTCATGTGTTTTCTTCTGTTCCTGCAAGAAAAATGAGCAATTTCCTTGACTTGGATTGAACTGTTTGGGGTTGTGCTTGCTTGTTTTCTTGTCTGAGAAATAAGAAAACTAATTATAGCTTGAAAAAGAGAAAAAACTATTTCTTAACTTTTGCTCTGTGAGGGAAAGGTTTCATTTAGGGTTGTTTGGCTGACTGAAAAAATGACTGGGAGCCGTGGACAAAACCATCCCTTTCTAGTGGTCAGTGAACAAAGAGACTGAGCTGGTCCTTCCAGAACCAGAGCAGAACTCCATATTTTCTGTGGGACAAGAGAATCGAAACAATCCCAGTGAAGTCAGGACATGCTCACACCTTTTGCTCACCATTGTGATTATCTGTGGAGCAGGAATGCTCTGGTCACCTATACTGAACTGGTGGGCATCAATTGAGTTATTTCAGAAAGGGATGTCCATAGTCCTCATTGAAGGGACTTGGAGAGGCAGAGGTTCTGCCTACCAGCATGTAGAAAAAACTATATATAAAGAGTTAGAAGGAATAAAGAGCTTGTTAGTCGCAGTCCCCACACTCTGACAGAAGGTGAAAAAGCTGAGTCAAGCTCAGGGATGTTGCTCCTTCAGAGAGGCCTGGGGAGAAAAAAGCAGCTTCCAGGAGCTTTGCCCCCCATGCAGAAACTCCCAACGTCAACTGTTCCTGTTTGGGAAAAATTATTTAATCAGAGGAAAAAAAAATGCAACCCCCTGTCCTCAAAATAAGGTTAAAAAAAAGTGCAGTCCAATGACAATGAGATAACCTTCCATTTGTCCTATTCATAACATCTTTCCAAGGTCTGTATGAACCTCTGTAATTCAGAGTCACTGCTTTCATGAGACAAAGATCTGCTACTGCTGCATTTTACAAACCACAGAAAGAAAATCTCCAGGGATTTCAAAAGCCATAGACTCGGCAGAGATTCCAGAGTTTAATTTGTGAAGTGAGACAGCTGACAGATCACAAACTCAATTTTACTTCACAGTCACTAAAGCCACAAATCTACTGCTGTGTCACTTGAATCACTGCTAATTAATGAGTTTCAAGACCTTTAAAAGTGCAAAGGGAAGTAGTTCATAAAGGAAAGGCTTCACCTGGCTCAGAAGAGACAAGACCTTGTTGCACAGTGACATGAGCCAGGTATTCTGCAGACTGAGGTAGGGATGCATTAAGGGTTACTCTGTTGAATGATATAAGAATTTGAAGCATTTCTTTCCCCACCAATAGTTCCCTGCTGTCATTTTAAAGAAAAGAGGACTCCCTTAGGTATCCTAGAGAGCAGTTTTGCATCAAACATTGCCTGGTGCAGGAAAGTGAATAACCCTTGGAGCAGTGAGCTGAGCAATGTGTCAAGGAATGACAAATAATTGCTCAATATGTATAGAAATAACTCCTGGGAATTTTTATCCAAAGCCAGCAGGATTCAGGCTGGAACTGCACAGCAAGGCAGCCTCCATTTTGACAAATACAGTGCATGTGTTAAATAAGAAAAAGTGGATTCAGGAGGATCAAGTCTCAGACCCATGATTCTCAAGGACATGAGTCTGATGGGAATTGAGCATTGCCCATATTAGGCATAAAAGTACTCTCTTTTTCACCACTAACCTACTATTTTTCAGCTAGTCTGTCCCATTTTGTTAAGCTAGTAAAGTAAAATTTATTTCCTTCTAGTCATCTTGAAAAGAATTCATATCAGTGGACAGGCAAGAGGACATTCTCTGGATATGCTCCAAAGCTGTATGTTACATTTACTAGATTTGCATGTCTGTGGTATCCAGTTGAGATAAAATATTAAAAAAAACAGGAAATGGACAATGGGCCTTTGCACACAACTGCAGAAAGAAGAGCTATGTCCTGGAATGTAGCTGATCCCACCTAGCAACTACAAAGATTTATTGCATCAGAAATATTTCAATAAAACAAAATATACTTGTCTTGCTTAAACCCATTGTTTTCTTTTGTTGAGGTGGTTTTAGTTCCACAGTTTCCATAAGCAGCTCTCTATCCATCAGAGAAAGCATCTCGTAAAGCAATTTGCTGGCTCTGCCCTCGCTCTTTGAGCTGGTCTTGTGGGCAGGGACTCCCAGAGATGCATTTAATGGAGAGGAGATGACAGTACTTCCACACTTCTCCAGCCCAACAGGGTACCCAAGGGCACTGACAGACCCTGCTGGACTTCTGGCCACATAAGGACCTCCACACTCTCACTGCCAGTGAAGGGTTCCTGCTGCGTACAAACACACAACAGCGCCAGAACATTGCATGTGTCTTTTGCTTAGCTGACAGGAGAAATAAATTTATGCAAATCAGTTAAAATAAAAAAAAAAACAAACTGAAGACGTAACCATCTAAATTTACAGTAATTTCCTGCCTATAAGGTGCACCCTTTTGACTAAAATTTTGATCGAAACCCAGAAGTGCGCCTTATAGCCTGGTGCACCTTATAGTCGTGAAATTACTGCACATTTTTTCCTGCTTTGTGGAATCTCTCTCTCCTTTTCACTAACACTCAAATGAACAAAGAAGGAATTTCAGGAGTCCAGCTGTATATTAAAACATCAACAAAAGGCAAGACTTGCACAGTATGTGTGTTTTTGTCCCATCTTTACTATATATATATTTGAAGGAAATATTCTGTTCACTATCTGCCTGCAGGTGGAATTGCAAGAAATTAGAATTCAAAACTCCATAGTATCAGTCAATCCACAAATATTAGGGCTATCATTTAAAAACTGAATGAAAACAAACTAACAAGCAAAAAAATATGAACTATTTATTTCTGAAAAAATATTCTACAAAATTGTGGCATAACTACCATTAAAATGCTAATATAAAAATAGGAATGAATCTGATAAAATATATTCCTGACAGTCATTCAAATCCTGAATTACATTTTGAATGATTTTAAATATAGAAAAAAATCCAAATCTCACTTATAATGAGCTTATTCAGTTTGCATCATATACTTTCATGGTTTATAACTGGATAAGTGTTGATGCATAAAATTGTAATTCACCAGTGTTGACCACAATTTTTATGAAAATAAATAAGTAAACACACTGAGATGATACAAACTGAGGATACAGAATCCATCCTAATTACACTTGGGCAGAGAAATTCAAGTAGCCATACCATGAAATTTTCATAAGAAAAGCAAACTAGAAGCAACACCCTCACCTGGTTCTCAGAACAATTTCCTCCTGGTATTATCATTACTCCGATAAAATCCATTGGCTGAAGTTACTAAATAAGATGCCTAAAGGCAAAAGTAAAACTAGTACGTACAAAAATGTTCTTCATCATCTATAATGAGATGTTTCTCCAGCTTTCCATGTCACCAAAGCAGAGATTCTTCACACTTTATTGTCCAAAATTTAAGCACTAGGTTTATTGTCCATTCCTTGCCTGTTCAATGCAGATTCAGCTTAACCACGACACTGACTTTAGAAGAATATACCTTTCCCATTTCAGATATCTACTTTTATTCCACCTCTGTGAAGACAGATGCTACTTTCCTTCCTGGACATGAGGGAAACTGTATAGAAGGTCATCTTAAAATCAGCCACTTCATTTGTACATGGCTCAGATATGTATGATGAATTGGATCAGATAAGTGACACACATCCAAGAGTCTCTATCACCAAAGGAGTTAGAGACCTAACTGTGTTTGTCATTTTTGCCCCATTAGGGTACAATGTAGTGTCCCACAAATTCAACAGAACTGTGCTATGCTTGGTCAGCACAAAGGAAACAAACCATCACACTGGATACCTATAGCTAGCAGTCACGTTGTGAAGACAAGGATTTGAATTGTGATTTATATCAAATACCAGCATCCAGGCAGCCTTGATCTCTCCTCTCTAACCTCCCACTTGCACACAGCAGGCTGGCGCTGCTTGCAATGGTGAACACCAAATTCAGCTTTCATAGATTTGAAGGCTGCCAGTCTCTCCACTTCTGAGATGAGGACTCTATCTCTCATTGCTGGTGTCTGATGTCAGCAGTTTCTGCACTCCCAGCTCACTCTTATAGAGTCTCCATAGTGAAGTGAGAAAGGATCTCCAGAAGCACAGAAGTGCATGGGGTGATGTGGCACCTTCAGCTCAGGGTGACATGGCAGCCCCTCAGGGAGCTGGGCTTGCTGCTGCCCCCAGGTGATTCAAATCACTTTGGTTTAGAGCTCAAAAGGAAACAAGGCAACAGGAAGAAGAGCTGGAGTCAGCATCCTTGCTCTCACATGAATCAGGCAGCTGATCTCCCAAGGGGAGCAGCCAAGGGAGCAGAGAGAAGTCACAAATGCACTTTGGTTTGTGGCAGCAGCACCCATTTCTGAAAGGGAAAGAAAAATGCCCAGTGTTAATGTTTAGCTGGAAACATTTGTTCTTATGACCAGTGAAATAAGAACTACATATGTTATACACTGAGTCAACTGCTCAGCAATTGAGCAGGGGGCTGTATTTATCCACTGTTTTTCAATTTGGAATGGACTTTGATTTCATTGTTTGTTTTATGACCACACATTAGAGGCATTATTATTACCACTCCCATGGAAAATGCTATGAATGAGGTAGCAACTCTCCCAGGAAAAAACATTATCTCTACTCTTAATATTTTCTTGGGTGGAAAAGGGGTGTAGAAGCTGTTGTTTGTCTGATGCATGCTGAAAAATGCTTAGAAAATATACCTAATTTTCAGGGCACAAAACAGGAGCACTCAATGCCTGCTAATGACAGCCTGTTAGCCTGTGTCCTTGAAAAACAACGTACTACAAGGAGAAAACGGGTAGTTCCGAAGTGTAGCTCTCCTATGTCTCAATGTATCAGGAGTAATTGCCTTTAATAGATCATTAAAAACTTTTTCCCCTCTGTTACTGCACTGTAGGGAGCTGTCATCAGCAGTAACCTATTTGCTGTCACGGCAGAAAGGCTTGTTTCAGATGCTGGCCTAAATGCAAATGATTCTTGGTTGGTGCTTACCTGTCTGCAGTGTGGTACCTTTAGAAAACAAATACAGTAATTTTACAATTATAAGCCGCACCTTTTTCATTGAAGAATCCAGCCTACCCCAGTAGTGTGGCTTATATTCAGGTGTGGCTTATCTGTGGACAAATCCCAATGAAATGCCAACCTGGAAGTGAGAACCGGCTGGGAAGGGTGCCTGGGGCTGCCTTTAAAGGCTTCACTGGTCTATGAAAACTGTTTGCAACTTGAGCACCTGACACCAAACCCAGCTGGCAGCGATTCTGTTACTAATTTGTTACTTTGTTACACATGGATCATGGCTTAAAAAGAAAAAAAAAAAAAAGAAAGAAAAAAAAAGGGGAAAAAAGGTGCGGCTTATATTCAGGTGCGGCTTATATATGGACAAATCCCATGGTCTACCCGGCCACCGGGACGTACGGCTTATAATTGTGAAATTACTGTCACTTCTGCAAGAGGGCTTTCCTTGTTGGGCAAGTGGGTTCAGTTGGGTTCCCTCCCCTCACTCGTGTGTGGGCACAGCCTCACCAATGACAGTGAGCACTGCTTATAGAGAAAGCTCTCTGGAGCTCTCCTGGTGTGACAGTCACATGAAATGCTCTTACTGCTGGGCTGGGAAATGTGTTTTCTTTGCAAGGGTTCATCAACCACAAGACCTCTGAATCTGTGCCAGAGAATCAAGAGATCTATTTTTAAATGTTACGCTAATTTTCTGTGCTTTCAAGGGGGTTCTCACATCACATTTCCAAGCTTCACCATGCAACCACACAGGATTGTTTCTTTGCAAAAAGATTTGGTGGGGGTGATGCAGTGAGGACTGAGCAAGTTTGTCAGTCCTGTTCTTCTTAGACCCAGGCTTTACTGGAGACCAAAAATTGCCATAAATTATCACTGCAAACACTGGCAACACTAGTGATGAAAAAAGACAACAAACCTTGCTGTGTTATTAAAGGCACATGAAAAGGCTCAAATGTGTAGAAGGAAATGTTTCAGCTCGTCAGGGAGGAGAAGTCCAGTTATTTTTTGATGCTGCTTGTATCCAAAGCACCTCCTGATGCACAGGCGGCACAGCTGCATCAAGGACAGTGGCCCTGGAGAAAGATCCAGGGAAGAGGTTACACACATGGCTTTACAATACCAAGACTGTAAAACCTGAAACAGTAGCTGTGCAATCCACCTCCTGCAACCTACCTCTCACCAGGTTTTCACACTCAGCAGTGAAAAGTCAAACCTGCATGCCCCAAAGGACACCTGCCCACCTGCAATCCAGTCCATACCTAGTCACTCTGTCATTACTCAGCTTGCATCAGCGCCATCAGCCTTTCCTTTTTAGCCTGTACAAATGTTTGTACTGTCTCAGAAGAGTTGATTGATGCTACTTTAAAAGCCCTTCCCTCCTCTCACACCCCCAGTGAGATCAAAGTTTTAAGTCCACTGCTTCCTTGAGGCTATTTCATAACAGTGAGGAACACAAAGCAAAAGAAACACTATATAGTTCTTTATTCAAACCTTCCAGGATAACTGGTCCCATATTAATAGATAGGGATTTGTTGAAGAATCTTTGTCACTTCATGAAAAAATGTAAGCATAATAGCATTATGCATTTGTTTGGGTCACTTATCCTTTTCAGAAGAGGGAGCTCCTCTGTGGAGTTTTACCTGCAGCACCTGCCAGTGCTCAGCCCTCCAGAGCACTGTTTGCACAGCAATGACAAGGGTGCAGGGTGGCAGGGGCTGTGGGACAGCAGGTCAGAAGATGGGCACCAAGGAGGGGGGTTGGATGCAGGGAGTGGGGAGGACATGAGAAGGGACACTGCAGAAAGCAAGAGGGAGGTGAGGGAGCTGGGAAGGGACAGTCTAGGTGCCCTCCTTCCTGCAGAGCAAGGGAAGGAAGGCAGACCGCAACAAAAATGCAGTGAGGTGGCAGCTTTGATCAGCTTTTGCGACTTCCCTTGTGCAGGACACCACATTTCCAGCAGCTCTGCAAGGCTGAAAGCTGCTGTGCTATCACAAGGGCCATGCAAAGGGCTGCACTCTTCTGCTAGGATCCAGCACATGAGTTGTTACCCTGTTCTTGGGTACAAAACAAGGCAAACTAATTAAACTATTGCAGTATCACACTGCACTTGTGCTTGACTCTGACCCCACAGATAAATGCACTGCCTGCAAACATCTCACTAAATAAACAAAAGCTCCCATTAAAAGAAAAAACAAGCAAACCCAAAACATGAAGCCTTATCAAAACACAAGCAGTGACACTACACTGGAAAATATTTTGCAAACACAAGCACGCTCTTCAAAAACACAGTACAGTAATTTC
>VRYO01002772.1:75343812-75354939 GCA_009812075.1 Sialia sialis
GTGCGGCTTATAATCGTGAAATTACTGTATATTTTTGGAGCACTCACTAAGTCTCCCACCCACACACAGCACTGCCCCTGAGATGTAAGCAGGGTATGGGATGGTCCGGCAGCACGGTGAGCTGCTAGGAAGGGAACCAGCGCATGTACTACACCTGCTCTAGGCTGGTCCTGGCAGGGTGGTGGGTCAGCACACTCACCAGCTCCTCTCTGGTGGCCAAACACACTCCCTGCAGCCTGGCTGGCCGTGGGCTGGGGGGGACAGGAGCCTCGCATGGCAGCAGGGCAGGAGAGCAGCTCTTGCACCACTCTCCTAGATCACAACTGCTCAGCCAGCCAAAGCAGCCAGACATCAGATATCCACAGGCACGACCCCAGCAGAGAAGGGCACGTTGGAGAACATCAGAAAAAAAACACTATTCCACAGGAGAATTCTCTTCAGGCATTTATTGTTTCTGCTTCTGATTGCTGGATTTCACCTAGAAAAGTTCCTCAGTGCCCATGCTGTCAGCTCAGCCTGAGCAGTGTTTCCAGGCCAGCTCCACGGGGTGTGCCTAAATGTTTTTCTATCTCAAATAAACAGGACACATGCCGAGCCACGGGAGTCAGGAATCGAAGGCAGCAGGGGCTGGAACTCAAAAAGATCATTGCTCTGTGTGCCATAGATTAGGCTGGAAACCAAATATCTGTTGCTCGTGCATAACATGCACAGTGCAGGTGTTTCCAAGCTACTTTCATGTTACTATTTTAAGCAGGGCCTGATTCATCATTTTGTCATTCCAATTTTACCTGACTGTAAATATTTCTATGGCAACAATCTCATCAACATGTAACTGGCATTGACTCCACCACCACCAATTTGTTTAAAACAATGAAAATCCAGTAGTATATTTAGTAGTAATATAGTAATATATTTAGTAATATTTACAGCTTGCTGACTGAATGAGAAAATCTCAGGAAGAAGACAAGTAAAAAATAAGTAGACACTAGAGATCTTATTCTAATTCCCCTCAATAATAATAAGTAACATTTCTCTCCATACTTCATTAAAGATTTCATAACCAATAAAATACAATAAATTTACCTGGAACTATTTAATTTACAAGGACAAAATAGACTCTTCCTAAAATTTAAGCTTATGCATGGTACTTTGGCACTGTTATTATTCATATAAAACTGTTCTTTAGAGAAATCTAGTGTATAAATTAATATAAATATATAATTCTATATATCATTCCTGTGCAATTTTCCCTAATGTCCAAAAAAAAAAATCATATAGTCTTTAATTTTAAAGATACTTTTGCATCTATGTAAAGCTTGGCCCAAGAATAAAAATAAAGGGCAAAGAACTAGAAAACAAGTTCTTCAATAAACTTTGTTTTTAGTATAGCATGCATTAAAATGTTTAGGGTTGCAACTCTCCATTTATGCATTTGTGCTGAGATGCACAAACCTGACCATCTACTGTATAACCAGAGATCCCAAATCTCATTCTCACTGCCTAGCCCCAATTCCCATCAGAGGTGATTTGCTACCTGCATTTGTCCATAGAGCACTCCTGGGTCTACTGCTGTCTGACACAAGGCAACTGAGAGATTGCCACTAAACTCAAAGTTTAGGCAATGAAAAAAGCCACCATCAATTTCTAAGGAGTCTTTTGCTTGTTTATTCACCCTAAACTCTATTTTGCATTATATGGCAAGCTCCATATGATTGCTTCCTGATGCAGTAGATTCAAAATCTGGAGGTTCAGGATGGGTTACTTTTCTTACCATTATCCCTGTTAGTTCACCACTATGTTCTGGCACTTGAACAATGTCCCTATGTCAGCAAATGGAGGCAAGCTGAGTTATTCCCAGTTTTCTAGCACTAGCAGCCTGGAATAGCATAGCCTTGTGCAAGTCTGTGTGGGTTTTCCCTAAAATAAGTTCTAAGGGGCATGGGCACCTTCTCTCTGCAGGAACAGTTGGCCCACAGGGCAGCCAGGTGGGACCAGCTCCACTGGCCTCTTGTTTTCAGCATTCTTCACCCAAACATCTGCTCCAAAGTCCATCAGCAGCTTCACCAGCTCCGCACTGCAATTCCTGGCAGCTGTGTGCAGAGGGGAGTCCAGGCCCTTGCCGCTGTTCACATTCGCTCCTGAACAACAAGAGGGGCAAAAATCAATGAACAGGGCTTGGTGCTACAGTTTGCACAAGCACAACTCTCACTGGCTGAGGAGTGGGGCTGTGACTCAGAAAATGTTCCCAGAGGAATGGTGTGTGAAGAATTCCTTCACCCACAGCCCAGCCCATGGATATCCTGAAGCAAGACAAAGGTGTAGTTCCACCTATGGCCCTCCTCTGCTTCCCATCCCTTGAAAGAAACACAGGATTTCAACATGCTCTGTACTGGGGGCTTAAGCTGGTGGGATTTTTAAATGCCAAAGTATCAGTTAGGGAAAAAATGCAAGGATGGAAAAGTTCTGGAGGTCCTTGGTGGAAGAGGGCATAGGCATCCCTGATGGGAGCTCCTCGACTCTGGATTAATGGCTCCAAAACACCCTAAGAAAGATGAGCCGCAGAACCAATTCAAAACTATAATGTTTTTATAGTACACATTTCCATATACAGGAGACAAAAAAATAGCAGTAGAAAAAAAAATAGCAGAAAAAAAGAAAATAGTTGCCAAATATTTAGTATTTAGATTAATTTTTATTTGACTTCTTCCCAAAAGAGATCACTGGACTAAACAGTGATCTCCTAAAAGGTGATATATATAATTTTTGCTGATTTTTTCTAAAGTAGCTTTGTTGGTCCATTATTTTTGTACCAGCTATATGGCTACTTTAGGTTACGTGGCCCCTTTGGCTAGAAGATCTGTACTACTGTAGATAACAGGAAATGGGTTTGTGCAATTATCCAAGCACATAGACTCACAGCTATATTTGTGTGATGCAAAGAGTATAGTGCTGAACCTTCTGTGTTGGAAATGTCTCAAACTCTTAATGAACTCATTGAAAATTAAAACATTTTTGCAGAAATACTATGTAAAAGTGGCTGAGTCAATTGTTTTGGGTAAAGAGGAGGTAAAAACAATTTAAAAATTGAAATTTCTTTCTGTCCACTTCAAATAACTGCAGCATCACATCCAGTGGAAAGGATAGCTTGTTCCAGGCACAATTAGCCATGTGAAATCCAGGATCACCCATCATTTTGCTGGGAGCTATCAAGCTGAATTCTTAGGTCAAGAAAATCCTGATCACCCTGCTACCACGTTTAGCCAGGGCTGATTTCAGGAGTGAAACATCTGCTCCCAAAGCAGGAGCTTCTCTAAATCTTTGACACAAAGATAATCCATAGAGGTTGCAGGAAACAGAAGTACACCATTCTTTATTTTTGTTTTTACCTGACTCAAGCAGCTTCTTGGCACAGTTCAGTTGCTGGTTCTCACATGCTACATAGAGAGGAGTACCCAGGTGCTTGATGTTGTGATCTATATTTACCCCACGGGACGCAAGGAGTTCGACACATTGCACATGACCTTAAAAGGGATAAAGAAGAGTCAACTCACAGAGATCAGGCTTTTTTTTCCCCAGCAAATTATCTGTTGCAGCAGTGTAGTTTGGCAAAGATTCAATGTTTTATCAAGAGGAGTTTCATCCACTCCAATGGATCCAGCCAGCAAAATAGGAGCTGAAAAGCCACATTCAGCAAAACAGGCTAAAGCCCTCACATTTTATCTGACTCATTCCAGATGCCTACTGAAGAAGAGATGAATCACTCCATGTTTCTCTCCACTCCTTTAGAAGACAGCCAGATATCTCACTCAAATGTCCACAATTAGGCAGCTGACTTGGACAATGCATTCCCTTCCAGGTGTCACGAGGTGAACTCAGAGGATCTGACAGCTAGGCTGTGATGAGCAACAGGGGTGGGAAAAACTGCACCCCTCATGATGAGAGCAATTAGCAAAGCATTTTACATGACCCAAACCATGAAAATTTTCTTCTTTATGTCTCTCCTCCACTTGAACACGCTGCTAGGGACATGGAAAGGAGGGCTGACGCCTGTGGGGTTACCTCTCTTAGCAGCTTCGTGGATGGGGGATGCCAGGTCACAGGGAGGCTGTAGGCTGGCTCCATGCTCCAGCAGTAAATTCAAGCAAGCCACACTGCCACTGACACAAGTGTTGAACAGTGGTGTGTGCCAGTCAACAGTCACTCCATTCACCTGGGGGAAAACAACACAATCCAGCAAGTTATTTTGTCCTCTCAGTGTTTCAGAATTGATGACAACTAACCAGTTTCTCAGCAGAAAATAAGGGGTTTGATATTTTTTATTTCATTCCATGCCTAAAATCCCCAGTGCTTCTAAAGACTACAACTGTTCATTAAAATGAACATTAAAAAAGTATTTTTTTTAACTGCCCCAAGTTCCTCCTACTGCCAAAAAAAAAACAAAAAACCATCAAGGCCATTCCAGGGTCTCTCAGGAGTCACCAAGCTAAATGTTTGACCGTTTCTCAATCATCTTAGCTGAAAGACAGCTACACATAGCCCTCTCCTGAAACAGTCCATTTTTGGCTGAAAGTGTACAGCCCTTTCTTATTTTTCAATTTTTTTAAACATTTTAAACTGAAAGGTACTACCTGGTAAGGTAATGTATGTATGAACTAATTTTCTTATTCATTATAATTTTGACATTAGCTTGAAAAGTAGTGGCCATGAGACACCATTTAACCATTTTACTTGCATCTTATTTCCATTCTCTTTCCATTTTATTGTCAGTTGATCCTAACATTCCTATGCCTCTACTTAAGACTCTGCATATTGATACAAGAAGATTAATGTGTGCATAAAATGAAACACACCCTTAGCTGTTGCAGCATTACAAACACTTTGCAAGATGAACTTCCCCTTTTCCTTGTGAAAAAGGAGAACATTCATCCTCATCAAAAGAACAATAATAACTGCTGCTTATATCTGTGCTTTTTGGATTGCTTTATTAGGAAGTGCATTTCATAAATACCTTAAGCAGCGCTGAGTACAGAGTGTAAATCACAGAGATACTGTGCCATGACATCACATAGCATTGAAGTGTGGTAATACAACATACTAACACTAGAGACAGTGGTCTGTCCATCACGTACTCACCTGAGCACCATGTTTTAACAGGACACTGGCACAGGCAGCATGACCCCCTAGGCAGGCTTCATGGAGAGGAGACACCTGGTCTGCTGTTACAAGATTAACATCATTGCCCTGATAAGACAATGGAAAATAGCATTACAACCAACTAATAAACCCCCATACAGAAACCAATAATATAAAAAAAACAACCTTCTTTAAAAGCTTTATGTAATTAGACCTTCCCCAACTGCCTGGAGCTATTCATCTCAAAAAGTAAGGAGATGAAGAGGATGAAGGGGATGAGGAGGCTGTGATGTTTTGGTTGGAGTGGATACTGGCACAGTGTACCTGAGGTCATGCCTTGCACACGCTGAAAGCCAGCACAGAAAGCTTAGTGGGCTGTCCAGTGGGACAAAGCATCCTTGTTAGGAACTCAGTGTGATTTAGTTTCTATTACACTGTGGATAGCAAAATCTGAAATAAAAGAAAATTATGAAAGTTGCTGCTAGATTTCTTGGCAGGGTCACGACTGCTGCCTTTTTCTATCACTGCTCAAGCCTTCTGACCTTCTGCCCACTGAGTCTGTGGTTGTTTGGCTGGGTTGAGCCCTGAAATGCTTTTGAAGTATTTTCTGCTCTTTGCCTCGAGGCAACCACTGAAGGAAACATTGATTGGATTCTACAAGATGTTTTGTTTCTAGATCTTGGTGCTCCAGAAGACTAAGCTAGAAGTCTCCAATGCTGCTTCCCTTTCCATCAACTCACAGGTTAAATCCAGGGATTTTGAAGAAATGGTGAGGTTCAGAAAGTAGTGAGGTTCAGAAATCACTTCACCTATACTTGACCTTCTGGAGTGGGACCAGGGACCTGGGATACACTCAGGCAGTTCAGAAATAAATGACTGGGTGACTGAATTGAAGCCTCAACCAGACCCATGTCTGGGTCCAGAACTGGCCCTCAACTGGGGCACCAAAATCTGCTCACAGGCACACACAGGAGCTGCAGAGGAGCTGCCCTTGGCCTTCCAGAGATCCCAGTGATGAGGGACCCATTACCTCTGCCACAGTTAACATCACCCAGGAGAGTTCAGTACATCATCAAATTAGTGCACAAAGCTCGTGCTGGGCAATGAACTGATAGCAGGAAAACAAAGCCTGTTGCATGCAGCTGTCACTGTGGCCTGGTTAATACGATTTTCTCACCCTGGAAGTTTCACAGTAAAACACAGACTGCATTCATCCACTGAACAGAGACCACATGAACCCAGTGGAGAGGTACCTGTTCAATGAGCTTCTTCAGAGAGAGCAGGCGCCCATGGATAGAGGCCTCATGTAAAGGAGACCAGTCTGCAACAAAGTCTGTATAAAAGCAAAGAAAGGAAAAAGGCTAAAACTTCTATTTCACTAGCATATTTACTTCAACTCTGTGACCTCCCTTCTACTTTATTTGAGCTGCCAAGATTTCTTTGGCACAGATGCTGTGAGGGAGACAGACAAGGTGGTTTCTCTCTGGGTGCATTTTTAACTTATCCCATGTTTGCACTGCACAGCTGTGTTCCCCTTCAGAAAACAGGAGAGGGATTTGCAGCTGGCTCTGGCTGGGCTTGTCCCTCTCTCTCTATTTCCAGAGCCTATTTTTTTCCCCCACAAACTTATTACATTTTACCAATTATCTCAAAAGGAATATGTTTTGAAGGGTTTAGCTGTACAGTCATTTACCCCTGCTCAGAGCTAGAGTCAACAACACTTGGCAAGAGAAGGAACCAAAGTACAAGGAGGCAAATTGTGCTACCTGTTGATTCAGTCTCAGTTTTCAGCTTGGTGGAGTGGTGCATTTCAAGTTATAGCTGTGTGCTTTCATTGTTGAAACGACAAAGTGAGGCACAGCATGTATAATAGAGGGAGATCTTCAGTATTACAGATTTTATGGCTCAGAGCCAACTGACAGCAATAATCCCTCTGGGAGATATTTACGTCCCAGCATTCAAAACCCAGTGTCTGCTCTATGTCACTGTTCCAGGTTCCCCTGGGAGGGAAGGGAAGCCTTTACCGAGGGCACTTCACATAACTTCCCATGGAAAGACATTTTGCTACTCTCTGGAGATTTCCCACTCTCTTCCACTGACTACAAAGAATTCTCCAGTGACCAAGTTGCTGGCTGAGTTGCTGAGATTCTCAGGAGCTATAACAGAGCACATGCATGGAATGGAATCCTTAACAGTAGGAAGTCTGTCTTCAGCAAAAAACACTCATAAGCCACTATAATTCTTTGAAAGAATGTTTACACACAAGCTGATGATCGCAAAGAAGGTGTATTTAGACCAGACATAAAAATGAGGTGGTGAAATAATGGAACAGGTTGCCTAGAGAGGTAGTAGTTGTCCCATTCCTGGAAAGATTCAAGGTCAGTTTGGATGGGGCTCTGAGCAACCTGGTTCAGGGGAAGGTGTTCCTGCTCACTGCAGGGGTGTTGGACTAGACAACCCTTAAAGGTCCCTTCCAATTTAAACCTGGCTATGAGTCTATGAACTGGCTTTTAAAGAAATTTTTAATCTTTGTTATTAGCCTTATTTGAGCTCTGCCTCCTTCTATGTTCCATGGGCTGCATCCCGTAACAGTTACAGTTTCATTAGGTTCCCAAACATCCTTCAGCTTTAGCAAATGGACAGCCAGTTCTGGAAGCTGTGGTTCTGGTTCATGAGGATAGCAAAATAGGCTGCAACTATTAAAGTACAGAATTACTAACTTACTAAAACAGTTTTGCTCTAAGTGATGTGTGTCAAATTGATGCTTATCTGACTGTGCTGTTATTCTTGCTGATCCTGCTTGTGTTACAGTCAGTTGTGTTTCCAGGGTATGTAAAAAGCTTTTCCCCATTCAGAATCTAATGCCATTGCCTAAATTGCATGAGTCATAAAGGGAAGTATACTTATAGAAATTCTAAAAATCTAGATTGAAATACCAGTTTTTTGAGCTGCAATTTGAACTTTTTTTGGCCGCACAGATATTGGCACATGTTTATACCTGTACTAACCTGTGCATTGTACCAACTTGTTATATGATCACGTCAGAATTCTGATTACTAAGAGGGCTATATCCATGTGTGGATTTTATCCATTCAGTCCTCGCTTAAGTAAAGACAGGTTTCTACTGAAACCCTAAAAAGAGCCGGACCTGTGGACTGGCCACTAGCTTGTAATTTTCCAGTCTTAACAACTAGTGAAAAGATTGACCATATCAGCATCAAAAATAAAAGTCAGTGACAAACAAAAGAGATATCTATCTGGGAGTTCTGTAACAGAGAAACTGAGAGTTTTATCTTAGGTGGAAGTGGAGTCCTTTGGAGCCCTATGGAGCTTTGGATACCTTGGGAAGAGCAGTTTAAAGGCCTGACTGGTGACTAATTGCAATGGCATAACTCCAGATCTGCTGCCATGAACTGCACAGCCCCAGGCTGATGTCTCTCCTGCCCTATCACCATCTACAGCAAACACTTCTAACCTGAAGTAATGCCAGGGAGGCAAGCCCCCTGGAAGGGATGGAAAATTTCCCCAGTTTCTTGACCTAGGGCATCACCTTCTGGCAAATAACAACATTTCTATTTTCTGCCTGCTCCAGGCTGAAACTCGTGTTTCTTGCCTGGAAGAGGATAAAAGCAGCAGTGGATTTCCATGTCTCACTGCCCTCTTTTACACTTCACAGGAGGCACACGTTCAGAATATGAAAGATCTGTATTGTATTTGATTAAGGCCTAAGCAAATGTCAGTTCCAGGGCTTTCAAAATCCTGAACTAGTGACTTTGGAGGATGTGCTCAAAACACTCTGCCCACCACCAGAGCTGCATGTGAAGTAGCAAGTCTAATGTATGTGGGGAACCCAGCTGTGTTCATTGTATGTACCACCACTGCAACAAGGATATCTGATTGTCAAAAATAGGCAAAACTGCTCTTTCACAAAGAAACAAAATAATTTGTCCAAATTTAAAATTTACCCACACCTTAGTCCACAGGGAGGTTTCATCAGACCCCAGTAGTTCAGCATCTAGACATCCAAATCCCACTGGCTTTCAGTGGCTTTGGGTCACCTAGCTCCCCTTCCACTGCAGCAAGCTCCAGGCAGCCCAGAGGTTACAAATTAAACCTCTGGTCATATTTGACTGCATTGTCACCACTCCGGCATGTGACACTGGCAGGATGGTGTGTGCAGAGGGAGCCTTATAGCAATAACCACGCACACATGCAAATTCCGGCTGCTCCCTGTGCACAACAGAGCTCTCACAGGACCTTTCAAGATCACTGGTTTTGTGGTGAAGCAACTTTTTCCAACCTCTGACCATGTGAGGGCATTGCACCCTCTGTGCCTGTCCCCAGGTTGGTTTCCTTCCATGCCTCTCACACACACTGCAGCTTGAAAGGGGCTCTGAAGTTCTTCCAGTGAAGGTGTGCTCTTACATTCCTATTTGGAGATGCAAAATCCTAAGACATTATATAGAACAGTATTACAAATGTTTTTTTTCATACTCAAAGGCTGTCCCTTTAAGCTTGTGATACACACAGCCTGAGCCAAATATATTCCCACTGGAAATTGCCAGCAGAGCTTCTTGACTCTGCTAAGGAACAGGCAGACACAAAAGTAATGGACTAAACTTTGATTTTCAAAGGATCAAATGATCTGTGTCCTGCACTGTGCCCTGTGGGATTCTCTCCTTTCACCTCCATTTTTCTGGAGCTCATCTCCAGTGTGGACAGGTTCTATTCACACTGTTAATAATATCACTGTACCTTCCCTCTCACCCCAGACTCAGGCTGTACATATGTGACACACACAAGGACAGGCAGACTACACTGCAGATAGACTGGTCAGCCTTGCATTTTGGTTTTATGGCCTTAATTTTGAATTTGATACTATTTGGAATGTCCTGAACAGCCCAGGAAAGTAATCAGAACAGCATAAAGTCACATTTTATGAATTTACCTCATTCCCTTTGCACTCACCATTAGATGAAGGAGTAACTTCATAGAAACAGAACTACATGGAACACATCCAGCTAAGGATATGAAGTTAAAATACTTGTCTTTTTTTTACCATATCATATTTTCAGTGGTTCTGGGCCAGACACAGAGCAATGACCAGACTGAAGCCATTTGTGTAAGTAACTCCTCACTATTATGTGCCCACAACAGCACTGGTCACAACAACGCCATCGCAGAAGAAACAAGTTGGCTCAGCCCAAATAACACTTAGGTCTGTTCATCCTAAAGACGAGGGGAAAGGATAAAAGGTAAAGGGAAAAAAGTCCCCTCAGCAGCAGAGAGGGTGTTTGTGGGCCGGCTGGGGAGCTGCTGAAGCGGATGCCGGGTGCAGCAGCAGCGCAGCCCGTGCGGTGCCGGAGCCTTTGGCCGGGCAGCAGCGTCACTTACCGCTCATCAGCGGGCTCCATGGACACGCTGCCGACCCCTGGCCTCCAGCTCCCTGCCGTTTGCTGGCGTTCTGACTTGCTCTCTCATCGCCCATCTCAGCCCTGTGTGCCCAGCCGCTGCTTTTTCACTTCGCGGTTGGTTTCCAGAGTTCAAACTCCACGGTGCCCGGAGAGCCCCCAGCGGCAGGAGCGATCTCTGGCACAGGCTCCGCACGCATCGGCACCAACCGGGACGTGCTGCAGGCAGCTCCCTGAGCACAAACCCGAGTGCCTGGGCTGGGGTTTAACAAAACACCTCCGGGCTGCCCTGCTCGGCAGCCAGCGATCCGGCCAAGCGAGAGATGTGCCTGATGTCACATCCTCTCCAACGAGACGCCCAATCGGGGCGCCCGCCGTTCCTTTTTATCAGGAAGGAAATTCTTAGTTTGCCAAAAAAACAGGACAGAAAGAGCCAGTTCAACTAGTTGAGCCAACTCTGCCTGCAGGGGATGGGCAGAGAGAGCCCGCAGAGCCACGGTATCTGTGCCCCGATACCCAGCCGGGGTGCTGGGCTGGGCCGGGCCGGGCGGGGACACGGCGGGGCCGGGGCGCTGCTGCTGCT